>OZ038508.1:19839878-19889878 GCA_964036315.1 Acanthosepion esculentum | reverse complement strand
CTCATCTCAGAAATATAGACAGATAGTGAAAGGCCGAAATGTTGTAATAAATATGGCGACAAAGATGAGGACAATAGTTCGAATAATGTAAATAGTGTACATAATACCTCATCTCAGAAATATAGACAGATACTGAAAGGCCGAAACGTTGTAATAAATATGGCGACAAAGATGAGGACAATAGTTCGAATAATGTAAATAGTGTACATAATACCTCATCTCAGAAATATAGACAGATACTGAAAGGCCGAAACCTTGTAATAAATATGGCGACAAAGATGAGGACAATAGTTCGAATAATGTAAATAGTGTACATAATACCTCATCTCAGAAATATAGACAGATACTGAAAGGCCGAAACGTTGTAATAAATATGGCGACAAAGATGAGGACAATAGTTCGAAGAATGTAAATAGTGTACATAATACATCATCTCAGAAATATAAACAGATACTGAAAGGCCGAAACGTTGTAATAAATATGGCGACAAAGATGAGGACAATAGTTCGAATAATGTAAATAGTGTACATAATACCTCATCTCAGAAATATAGACAGATACTGAAAGGCCGAAACGTTGTAATAAATATGGCGACAAAGATGAGGACAATAGTTCGAATAATGTAAATAGTGTACATAATACCTCATCTCAGAAATATAGACAGATACTGAAAGGCCGAAACGGTGTAATAAATATGGCGACAAAGATGAGGACAATAGTTCGAATAATGTAAATAGTGTACATAATACCTCATCTCAGAAATATAGACAGATACTGAAAGGCCGAAACGTTGTAATAAATATGGCGACAAAGATGAGGACAATAGTTCGAATAATGTAAATAGTGTACATAATACCTCATCTCAGAAATATAGACAGATACTGAAAGGCCGAAACGTTGTAATAAATATGGCGACAAAGATGAGGACAATAGTTCGAATAATGTAAATAGTGTACATAATACCTCATCTCAGAAATATAGACAGATACTGAAAGGCCGAAACGTTGTAATAAATATGGCGACAAAGATGAGGACAATAGTTCGAATAATGTAAATAGTGTACATAATACCTCATCTCAGAAATATAGACAGATACTGAAAGGCCGAAACGTTGGAATAAATATGGCGACAAAGATGAGGACAATAGTTCGAATAATGTAAATAGTGTACATAATACCTCATCTCAGAAATATAGACAGATACTGAAAGGCCGAAACGTTGTAATAAATATGGCGACAAAGATGAGGACAATTGTTCGAATAATGTAAATAGTGTACATAATACCTCATCTCAGAAATATAGACAGATACTGAAAGGCCGAAACGTTGTAATAAATATGGCGACAAAGATGAGGACAATAGTTCGAATAATGTAAATAGTGTACATAATACCTCATCTCAGAAATATAGACAGATACTGAAAGGCCGAAACGTTGTAATAAATATGGCGACAAAGATGAGCACAATAGTCGGAATAATGTAAAATGTTTTCATGGGTTTTATTTTTGAAAACCATCTCTTTATATTATTTTAGCCCTTCTTTCTGCCTTGTTAAGATGTCAGTGTATATACTAAAGTGAAAAATGGAGAATAGAGAAGATCCACAGAGTTTCTATTCTTCTTCAATCATCCCATCACCAAACTATCGCGTTAATCTTGTTTATATTCGTTATAAAGGAAGGAATGAACTCTGCTATTAGCTGTTATAATTATACATAGATTCAGAAAGAAATAGTGGAAATTTCTTAAACACATAACGAGGAAAGAAGAGCTGGAGAATTTGACACTCAAAGGGTATACTGAAGAGAAAATGGGAATATGTAAACAGCAAGTAACCTACTTAACACTTTTGTGAAAATGTATGGTAAAACAGGGATTGGGGTGGGGGTGAAAAGAAAAAACTTAAGTCATAATGGATATGACGTAATGAAGATCTATGACCCCCTACGCTCTGAAGAGACACAGCACACAGCAGCAGCAGCAGCAGCAGCAGAAGAAGAAGAAGAAGAAGAAGAACTCTCTAATGTAAGAGACAAAAAGATGAAACCAATTATTGTAACGTCCATTTCTGTTCTGTAATATATATATATTTTTTTTAAGCTTATCACCCCAAGCAATGCTGGAAGCCACTAGCACGCAAGGGGTTACAGAAGGTTTGGAGGAAGAGCAGATAGGAGTGGTAAAGGTGAGGATGTGGAGAAAGATAGTGGATCGATCAAGGCAAGGGGGTTACAGAAGATTTGGAGCGAGAGCAGATAGGAATGAAAGGTGAAAGGATGTGGAGAAGGGAAGTGGATAGATCAAGGCAACTGGAGATGTCGATTGACGTTACACTTAAATAGTTGGAGATTGTATTTGTCAGGGAAACAGGAATAAGGAAGGGAGTTCCACAGGTGAGATGTGCGAGACATGAAGCTATTGGAGTAGAGGAGACGTCTACATCTAACAGTTTCAACGCTGAAGGAGTGGGAACGGGATGCCAGCCTCGTAGGACGTTTAAATTCATGAGGCCTAGGAACCAGCGAAAGCAGCTCCTCGGAGCAATTACCGTGAAAGTATTTGTAAAAAAATCAGAGCGAGGCAACGTCGCGTCTATGAGAGAGCGACTGCAGACGAGATGACAGATCAGGGCCAATTACATTGCATATCCGTCTCTGGATCTTATCAAGAACCCTGAGGCAAACAGCAGGGTATCCAGACCATATATGGCAGCAATACTCCATGCAAGGGCGAATGGTCGATTTATAGATTTGGAGGATCGATTCCGGGGAGAAAAATTTAGAGGAAACACGATGAAGTAATGGATAGCGGCTCGGATTGAGGAAATCCGAGTTCGAATTCCAGTCGAATCCATTACATTCATTTACGTTGGGAAAAGGTATGAATCCTCTTCTTCTTCCCCCAGCTATGGGTAAATATCAGGACAGACCGGGTTCTACCACAAAAAGAAATCTACACCCGGAAACAATCTGCATTGTCATTCATGTATAAAAAAAATACATGATCGCCTAAGCGTGTGTCACGCATGGCACATAACAGTCTGACTGATTTTCCAGTCAGATACATTACTTTCACTGGGTAAATAGCAGGACAGACCTTGGCATATAACTGACTGAATATATCGGTGAGAATAATGTTCAAGTGTCTTTTGGTGATAAAATTTACATAATTACTTCAATTAAATACACATTCATAAACTCCACGACATGTCTTGAACTCTGATGGAAGAACTATACCGCTTTACAAAATCCTGTATAGCTGGCAAGGCCCCCCTACACCGAAACGTTCATCTGGTGTACAAAGAGGAAATATAAACCCAAATATATTTAATCTCTTCCTAAACTATGCTCTGTGCATATACGTGCGTAGGTGTGAAGGAATGAGATTAGATAATTTAAGCTTTCTATACAACTTCCCTAAAGAATAGGAAAAAAAGGTTCCGGCTTTTTTCCTCACGAAGCCAATGTATAAATTATGAGGGAGGCTATACAGATAACGTAGACATTCATAGTTGCGATAAGAATGATCTTGAACAAAAACATCACCATTCCCAACCAAGTGTTCCAAGAAATAGGACTGAAGTAAAACTTTCTAGGAATCAAAATGGAAGTAGTGTTGGCGGAATTTATTATAAAAAATCAGGTATTTGCGGTGTTTAGTATTTCCTAAATCCTAAACACTGCAAATACATTTGTGACAAATTGTGTAGAAGAGATAAGGACATTGAACATAGAATAGTCTGCGATCAGAGCAGTTACGCGCAGCAAAAAAATATTAGTACAAAAAAACAAAACGTTAGCCTAAAAATTTGAGTCATGTTCTTAAATAGCCTCATCAGATTGTAACTTTCATATGGATGGCATAGCTCAAAACCCGTTCAGAAATATCTAAATTGTCAGTTGTCAGAATTTGATTAAAATGGCTTCCGGTGAAGGAAGTCTGTTGTTTTTAAGCGAGGATCACTCTTTTTGAATCATGTGAACTGGCGCTACAGGATCCCAAACAAAGAACTGTATGTATGTATAGCTGGCCACTCGTATTCAAGGATACTAGGCGGTTAGCTAATCCCTGTTTCAGACGCTTGCTCAGGCGCATTTGTGTTTTTTACTGCAACTATGCTGAGCAGACCTTAGTTACAGTTTATGGGAAAGAGCGTGATCAACAATTTGAACAAGGCCAGCACGCTCAAACTCTCGATGACTTGAGACTTTGTGATAATAAAATTAGGACGGAATCCTCCATCATTATTCGAAACAGCGATAACAGTTAATGAACACGAGAAATCTATTTTCCGGAAAATGCTTTAAGAGAAAGATTAGATGAATTTGCAACCGACAGTAGCACTGACTGATCGGTCAATTAATGCCGAATGTTTCCTTATAAGGAAACGACTAATATTACCATTAACATTGATTTCTCCTTTACCGTTTCTCTCTTTATATGTCAATTTTACTCAAAAGAAAAAAATTCTTTTAATGAAAATATTGAAGGAATCGGTAATTTTGCAGTGTTATGAATAATTTCGATCTTATCTACTTATATATATATATATATATATATATATATATATATATATATATATATATATATATATATATATATATGTGTATATATATGTGTATATATATATATATATATATATATATATATATATATATATATATATATATAAATATATATATATATATCTTCAAATCACCCTCCCCCCCCATAATTTATATCGCTTGTATATTCTTGCTCGAACTAGCTTCTAATGCTATGCGGGGAGCGGCTCGGGGAAGGAAAACGTGACTCTTGGGAGATAGTCCGTTGGATTAAGTATACTTGAATGAGTTACACCACGGAAAGTGAGAGCGACTTTATATCGAGTGTAATTCGTTACCGCCGCGCCACCGAGAACCGTTGGTACAGTTGGCATAATGCTTGTGTCGTATTGTAACGGTGCGGGTTCAATTCTTGGTAGTGGATCTGCAATGCTGATAAGTGACAAGTATGGGACGGAACGGCCGTCCAGTGTTTTCTGCATTCTGTTGAGGATTCTTGATGAATTACTTTGAATTGTTTATATGTCTTTTCGTCTGTATGTGTTAATACATTTATACTATTCTGATTGAACACACACACAAACACACACACATATATATATATAGATATACGCATATCATTAACGATTTCTTGCTGATTCCTTTTCCAATGCTTGATCATTTTCTTCGCTGCCCTTCATGTTCGCTTCGACATATGCACGCTTTCGCAGCTGGAGTACAATCGTCCATTCATAATGGAGACAATTCATTTGAAGCAGCAGGCTGTTTTCTATCCGTATTTTCATTTCCCGCATTTTTAACACCTTATCCATAAACTCAATCTCTAATATATAAATGGCATTGTCTTCGCTGCATCGGTGCGCTCATAATGAAAAGAAGAGAGAAAGAATAAAAACACAGTTTGTCCATGAAATTTACTGGAAGAATTATATATAAATTTTTTTCTGTTCGACAACCTGATATTTTTTATATTTTGTCCAATCGTCTTTTTCATCCTTTTTCAATTAAAAAGTCTTTGTTTGCTTCATTACCCTATGATAATGGAAATATCAGGCGTTTCCTTATAAAGAACCGTTCAATGTTCTTTCGTTATATATATATATATATATATATATATATATATATATACGTTATATATATATATAAATATATATATATTTATATATATAGGTTATATATATATATATATACGTTATATATATATATATACGTTATATATATATATACACGTTATATATATATATATATATACGTTATACATATATATATACGGTATATTTATATACGTTATATATATATACGTTATATATATATATATATATACGTTATATATATATACGTTATATATATATATATACGTTATATATATATATACGGTATATATATATATATATATATATACGTTATATATATATACGTTATATATATATATATATATATATATATATATATATATATATATATAAATAAACATAATACGTTGAAATTATTTAGCCAGAATATTTATATATATATATATATATATATATATATATATATATATATTTATTTATTTATTGATGCATGTTTCATCAAATAATATAGACAAGTTTTGTCTGTTTATTTTAATTCCTTTTATATCGTCTGATAAGCTTAATAACATTATCATTGAAAGACAAAAGAAATTAGAGAATCTAAATTATTTAGCCAAACCTGATTGAATATATATATATATATATATATATATATATATATATATATATATATATATATATGATTTAAAGAAAAACAGACCGCTTGAAGGCTCCATTTATTATAATTCATTTCTCCAGATAATTTTATCTTTCTCTGGATCTTCAGACATCACTTTCAAAAGTGAAAAGAAAAAATTAATTTAAAATTTTACATTTTTGAAGGGCAGTATTAAGCTTATATATGTTGACATAAAAGGTGGTGAGGAATAGTGTGAGAGACATGGTCAAGTTTAGAGAGGGAAGGGAGAGTTTTAAAATATATTTTTATTCCAATACTTAATATTGAGGAGGAGGGCTTAATGATCAGACATTGACCTATTTAATCGGTCAACTTAACGAAAATGATATGGGAAAAAGGAAAAAAATGGAAAAAGAATAAAAGGGGGAAGTAACTTAGATGTCCGTAGGATTTTGGGATGAAGGAGAGGGGTGGTATAGCTTTAGCAATTTAGATAAACACAGATTTTAAGGTTTGATAGTAATTTAAATGTTTAATAACTTCACAAAGAAATTTGATTTAATGCTTGTTAGCAATTTAAATATTTAACTTCTCCACAAATAAATTTAATACAAACCGAATATCATATTAATAAACAAATATAAAAAAATAAAAATTTACTAATAGTAATATTTTAATATTGTGAATGACTGTTAAGGTAAAATCTTTATCAGTTAGAGTCTAATTCATGAATTTAACTTCAATCTATTTTTAGATGGGAAATATTTCTTAATTAAAGTTTAGGTTTCAAATCAAGATGTAGTAAGATTTGACGGTAATAGTAAAAATTTCTACTGTTTTTTCCTACACACACCACATACATACTTACGTAAATACACATACACGCATATACATATATAAAAACTCACACACACACACACACACACACACACACACACACACATATATATATATATATATATATATATTCAAACAGGTTTGTCTGAATAATTTAGATGTATTATGTCTATTTATTTTAGCGTAATGTTTTCGAGTTCACGAATTAATTGGGCGTAGAAAATTGATTAAGAAAAATAACAAAATTTTATTTCAAATAATTTTATTTTCTCAAGTACATTCAATTTCATATGAGACACTCTTAAGGGGTTAAATTTTCTGTGGATGTCTATACATAGTTTCGTAAATTCAAAATATGTTTTCACTGTTCATGTTACTGTGTTTTGCAGCTTTCCAGGGTAATTTTCAAATTCAAGAGGATTTTTTCCAATGCAATTATTTATTTATTTATTTATTATAATAATAATAATAATAATAATTATTATTATTATTTATATAAAACATTGCTGCTAAAACATTTAGGAAGTTTGTTGCTTGTCATAGTTGATTTTTGTTTTTAATTATCTTATATAAAAGCCTAGGAATTTAGGTTTTTGGATATTAGATGATGGAGTATTAATATATTTTCACCTAATATTAGTCTAAGCAGTGAATGTGGACATGAGTGTTCTTTTAAATGCTCTGACATTAAACTATGTTTATCGAAGTGAAACGTATGCGTTCTTGTCAGCATCGTTGTCGTAAAACCAATATGCGTATTAACATTTTTATCAGGGATGCAATCTCTCAAGAAGGAAATTGAGATTATATTTGACGAGAAAGCAAGAAGTAAACTGAGAAATCGTTATTGAGGAGAAAGAGAAAAAAATATAAAAAGAACAGGATTCAAGAAGAAAGATGACGTTGCAGTTAAATTGTTGAAGATTGTAGTTGAGAGAAAAGCAAGAAGAAAACTGAGGAAACGTTACCGAGAAGAAAGGACAATAAAAACTAAATTAAGGAGAGAGGAGGTGACGATTGAAGATGAATTTAAATTCCTGAAAATCGCTGTTGACAGGAAAGCAAGAAAGAAAAGTGAGAAAACTTTACTGAGGAGAAAGAACAACAAAAAGAACAGGATTGAAGGAGACATAAGATAATGATAGACGATGCATTTAAATTTGACGAGATTGTAGATGAGAGCAAAACAAGAAGGAAACAGAAAACGTTACTGAGAAGAAATATCAATAAGATGAAGAGGATTCAAAGAGACGGATGATGTCGATTGACATTGCGTTAAAAATTTTGAAGATTGTAATTGACAGGAAAGTAAGAAGGAAAATGAGAAAACGTTACTAAGGAGAAAAGGCAATAAAAAGAACAGGACTTAAGGAAACAGAAGATGACGATTGAGGTGGAATTTCAGATTTTGAAGATTGAATTTGACAGGAAAATCAAGAAGGAAAATGAGAAAACGTTACTGAGGAGAAAAGACAATAAAAAGAACAGGACTTGAGGAAACAGAAGATGACGATTGAGGTTGAATTTCAGATTTTGAAGATTGAATTTGACAGGAAAATCAAGAAGGAAAATGAGAAAACGTTACTGAGGAGAAAAGACAATGAAAAGAACAGGATTTAAGGAAACCGAAGATGACGATTGAGGTTGAATTTCAGATGTTGAATATTGAATTTGACAGGAAAATCAAGCAGGAAAATGAGAAAACGTTACTAAGGAAAAAAGACAATAAAAAGAACAGGACTTGAGGAAACAGAAGATGACTATTGCGGTTGAATTTCAGATGTTGAAGATTGAATTTGACAGGAAAATCAAGAAGGAAAATGAGAAAGTGTTACTAAGGAGAAAAGACAATAAAAAGAACAGGATTTAAGGAAACAGAAGATGACGATTGAGGTTGAATTTCAGATTTTGAAGATTGAATTTGACAGGAAAATCAAGAAGGAAAATGAAAAAACGTTACTAAGGAAAAAAGACAATAAAAAGAACAGAACTTGAGGAAACAGAAGATGACGATTGAGGTTGAATTTCAGATTTTGAAGATTGAATTTGACAGGAAAATCAAGAAGGAAAATGAGAAAGTGTTACTAAGGAAAAAAGACAATAAAAAGAACAGGACTTGAGGAAACAGAAGATGACTATTGAGGTTGAATTTCAGATGTTGAAGATTGAATTTGACAGGAAAATCAAGAAGGAAAATGAGAAAGTGTTACTAAGGAAAAAAGACAATAAAAAGAACAGGACTTGAGGAAACAGAAGATGACTATTGAGGTTGAATTTCAGATGTTGAAGATTGAATTTGACAGGAAAATCAAGAAGGAAAATGAGAAAGTGTTACTAAGGAAAAAAGACAATAAAAAGAACAGGACTTGAGGAAACAGAAGATGACTATTGAGGTTGAATTTAAGATGTTGAAGATTGAATTTGACAGGAAAATCAAGAAGAAAAATGAAAAAACGTTACTGAGGAGAAAAGACAATAAAAAGAACAGGATTTAAGGAAACAGAAGATGACGATTGAGGTTGAAGATTGAATTTGACAGGAAAATCAAGAAGGAAAATGAGAAAACGTTACTAAGGAGAAAAGACAATAAAAAGAACAGGATTTGTGACACCCGCCCTTTTTGGTCACGACGCCAAATGTGACGTCGGTCCTTTGTGACTGGCTAACCCTGGGACATCGGTTGAAGTCTTGTTGGGTTCTAGTACCAACTTGTCGTACTCGGCTCGCTTCAAACGCCTGGTCACCGAAGCAACTGCTTTGATCTCGATTCAACCCACTCTCGTTGTGATTTGATCTTAGGTTGACGAGATCAATCAGACGTCGGGCCGTAGTGCCAGCCGAATCCGGGTCAAGGTGATACTGCACAATAAATGTAGACAAAAAAACAAAACACAAACAACAACTTCAAGGCGAGCCACTGGTTAGGAATAGTGATTAATTTTATGTCGGTTTGTTGAGTTACAGGAGTGCGTCTCTCTCTTTCTCTCCCAGCCCGAAGAAAAAAAAATGTGGATTGTAACACTTTTGCGTTCTTAGCTATTTCTGGATATCTAGGTTGTTTTTCAATAAAGTCGGCTCTGGTGGAAAATATAAGTCAGACTTCTATAATTTGTTCTTGGTTAGAAGTCTAAGTCGTAAACTTCCTTTGGTGGGAAATCTAAAGTCGGACTTCAACAAATTTGTTCTTGGTTAGAAATCTAAGTCGGAAGGTATGGAATCGTGCGGTCACCTGTGCGAGGCGTTATCTTCCGAGTCCCCTTGTCTCTTGGGCTCGACTGGATCTCTCTGCGAACTGCACTGCTCTTGGACTGCACTGCCAAAAACTAACTTCACTCTCTTTACTGTACTGCCAAACGCCCGAAGACGTTTGCTTATATGGACGCCGATCAAACCCGGCGTGGGTCGGACGTGGTGTGGCTACCACGTTGATTTCAAATCCCCAATAAGGATTTCCTTTGTTTTCGGTCAGAAATATTTATCATTTTCCATTTTTGGAAATCTTCTTCCACTCCCACCCTCTTCTGCTCTCATATGGGTATCTCACCATACTTTAGAGGGCGTCAACGGTTTTCCCACTTCCTCGCAGTAACATCTCATACCTATCCTCTCAATGGGCGGTGGCAGGCCTCCTCCCTGCGTCACATGATCACCTCCGCCTGGCTATTCGGCCAATAGGCGTCAAATGATAATCTCAATTTTTATCCAACTTCACGGCATATGGAATTCCTCAATCAAGTTTTTCGCTAACATTAAGTGGACGGAATTTTGGCGAAATTGGGTTAATTAAAAAAAATACAATAACATGGCTTTTGCTATCACAAACGAATTTCAACAGAACACAGATGTCCTGTCCAACCGACATCTCCTCAACTCAGGATTGGGCTCTGTGTGCGGTCGGCAGATGACCTATTAAATCCTTTCCCGATAATATAAGTTTTGGCTATCATGACACAGTTAATGTTTTATCTGCCCAAAAACTCTGGGATTCATCAACTAATTTTTACGACAATGACCATCAGAATTTTCGCCATTCCACTACCAAAACAACATCGCTTTTGTGGGTGGCATTTTTCCTTCTTTTATCATCTAAGTTGTTAAGTCTTGTCCCTCTCTTTCTTTCTTTTCTTTCTCTTTTTCCTTCCTTTGTCCTCGCAGAGAATTCTCATCATTCTCTGATAACACTCGTCACTTTAACACAGTCAATGGTTATCCATTCAAAACTCTGGGAACATTTGGCATATCTCAGCGTCAAACTTTTGCGAGAAAGTAAAAATGATTATCTTGATTCGCACTTGAAAATAACAAAACAAAAAATCTTTTCACCGATCCCTTGTTTTGGGAAAATAACAAAACAAAAAGAATATCGCTCAGTATGTCTTTCGTTCTATCTATCGGTTCAAGTTACCGCACAGTATGTCTTTCGTTCTATGTATCGGTTTAAGTAATCCCCGCAATTAACTTCTGTAGTTAATTAATTGGTTAATTAACCTGCCGTTTCTAAATAGTGTTACAGATTTAAGGAAACAGAAGATGATGATTGAGGTTTAATTTCAGATTTTGAAGATTGAATTTAACTGGAAAATCAAGAAGGAAAATGAGAAAACGTTACCAAGGAGAAAATAAAATAAAAAGAACAGAATTTAAGGAAACAGATGACGATTGAGGTTGAATTTCAGATTTTTAAGATTGAATTTGACAGGAAAATCAAGAAGGAAAATGAAAAAACGTTACTACGGCGAAAAGACAATAAAAAGAACAGGACTTAAGGAAACAGATGACGACGATTGAGGTTGAATTTTAGATATTGAAGATTTAATTTGACTGGAAAATCAAGAAGGAAATTGAGAAAACGTTACAAAGGAGAAAAGACAATAAAAACAACAGGATTTAAGGAAACAGAAGATGGCGATTGAGGTTGAATTTCAGATTTTGAAGATAGAATTGGACTGGAAAATCAAGAAGGAAAATGAGAAAAAGGTACAATGGAGAAAAGACAATGAAAAGAAAAGGATTTACGGAAACAGACAATGACGATTGACGTTGCATTTAAATATTTGAAGACCTTAGATATATGAAGGTAAGAAGGAATCTTAGAAAACGTTACTGAGGAGAAAGATTCATGAAGACGGAAGATGACGATCGACGTCGGTTATGAAATTTTGAAAATTATTTTTGACAAGAAAGCAAGAAGGAAACTAAGGAAACGTTTCTGAGGAAAAAGATTCATGAAGACCGAAGATGGAGATTGACGTCGGTTTTGAAATTGTGAAAAGTGTTTTTGACAGGATAGCAAGAAGGAAACTAAGGAAACGTTAACGAGGAGAAAGATTCATGAGGACGGAAGATGACGATTGACGTTGGTTTTTTAATTTTGAAAATTGTTTTTGACAGGAAAGCAAGAAGGAAACTCAGGAAACGTTAACGAGGAGAAAGATTCATGAAGACGGAAGATGACGATTGACGTCGGTTTTGAAATTTTGAAAATTGTTTTTGACAGGAAAGCAAGAAGGAAACTATGGAAACGTTACTAAGGAGAAAGATTCATGAAGACGGAAGATGACGATTGACGTCGGTTTTGAAATTTTGAAAATTGTTTTTGACAGGAAAGCAAGACGGAACCTAAGGAAACATTACAGAGGAGAAAGATTCATGAAGACGCAAGATGACGATTGACGTCGGTTTTGAAATTTTGAAAACTGTTTTTGACAGGAAAGCAAGAAGGAAACTAAGGAAACGTTAACGAGGAGAAAGATTCATGAAAACGGAAGATGACGATTGACGTCTGTTTTGAAATTTGAAAAAGTGTTTTTGACAGGAAAGCAAGAAGGAAACTAAGGAAACGTTACTAAGGAGAAAGATCCATGAAGTCGGAAGATGACGATTGACGTCTGTTTTGAAATTTTGAAAATTTTTTTTTGACAGGAAAGCAAGAAGGAAACTAAGGAAACGTTACTAAGGAGAAAGATTCATGAAGACGGAAGATGACGATTGACGTCGGTTTTGAAATTTTGAAAATTGTTTTTGACAGGAAAGCAAGAAGGAAACTAAGGAAACGTTAACGAGGAGAAAGATTCATGAAAACGGAAGATGACGATTGACGTCGGTTTTGAAATTTGAAAAAGTGTTTTTGACAGGAAAGCAAGAAGGAAACTAAGGAAACGTTACTGAGGAGAAAGATTCATGAAGACGCAAGATGACGATTGACGCCGGTTTTGAAATTTTGAAAACTGTTTTTGACAGGAAAGCAAGAAGGAAACTAAGGAAACGTTAACGAGGAGAAAGATTCATGAAAACGGAAGATGACGATTGACGTCGGTTTTGAAATTTGAAAAAGTGTTTTTGACAGGAAAGCAAGAAGGAAACTAAGGAAACGTTACTGAGGAGAAAGATTCATGAAGACGCAAGATGACGATTGACGTCGGTTTTGAAATTTTGAAAACTGTTTTTGACAGGAAAGCAAGAAGGAAACTAAGGAAACGTTAACGAGGAGAAAGATTCATGAAAACGGAAGATGACGATTGACGTCGGTTTTGAAATTTGAAAAAGTGTTTTTGACAGGAAAGCTAGAAGGAAACTAAGGAAACGTTACTGAGGAGAAAGATTCATTGAGACGCAAGAGGACGATTGACGTCGGTTTTGAAATATGGAAAACTGTTTTTGACAGGAAAGCAAGAAGGAAACTAAGGAAACGTTAACGAGGAGAAAGATTCATGAAAACGGAAGATGACGATTGACGTCGGTTTTGAAATTTGAAAAAGTGTTTTTGACAGGAAAGCAAGAAGGAAACTAAGGAAACGTTACTGAAGAGAAAGATTCATGAAGACGCAAGATGACGATTGACGTCGGTTTTGAAATTTTGAAAACTGTTTTTGACAGGAAAGCAAGAAGGAAACTAAGGAAACGTTAACGAGGAGAAAGATTCATGAAAACGGAAGATGACGATTGACGTCGGTTTTGAAATTTGAAAAAGTGTTTTTGACAGGAAAGCAAGAAGGAAACTAAGGAAACGTTACTAAGGAGAAAGATCCATGAAGTCGGAAGATGACGATTGACGTCTGTTTTGAAATTTTCAAAATTTTTTTTTGACAGGAAAGCAAGAAGGAAACTAAGGAAACGTTACTAAGGAGAAAGATTCATGAAGACGGAAGAGGACGATTGACGTCGGTTTTGAAATTTTGAAAATTGTTTTTGACAGGAAAGCAAGAAGGAAACTAAGGAAACGTTACTGAGGAGAAAGATTCATGAAGACGGAAGATGACAATTGACGTCGGTTTTGAAATTTTAAAAATTGTTTTTGACAGGAAAGCAAGAAGGAAACTAAGGAAACTTTACTGAGGAGAAAGTTTCATGAAGTCGGAAGATGACGATTGACGTCGGTTTTGAAATTTTGAAAATTGTTTTTGACAGGAAAGCAATAAGGAAACTAAGGAAACGTTACTAAGGAGAAAGATTCATGAAGACGGAAGAGGACGATTGACGTCGGTTTTGAAATTTTGAAAATTGTTTTTGACAGGAAAGCAAGAAGGAAACTAAGGAAACGTTAACGAGGAGAAAGATTCATGAAAACGGAAGATGACGATTGACGTCGGTTTTGAAATTTGAAAAAGTGTTTTTGACAGGAAAGCAAGAAGGAAACTAAGGAAACGTTACTGAGGAGAAAGATTCATGAAGACGCAAGATGACGATTGACGTCGGTTTTGAAATTTTGAAAACTGTTTTTGACAGGAAAGCAAGAAGGAAACTAAGGAAACGTTAACGAGGAGAAAGATTCATGAAAACGGAAGATGACGATTGACGTCGGTTTTGAAATTTGAAAAAGTGTTTTTGACAGGAAAGCAAGAAGGAAACTAAGGAAACGTTACTAAGGAGAAAGATTCATGAAGACGCAAGATGACGATTGACGTCGGTTTTGAAATTTTGAAAACTGTCTTTGACAGGAAAGCAAGAAGGAAACTAAGGAAACGTTAACGAGGAGAAAGATTCATGAAAACGGAAGATGACGATTGACGTCGGTTTTGAAATTTGAAAAAGTGTTTTTGACAGGAAAGCAAGAAGGAAACTAAGGAAACGTTACTGAGGAGAAAGATTCATGAAGACGCAAGATGACGATTGACGTCGGTTTTGAAATTTTGAAAACTGTTTTTGACAGGAAAGCAAGAAGGAAACTAAGGAAACGTTAACGAGGAGAAAGATTCAAGAAAACGGAAGATGACGATTGACGTCGGTTTTGAAATTTGAAAAAGTGTTTTTGACAGGAAAGCAAGAAGGAAACTAAGGAAACGTTACTGAGGAGAAAGATTCATGAAGACGCAAGATGACGATTGACGTCGTTTTTGAAATTTTGAAAACTGTTTTTGACAGGAAAGCAAGAAGGAAACTAAGGAAACGTTAACGAGGAGAAAGATTCATGAAAACGGAAGATGACGATTGACGTCGGTTTTGAAATTTGAAAAAGTGTTTTTGACAGGAAAGCTAGAAGGAAACTAAGGAAACGTTACTGAGGAGAAAGATTCATTGAGACGCAAGAGGACGATTGACGTCGGTTTTGAAATATGGAAAACTGTTTTTGACAGGAAAGCAAGAAGGAAACTAAGGAAACGTTAACGAGGAGAAAGATTCATGAAAACGGAAGATGACGATTGACGTCGGTTTTGAAATTTGAAAAAGTGTTTTTGACAGGAAAGCAAGAAGGAAACGAAGGAAACGTTACTGAGGAGAAAGATTCATGAAGACGCAAGATGACGATTGACGTCGGTTTTGAAATTTTGAAAACTGTTTTTGACAGGAAAGCAAGAAGGAAACTAAAAAAACGTTACTGAGTAGAAAGATTCATGAAGACGGAAGATGACGATTGACGTCGGTTTTGAAATTTTGAAAATTGTTTTTGACAGGAAAGCAAGAAGGAAACTGAGGAAACTTTACTGAGGAGAAAGATTCATGAAGTCGAAAGATGACGATTGACGTCGATTTTGAAATTGTGAAAATTGTTTTTGACAGGAAAGCAAGAAGGAAACTAAGGAAACGTTAACGAGGAGAAAGATTCATGAAGACGGAAGATGACGATTGACGTCGGTTTTGATATTTTGAAAATTGTTTTTGACAGGAAAGCAAGAAGGAAACTAAGGAAACTTTACTGAGGAAAAAGATTCATGACGACGGAAGATGGCGATTGACGTCGGTTTTGAAATTTTGAAAATTGTTTTTGACAGGAAAGCAAGAAGGAAACTAAGGAAACATTACTGAGGAGAAAGAATTATGAAGTCGGAAGATGACGATTGACGTCGGTTTTGAAATTTTGAAAATTGTTTTTGACAGGAATGCAAGAAGGAAACTAAGGAAACTTTACTGAGGAGAAAGATTCATGACGACGGAAGATGGCGAGTGACGTCGGTTTTGAAATTTTGAAAATTGTTTTTGACAGGAAAGCAAGAAGGAAACTAAGGAAACATTACTCAGGAGAAAGATTTATGAAGTCGGAAGATGACGGTTGACGTCGGTTTTGAAATTTTGAAAATTGTTTTTGACAGGAAAGCAAGAAGGAAACTAAGGAAACTTTACGGAGGAAAAAGATTCATGAAGACGGAAGATGACGATCGACGTCGGTTTTTCAAATTTTGAAAACTGTTTTTGACAGGAAAGCAAGAAGGAAACTATGGAAACGTTACTAAGGAGAAAGATTCATGAAGACAGAAGATGACGATTGACGTCGGTTTTGAAATTTTTAAAATTGTTTTTGACAGGAAAGCAAGACGGAAACTAAGGAAACATTACTGAGGAGAAAGATTCATGAAGACGCAAGATGACGATTGACGTCGGTTTTGAAATTTTTAAAACTGTTTTTGACAGGAAAGCAAGAAGGAAACTAAGGAAACGTTAACGAGGAGAAAGATTCATGGAAACGGAAGATGACGATTGACGTCGGTTTTGAAATTTGAGAAAGTGTTTTTGACAGGAAAGCAAGAAGAAAACTAAGGAAACGTTACTAAGGAGAAAGATTCATGAAAACGGAAGATGACGACTGACGTCGGTTTTGAAATATTTAAAATTGGTTTTGACAGGAAAGGAAGAAGGAAACTAAGGAAACATTAACGAGGAGAAAGATTCATGACGACGGAAGATGGCGATTGACGTCGGTTTTGAAATTTTGAAAATTGTTTTTGACATTAAAACAAGAAGGAAACTAAGGAAACATTACTGAGGAGAAAGATTCATGAAGTCGGAAGATGACGATTGACGTCGGTTTTGAAATTTTGAAAATTGTTTTTGACAGGAAAGCAAGAAGGAAACTAAGGAAACTTTATTGAGGAGAAAGATTCATGAGGACGGAAGATAGCGATTGAAGTCGGTTTTGAAATTTTGAAAATTGTTTTTGACAGGAAAGCAAGAAGGAAACTAAGGAAACATTACTCAG
Source organism: Acanthosepion esculentum (assembly GCA_964036315.1). Classification (NCBI taxonomy): domain Eukaryota; kingdom Metazoa; phylum Mollusca; class Cephalopoda; order Sepiida; family Sepiidae; genus Acanthosepion; species Acanthosepion esculentum. The sequence continues at coordinate 19,872,395 of OZ038508.1, read as the reverse complement.
GAGAAAGATTCATGAAGACGGATGATGACGATTGACGTCGGTTTTGAAATTTTGAAAATTGTTTTTGACAGGAAAGCAAGAAGGAAACTAAGGAAACGTTACTGAGGAAAAAGATTCATGAAGACGGAAGATGACGAGTGACGTCGGTTTTGAAATTTTGAAAATTGTTTTTGACAGGAAAGCAAGAAGGAAACTAAGGAAACATTACGGAGGAAAAAGATTCATGAAGACGGAAGATGACGATTGACGTCGGTTTTGAAATTTTCAAAATTGTTTTTGACAGGAAAGCAAGAAGGAAACTAAGGAAACGTTAACGAGGAAAAAGATTCATGAAGACGGAAGATGACGATTGACGTCGGTTTTTCAAATTTTGAAAATTGTTTTTGACAGGAAAGCAAGAAGGAAACTAAGGAAACTTTACTGAGGAGAAAGATTCATGAAGTCGGAAGATGACGATTGACGTCGGTTTTGAAATTTCGAAAATTGTTTTTGACAGGAAAGCAAGAAGGAAACTAAGGAAACGTTACTGAGGAGAAAGATTCATGAAGACGGAAGATCACGATTGACGTCGGTTTTGTAATTTTGAAAATTGTTTTTGACAGGAAAGCAAGAAGGAAACTAAGGAAACTTTACTGAGGAGAAAGATTCATGAAGTCGAAAGATGACGATTGACGTCGGTTTTGAAATTTTTAAAATTGTTTTTGACAGGAAAGCAAGAAGGAAACTAAGGAAACGTTAACCAGGAGAAAGATTCATGAACTCGAAAGATGACGATTGACGTCGGTTTTGATATTTTGAAAATTGTTTTTGACAGGAAAGCAAGAAGGAAACTAAGGAAACTTTACTGAGGAGAAAGATTCATGAAGACGGAAGATGGCGATTGACGTCGGTTTTGAAATTTTGAAAATTGTTTTTGACAGGAAAGCAAGAAGGAAACTAAGGAAACATTACAGAGGAAAAAGATTCATGAAGTCGGAAGATGACGATTGACGTCGGTTTTGAAATTATTAAAATTGTTTTTGACAGGAAAGCAAGAAGGAAACTAAGGAAACGTTACTGAGGAGAAAGATTCATGACGACGGAAGATGGCGATTGACGTCGTCTTTGAAATTTGGAAAATTGTTTTTGACAGGAAAGCAAGAAGGAAACTAAGGAAACATTACTGAGGAGAAAGATTCATGAAGTCGGAAGATGACGATTGACGTTGGTTTTGAAATTTTGAAAATCGTTTTTGACAGGAAAGCAAGAAGGAAACTAAGGAAACGTTACTGAGGAGAAAGATTCATGACGACGGAAGATGGCGATTGACGTCGGTTTTGACATTTTGAAAATTGTTTTTGACAGGAAAGCATGAAGGAAACTAAGGAAACGTTAACGAGGAGAAAGATTCATGAAGTCGGAAGATGACGATTGACGTCCGTTTTGAAATTTTGAAAATTGTTTTTGACAGGAAAGCAAGAAGGAAACTAAGGAAACATTACTGAGGAGAAAGATTCATGACGACGGAAGATGGCGAGTGACGTCGGTTTTGACATTTTGAAAATTGTTTTTGACAGGAAAGCAAGAAGGAAACTAAGGAAACATTACTGAGGAAAAAGATTCATGAAGACGGAAGATGACGATTGACGTCGGTTTTGAAATTTTGAAAATTGTTTTTGACAGGAAAGCAAGAAGGAAACTAAGGAAACTTTACTGAGGAGAAAGATTCATGACGACGGAAGATGGCGAGTGACGTCGTCTTTGAAATTTGGAAAATTGTTTTTGACAACAAAGCAAGAAGGAAACTAAGGTAACGTTACTAAGGAGAAAGATTCATGAAGACGGAAGATGGCGATTGACGTCGGTTTTGAAATTTTTAAAATTGATTTTGACAGGAAAGCATGAAGGAAACGTTACTAAGGAGAAAGATTCATGAAGACGGAAGATGACAATTGACGTCGCTTTTGAAATTTTGAAAATTGTTCTTGACAGGAAAGCATGAAGGAAACTAAGGAAACGTTACTAAGGAGAAAGATTCATGAAGACGGAAGATGACGATTGACGTCGGTTTTGAAATTTGGAAAATTGTTTTTGACAGGAAAGCATGAAGGAAACGTTACTAAGGAGAAAGATTCATGAAGACGGAAGATGACGATTGACGTCGGTTTTGAAATTTTGAAAATTGTTTTTGACAGGAAAGCAAGAAGGAAGCTAAGGAAACATTACTGAGGAAAAAGATTCATGAAGACGGAAGATGACGATTGACGTCGGTTTTGAAATTTTGAAAATTTTTTTTCAAAGGAAAGCAAGAAGGAAACTAAGGAAACGTTAACGAGCCGAAAGATTCATGAAGTCGGAAGATGACGATTGACGTCGGTTTTGAAATTTTGAAAATTGTTTTTGACAGGAAAGCAAGAAGGAAACTAAGGAAACGTTAACGAGGAGAAAGATTCATGAAGACGGAAGATGACGATTGACGTTGGTTTTTCAAATTTTGAAAACTGTTTTTCACAGGAAAGCAAGAAGCAAACTAAGGAAACGTTTTCGAGGAGAAAGATTCATGAAGACGGAAAATGACAATTGACGTCGGTTTTGAAATTTTGAAAATTGTTTTTGACAGGAAAGCAAGAAGGAATCCAAGGAAACGTTAACGAGGAGAAAGATTCATGAAGACGGAAGATGACGATTGACGTCGGTTTTGAAATTTGGAAAATTGTTTTTGACAGGAAAGCATGAAGGAAACTAAGGAAACGTTACTAAGGAGAAAGATTCATGATGACGGAAGATGACGATTGACGTCGGTTTTGACAGTTATAAAATTGTTTTTGACAGGATAGCAAGAATGAAACTAAGGAAACGTTAACGAGGAGAAAGATTCATGAAGTCGGAAGATGACGATTGACGTCGGTTTTGAAATTATGAACATTGTTTTTGACACGAAAGCATGAAGGAAACTAAGGAAACGTTAACGAGGAGAAAGATTCATGAAAACGGAAGATGACGATTGACGTAGGTTTTTAAATTTTGAAAACTGTTTTTGACAGGAAAGCAAGAAGGAAACTAAGCAAACGTTAACGAGGAGAAAGATTCATGAAGACGGAAGATGAAGATTGACGTCGGTTTTTCAAAATTTGAAAATTGTTTTTCACAGGAAAGCAAGAAGCAAACTAAGGAAACTTTACCGAGGAGAAAGATTCATGAAGACAGAAAATGACGATTGACGTCGGTCTTGAAATTTTGAAAATTGTTTTTGACAGGAAAGCTAGAAGGAAACTAAGGAAACGTTAACGAGGAGAAAGATTCATGAAGACGGAAGATGACGATTGACGTCGGTTTTGTCAGTTATAAAATTGTTTTTGACTGGAAAGCAAGAAGGAAACTAAGGTAACGTTACTAAAAAGAAAGATTCAAGAAGACGGAAGATGGCGATTGACGTCGGTTTTGAAATTTTGAAAATTGTTCTTGACAGGAAAGCATGAAGGAAACTAAGGAAACGTTACTAAGGAGAAAGTTTCATGAAGACGGAAGATGACGATTGACGTCGGTTTTGAAATTTGGAAAATTGTTTTTGACAGGAAAGCATGAAGGAAACGTTACTAAGGAGAAAGATTCATGAAGACGGAAGATGACGATTGACGTCGGTTTTGAAATTTTGAAAATTGTTCTTGACAGGAAAGCATGAAAGAAACTAAGGAAACGTTACTAAGGAGAAAGATACATGAAGACGGAAGATGACGACTGACGTCGGTTTTGAAATTTGGAAAATTGTTTTTGACAGGAAAGCATGAAGGAAACGTTACTAAGGAGAAAGATTCATGAAGACGGATGATGACGATTGACGTCGGTTTTGAAATTTGGAAAATTGTTCTTGACAGGAAAGCATGAAGGAAACTAAGGAAACGTTACTAAGGAGAAAGTTTCATGAAGACGGAAGATGACGATTGACGTCGGTTTTGAAATTTGGAAAATTGTTTTTGACAGGAAAGCATGAAGGAAACGTTACTAAGGAGAAAGATTCATGAAGACGGAAGATGACGATTGACGTCGGTTTTGAAATTTTGAAAATTGTTCTTGACAGGAAAGCATGAACGAAACTAAGGAAACGTTACTAAGGAGAAAGTTTCATGAAGACGGAAGATGACGATTGACGTCGGTTTTGAAATTTGGAAATTTGTTTTTGACAGGAAAGCATGAAGGAAACGTTACTAAGGAGAAAGATTCATGAAGACGGAAGATCACGATTGACGTCGGTTTTGAAATTTTTAAAATTGTTCTTGACAGGAAAGCATGAAGGAACCTAAGGAAACGTTACTAAGGAGAAAGATACATGAAGACGGAAGATGACGATTGACGTCGGTTTTGAAATTTGGAAAATTGTTTTTGACAGGAAAGCATGAAGGAAACTAAGGAAACATTATTGAGGAAAAAGATTCATGAAGACGGAAGATGACGATTGACGTCGGTTTTGAAATTTTGAAATTTTTTTTTGAACGCAAAGCAAGAAGGAAACTAAGGAAACGTTAACGAGGAGAAAGATTCATGAAGTCGGAAGATGACGATTGACGTCGGTTTTGAAATTTTGAAAATTGTTTTTGACAGGAAAGCAAGAAGGAAACTAAGGAAACGTTACTGAGGAGAAAGATTCATGTCGACGGAATATGGCGATTGACTTCGGTTCCGAAATTTTGAAAATTGTTTTTGACAGGAAAGCAAGAATGAAACTAAGGAAACATTACTGAGGAAAAAGATTCATGGAGACGGAAGATGACGATAGACGTCGGTTTTGAAATTTTGAAAATTTTTTTTGACAGGAATGCAAGAAGGAAACTAAGGAAACGTTAACGAGGAGAAAGATTCATGACGTCGGAAGATGACGATTAACGTCGGTTTTGAAATTTTGAAAATTTTTTTTGACAGGAAAGCAAGAAGTAAACTAAGGAAACATTACTGAGGAAAAAGATTCGTGAAGACGGAAGATGACGATTGACGTTGGTTTTGAAATTTTGGAAATTGTTTTTGACAGGAAAGCATGAAGGAAACTAAGGAAACGTTAACGAGGAGAAAGATTCATGAATTCGGAAGATGACGAATGACGTCGGTTTTCAAATTTTGAAAATTGTTTTTGACTGGAAAGAAAGAAAGAAACTAAGGAAACATTACTGAGGAGAAAGATTCATGACGACGGAAGAAGGCGAGTGACGTCGGTTTTGCAATTTTGAAAATTGTTTTTGACAGGAAAGCAAGAAGGAAACTAAGGAAACGTTAACGAGGAGAAAGATTCATGAAGTCGGAAGATGATGATTGAGGTCGGTTTTGAAATTTTGAAACTTATTTTTGACAGGAAAGCATGAAGGAAACTAAGGAAACGTTAACGAGGAGAAAGATTCATGAAGACGGACGATGACGATTGACGTCGGTTTTGAAATTTTGAAAATAGTTTTTGACAGGAAAGCAAGAAGGAAACTAAGGAAACGTTAACGAGGAGAAAGATTTATGAAGGCGGAAGATGACGATTGTCGTCGGTTTTGAAATTTGGAAAATTGTTTTTGACAGGAAAGCAAGAAGGAAACTAAGGAAACATTACTGAGGAAAAAGATTCATGAAGACGGAAGATGACGATTGACGTCGGTTTTGAAATTTTGAAAATTGTTTTTGACAGGAAAGCAAGAATGAGACTAAGGAAACATTACTGAGGAAAAAGATTCATGGAGACGGAAGATGACGATAGACGTCGGTCTTGAAATTTTGAAAATTTTTTTTGACAGGAATGCGAGAAGGAAACTAAGGAAACGTTAACGAGGAGAAATATTCATTAAGGCGGAAGATGACGATTAACGTCGGTCTTGAAATTTTGAAAATTTTTTTTGACAGGAAAGCAAGAAGGAAACTAAGGAAACATTACTGAGGAAAAAGATTCATGAAGAAGGAAGATGACGATTGACGTCGGTTTTGAAATTTTGAAAATTTTTTTTGACAGGAATTCAAGAAGGAAACTAAGGAAACGTTAACGAGGAAAAAGATTCATGAAGTCGGAAGAGTACGATTGACGTCGGTTTTGAAATTTTGAAAATTGTTTCTGACAGGAAAACAAGAAGGAAACTAAGGAAACATTACTGAGGAGAAAGATTCATGAAGTCGGAAGATGACGATTGACGTCGGTTTTGAAATTTTGAAAATTATTTTTGACAGGAAAGCAAGAAGTAAACTAAGGAAACATTACTGAGGAAAAAGATTCGTGAAGACGGAAGATGACGATTGACGTTGGTTTTGAAATTTTGAAAATTGTTTTTGACAGGAAAGCATGAAGGAAACTAAGGAAACGTTAACGAGGAGAAAGATTCATGAATTCGGAAGATGACGATTGACGTCGGTTTTGAAATTTTGAAAATTGTTTTTAACTGGAAAGCAAGAAAGAAACTAAGGAAACATTACTGAGGAGAAAGATTCATGACGACGGAAGATGGCGAGTGACGTCGGTTTTGCAATTTTGAAAATTGTTTTTGACAGGAAAGCAAGAAGGAAACTAAGGAAACGTTAACGAGGAGAAAGATTCATGAAGTCGGAAGATGATGATTGACGCAGGTTTTGAAATTATGAAAATTGTTTTTGAAACGAAAGCATGAAGGAAACTAAGGAAACCTTAACGAGGAGAAAGATTCATGAAGACGGAAGATGACGATTGACGTCGGTTTTTCAAACTGTGAAAACTGTTTTTGACAGGAAAGAAAGAAGGAAACTAAGGAAACGTTCACGAGGAGAAAGATTCATGAAGACGGATGATGACGATTGACGTCGGTTTTGAAATTTTGAAAACTGTTTTTGACAGGAAAGCAAGAAGGAAACTAAGGAAACGTTAACGACGAGAAAGATTCATGAAGACGGAAGATGGCGATTGACGTCGGTTTTGAAATTTTGAAATTTTTTTTTGAACGCAAAGCAAGAAGGAAACTAAGGAAACGTTAACGAGGAGAAAGATTCATGAAGTCGGAAGATGACGATTGACGTCGGTTTTGAAATTTTGAAAATTGTTTTTGACAGGAAAGCAAGAAGGAAACTAAGGAAACGTTACTGAGGAGAAAGATTCATGTCGACGGAAGATGGCGATTGACTTCGGTTTTGAAATTTTGAAAATTGTTTTTGACAGGAAAGCAAGAATGAAACTAAGGAAACATTACTGAGGAAAAAGATTCATGGAGACGGAAGACGACGATAGACGTCGGTTTTGAAATATTGAAAATTTTTTTTGACAGGAATGCAAGAAGGAAACTAAGGAAACGTTAACGAGGAGAAAGATTCATGAAGGCGGAAGATGACGATTAACGTCGGTTTTGAAATTTTGAAATTTTTTTTTGACAGGAAAGCAAGTAGGAAACTAAGGAAACATTACTGAGGAAAAAGATTCATGAAGACGGAAGATGACGATTGACGTCGGTTTTGAAATTTTGAAAATTTTTTTTGACAGGAATTCAAGAAGGAAACTAAGGAAACGTTAACGAGGAGAAAGATTCATGAAGTCGGAAGAGTACGATTGACGTCGGTTTTGAAATTTTGAAAATTGTTTCTGACAGGAAAACAAGAAGGAAACTAAGGAAACATTACTGAGGAGAAAGATTCATGAAGTCGGAAGATGACGATTGACGTCGGTTTTGAAATTTTGAAAATTATTTTTGACAGGAAAGCAAGAAGTAAACTAAGGAAACATTACTGAGGAAAAAGATTCGTGAAGACGGAAGATGACGATTGACGTTGGTTTTGAAATTTTGAAAATTGTTTTTGACAGGAAAGCATGAAGGAAACTAAGGAAACGTTAACGAGGAGAAAGATTCATGAATTCGGAAGATGACGATTGACGTCGGTTTTGAAATTTTGAAAATTGTTTTTGACTGGAAATCAAGAAAGAAACTAAGGAAACATTACTGAGGAGAAAGATTCATGACGACGGAAGATGGCGAGTGACGTCGGTTTTGCAATTTTGAAAATTGTTTTTGACAGGAAAGCAAGAAGGAAACTAAGGAAACGTTAACGAGGAGAAAGATTCATGAAGTCGGAAGATGATGATTGACGTCGGTTTTGAAATTATGAAAATTGTTTTTGACACGAAAGCATGAAGGAAACTAAGGAAACCTTAACGAGCAGAAAGATTCATGAAGACGGAAGATGACGATTGACGTCGGTTTTTCAAACTGTGAAAACTGTTTTTGACAGGAAAGAAAGAAGGAAACTAAGGAAACGTTCACAAGGAGAAAGATTCATGAAGACGGAAGATGACGATTGACGTCGGTTTTGAAATTTTGAAAACTGTTTTTGACAGGAAAGCAAGAAGGAAACTAATGAAACGTTAACGAGGAGAAAGATTCATGAAGACGGAAGATGGCGATTGACGTCGGTTTTGAAATTAAAAAAAAATTTTTTGACAGGAAAGCAAGAAGGAAACTAAGGAAACGTTAACGAGGAGAAAGATTCAGGAAGACGGAAGATGACGATTGACGTAGGTTTTGAAATTTGGAAAATTGTTTTTGACAGGACAGCATGAAGGAAACTAACGTTAACGTTACTAAGGAGAAAGATTCATGAAGACGGAAAATGACGATTGACGTCGGTTTTGAAATTTGGAAAATTGTTTTGACAGGAAAGTATGAAGGAAACGTTACTAAGGAGAAAGATTCATGAAGACGGAAGATGACGATTGACGTCGGTTTTGTAATTTTTAAAATTGTTCTTGACAGGAAAGCATGAAGGAAACTAAGGAAACGTTACTAAGGAGAAAGATTCATGAAGACGGAAGATGACGATTGACGTCGGTTTTTCAAATTTGGAAAACTGTTTTTGACAGGAAAGCAAGAAGGAAACTAAGGAAATGTTAACGAGGGGAAAGATTCATGAAGACGGAAGATGACGATTGACGTCGGTCTTTCAAATTTTGAAAACTGTTTTTCACCGTAAAGCAAGAAGGAAACTAAGGAAACGTTAACGAGGAGAAAGATTAATGAAGACGGAAGATGACGATTGACGTCGGTTTTGAAATTTTGAAAATTGTTTTTGACAGGAAAGCATGAAGGAAACTAAGGAAACGTTACTAAGGAGAAAGATTCATGAAGACGGAAGATGACGATTGACGTCGGTTTTGACATTTTTAAAATTGGTTTTGACAGGAAAGCAAAAAGGAAACTAAGGTAACGTTACTAAGGAGAAAGATTCATGAAAACGGAAGATGACGATTGACGTCGGTTTTGAAATTTTTAAAATTGTTTTTGACAGGAAAGCAAGAAGGAAAGTAAGGAAACGTTAACGAGGAGAAAGATTCATGAAGTCCGAAGATGACGATTGACGTCGGTTTTTAAATTTGGAAAATTGTTTTTGAAAGGAAAGCATGAACGAAACTAAGGGAACGTTACTAAGGAGAAAGATTCATAAAGATGGAAGATGACGATTGACGTCAATTTTGACATTTTTAAAATTGTTTTTGACAGGAAAGCAAGAAGGAAACTAAGGTAACGTTACTAAGGAGAAAGATTCATGAAGACGGAAGATGACGATTGACGTCGGTTTTGTAATTTTGAAAATTGTTCTTGACAGGAAAGCATGAAGGAAACTAAGGAAACGTTACTAAGGAGAAAGATTCATGAAGACGGAAGATGACGATTGACGTCGGTTTTTCAAATTTGGAAAACTGTTTTTGACAGGAAAGCAAGAAGGAAACTAAGGAAATGTTAACGAGGGGAAAGATTCATGAAGACGGAAGATGACGATTGACGTCGGTTTTTCAAATTTTGAAAACTGTTTTTCACCGTAAAGCAAGAAGGAAACTAAGGAAACGTTAACGAGGAGAAAGATTAATGAAGACGGAAGATGACGATTGACGTCGGTTTTGAAATTTTGAAAATTGTTTTTGACAGGAAAGCATGAAGGAAACTAAGGAAACGTTACTAAGGAGAAAGATTCATGAAGACGGAAGATGACGATTGACGTCGGTTTTGACATTTTTAAAATTGGTTTTGACAGGAAAGCAAAAAGGAAACTAAGGTAACGTTACTAAGGAGAAAGATTCATGAAAACGGAAGATGACGATTGACGTCGGTTTTGAAATTTTTAAAATTGTTTTTGACAGGAAAGCAAGAAGGAAAGTAAGGAAACGTTAACGAGGAGAAAGATTCATGAAGTCCGAAGATGACGATTGACGTCGGTTTTTAAATTTGGAAAATTGTTTTTGAAAGGAAAGCATGAACGAAACTAAGGGAACGTTACTAAGGAGAACGATTCATAAAGATGGAAGATGACGATTGACGTCAATTTTGACATTTTTAAAATTGTTTTTGACAGGAAAGCAAGAAGGAAACTAAGGTAACGTTACTAAGGAGAAAGATTCATGAAGATGGAAGATGACGATTGACGTCAGTTTTGACATTTTTAAAATTGTTTTTGACAGGAAAGCAAGAAGGAAACTAAGGTAACGTTACTAAGGAGAAAGATTCATGAAGACGGAAGATGACGATTGACGTCTATTTTGAAATTTTTAAAATTGTTTTTGACAGGAAAGCAAGAAGGAAACTAAGGAAACATTACTGAGGAGAAAGATTCATGAAGACGGAAGATATCGATTGAAGTCGGTTTTGAAATTTTAAAAATTGTTTTTGACAGGAAAGAAAGAAGGAAACTAAGGAAACATTACTGAGGAGAAAGATTCATGAAGACGGCAGATGACGATTTACGTCGGTTTTGAAATTTGGAAAATTGTTTTTGACAGGAAAGCATGAAGGAAACTAAGGAAACGTTACTAAGGAGAAAGATTCATGAAGACGGAAGATGACGATTGACGTCGCTTATGTAATTTTGAAAATTGTTCTTGACAGGAAAGCAAGAAGGAAACTAAGGTAACGTTACTAAGGAGAAAGATTCATGAAGACGGAAGATGACGATTGACGTCGGTTCTGAAATTTGGAAAACATTTTTTGACAGGAAAGCAAGAAGGAAACTTAGGTAAGTTTACTAAGGAGAAAGATTCATGAAAACGAAAGATGACGATTGACGTCCGTTTTGAAATTTGGAAAATTGTTTTTGACAGGAAAGCAAGAAGGAAACTAAGGAAACGTTACTAAGGAGAAAGATTCATGAAGACGGAAGATGACGATTGACGTCGGTTTTGACATTTATAAAATTGTTTTTGACAGCAAAGCAAGAAGGAACCTAAGGTAACGTTACCGAGGAGAAAGATTCATGAAGACGAAAGATGACTATTGACGTCGGTTTTGAAATTTTGAAAATTGTTTTTGACAGGAAAGCAAGAAGGAAACTAAGGAAACATTACTGAGGAGAAAGATTCATGAAGACGGAAGATGACGATTGACGTCGGTTTTGATATTTTTGAAATTGTTTTTCACAGGAAAGCAAGAAGGAAACTAAGGTAACGTTACCGAGGAAAAAGATTCCTGAAAACGAATGATGACGATTGACGTCGGTTTTGAAATTTTGAAAATTGTTTTTGACAGGAAAGCAAGAAGGAAACTAAGGAAACATTACTGAGGAGAAAGATTCATGAAGACGGAAGGTGACGATTGACGTCGGTTTTTCAAATTTTGAAAACTGTTTTTCACAGTAAAGCAAGAAGGAAACTAAAGAAACGTTAACGAGGAGAAAGATTCATGAAGTCGGAAGATGACGATTGACGTCGGTTTTGAAATTTTGAAAATTGTTTTTGACAGGAAAGCAAGAAGGAAACTAAGGAAACGTTAACGAGGAGAAAGATTCATGAAGACGGAAGATGACGATTGACGTCGGTTTTGAAATTTTTAAAATTGTTTTTGACAGGAAAGCATGAAGGAAACTAAGGAAACGTTAACGAGGAGAAAGATTAATGAAGACGGAAGATGACGATTGACGTCGGTTTTTCAAATTTTGAAAACTGTTTTTGACAGGAAAGCAAGAAGGAAACTAAGGAAACTTTAACGAGGGAAAAGATTCATCAAGACGGAAGATGACGATTGACGTCGGTTTTTCAAATTTTGAAAAGTGTTTTTCACAAGAAAGCAATAAGGAAAGTAAGGAAACTTTAACGAGGAGAAAGATTCATGAAGACGGAAGATGACGATTGACGTCGGTTTTGAAATTTTAAAAATTGTTTTTGACAGGAAAGCAAGAAGGAAACTAAGGAAACGTTAATGAGGAGAAAGATTCATGAAGACGGAAGATGACGATTGACGTCGGTTTTGAAATTTGGAAAATTGTTTTTGACAGGAAAGCATGAAGGAAAATAAGGGAACGTTACTAAGGAGAAAGATTCATGAAGATCGAAGATGACGATTGACGTCAGTTTTGACATTTTTAAAATTGTTTTTGACAGGAAAGCAAGAAGGAAACTAAGGTAACGTTACTAAGGAGAAAGATTCATGAAGACGGAAGATGACGATTGACGTCGGTTTTGAAATTTTTAAAATTGTTTTTGACAGGAAAGCAAGAAGGAAACTAAGGAAACATTACTGAGGAGAAAGATTCATGAAGACGGAAGATGTCGATTGACGTCGGTTTTGAAATTTTTAAAATTGTTTTTGACAGGAAAGCAAGAAGGAAACTAAGGAAACATTACTGAGGAGAAAGATTCATGAAGACGGAAGATGACGATTTACCTCGGTTTTGAAATTTGGAAAATTGTTTTTGACAGGAAAGCATGAAGGAAACTAAGGAAACGTTACTAAGGAGAAAGATTCATGAAGACAGGAAGATGACGATTGACGTCGCTTATGAAATTTTGAAAATTGTTCTTGACAGGAAAGCAAGAAGGAAACTAAGGTAACGTTACTAAGGAGAAAGATTCATGAAGACGGAAGATGATGATTGACGTCGGTTCTGAAATTTGGAAAACATTTTTTGACAGGAAAGCAAGAAGGAAACTTAGGTAAGGTTACTAAGGAGAAAGATTCATGAAAACGAAAGATGACGATTGACGTCCGTTTTGAAATTTGGAAAATTGTTTTTGACAGGAAAGCAAGAAGGAAACTAAGGAAACGTTACTAAGGAGAAAGATTCATGAAGACGGAAGATGACGATTGACGTCGGTTTTGACATTTATAAAATTGTTTTTGACAGCAAAGCAAGAAGGAAACTAAGGTAACGTTACCGAGGAGAAAGATTCATGAAGACAAAAGATGACGATTGACGTCGGTTTTGAAATTTTGAAAATTGTTTTTGACACGAAAGCAAGAAGGAAACTAAGGAAACATTACTGAGGAGAAAGATTCATGAAGACGGAAGATGACGATTGACGTCGGTTTTGACATTTTTAGAATTGTTTTTGACAGGAAAGCAAGAAGGAAACTAAGGTAACGTTACTAAGGAGAAAGATTCATGAATACGGAAGATGACGATTGACGTCGGTTTTGATATTTTTGAAATTGTTTTTCACAGGAAAGCAAGAAGGAAACTAAGGTAACGTTACCGAGGAGAAAGATTCCTGAAAACGAATGATGACGATTGACGTCGGTTTTGAAATTTTGAAAATTGTTTTTGACAGGAAAGCAAGAAGGAAACTAAGGAAACATTACTGAGGAGAAAGATTCATGAAGACGTAAGATGACGATTGACGTCGGTTTTGACATTTTTAAAATTGTTTTTGACAGGAAAGCAAGAAGGAAACTAAGGAAACGTTACTAAGGAGAAAGATTCATGAAGACGGAAAATGACGACTGACGTCGGTTTTGAAATTTGGAAAACTTTTTTTGACAGGAAAGCAAGAAGGAAACTAAGTTAACGTTACTAAGGAGAAAGATTCATGAAAACAAAAGATGACGATTGACGTCGCTTTTGAAATTTTTAAAATTGTTTTTGACAGGAAAGCAAGAAGGAAACTAAGGAAACGTTACTAAGGAGAAAGATTCATGAAGACGGAAGATGACGATTGACGTCGGTTTTGAAATTTTTAAAATTGCTTTTGACAGGAAAGCAAGAACCAAACTAAGGTAACGTTACCGAGGAGAAAGATTCACGAAAACGGAGGATGACGAGTGACGTCGGTTTTGAAATTTGGAAAACTGTTTTTGACAAGAAAACAAGAAGGAAACTAAGGAAACGTTAACGAGGGAAAAGATTCAAGACGGAAGATGACGATTGACGTCGGTTTTTCAAATTTTGAAAAGTGTTTTTCACAGGAAAGCAATAAGGAAAGTAAGGAAACTTTAACGAGGAGAAAGATTCATGAAGACGGAAGATGACGATTGACGTCGGTTTTGAAATTTTTAAAATTGTTTTTGACAGGAAAGCAAGAAGGAAACTAAGGAAACATTACTGAGGAGAAAGATTCATGAAGACGGAAGATGACGATTTACGTCGGTTTTGAAATTTGGAAAATTGTTTTTGACAGGAAAGCATGAAGGAAACTAAGGAAACGTTACTGAGGAGAAAGATTCATGAAGACGGAAGATGACGATTGACGTCGGTTTTGACATTTTTAAAATTGTTTTTGACAGGAAAGCAAGAAGGAAACTAAGGAAACGTTACTAAGGAGAAAGATTCATGAAGACGGAAAATGACGACTGACGTCGGTTTTGAAATTTGCAAAAACTTTTTTTGACAGGAAAGCAAGAAGGAAACTAAGTTAACGTTACTAAGGAGAAAGATTCATGAAAACAAAAGATGACGATTGACGTCGCTTTTGAAATTTTTAAAATTGTTTTTGACAGGAAAGCAAGAAGGAAACTAAGGAAACGTTACTAAGGAGAAAGATTCATGAAGACGGAAGATGACGATTGACGTCGGTTTTGAAATTTTTAAAATTGCTTTTGACAGGAAAGCAAGAAGGAAACTAAGGTAACGTTACCGAGGAGAAAGATTCACGAAAACGGAAGATGACGAGTGACGTCGGTTTTGAAATTTGGAAAACTGTTTTTGACAGGAAAGCAAGAAGGAAACGAAGGAAACGTTAACGAGGGAAAAGATTCAGCAAGACGGAAGATGACGATTGACGTCGGTTTTTCAAATTTTGAAAAGTGTTTTTCACAGGAAAGCAATAAGGAAAGTAAGGAAACTTTAACGAGGAGAAAGATTCATGAAGACGGAAGATGACGATTGACGTCAGTTTTGACATTTTTAAAATTGTTTTTGACAGGAAAGCAAGAAGGAAACTAAGGTAACGTTACTAAGGAGAAAGATTCATGAAGACGGAAGATGACGATTGACGTCGGTTTTGAAATTTTTAAAATTGTTTTTGACAGGAAAGCAAGAAGGAAACTAAGGAAACATTACTGAGGAGAAAGATTCATGAAGACGGAAGATGTCGATTGACGTCGGTTTTGAAATTTTTAAAATTGTTTTTGACAGGAAAGCAAGAAGGAAACTAAGGAAACATTACTGAGGAGAAAGATTCATGAAGACGGAAGATGACGATTGACGTCGGTTTTGACATTTTTAGAATTGTTTTTGACAGGAAAGCAAGAAGGAAACTAAGGTAACGTTACTAAGGAGAAAGATTCATGAATACGGAAGATGACGATTGACGTCGGTTTTGATATTTTTGAAATTGTTTTTCACAGGAAAGCAAGAAGGAAACTAAGGTAACGTTACCGAGGAGAAAGATTCCTGAAAACGAATGATGACGATTGACGTCGGTTTTGAAATTTTGAAAATTGTTTTTGACAGGAAAGCAAGAAGGAAACTAAGGAAACATTACTGAGGAGAAAGATTCATGAAGACGGAAGATGACGATTGACGTCGGTTTTGACATCTTTAAAATTGTTTTTGACAGGAAAGCAAGAAGGAAACTAAGGAAACGTTACTAAGGAGAAAGATTCATGAAGACGGAAAATGACGACTGACGTCGGTTTTGAAATTTGGAAAACTTTTTTTGACAGGAAAGCAAGAAGGAAACTAAGTTAACGTTACTAAGGAGAAAGATTCATGAAAACAAAAGATGACGATTGACGTCGCTTTTGAAATTTTTAAAATTGTTTTTGACAGGAAAGCAAGAAGGAAACTAAGGAAACGTTACTAAGGAGAAAGATTCATGAAGACGGAAGATGACGATTGACGTCGGTTTTGAAATTTTTGAAAATTGCTTTTGACAGGAAAGCAAGAACGAAACTAAGGTAACGTTACCGAGGAGAAAGATTCACGAAAACGGAAGATGACGAGTGACGTCGGTTTTGAAATTTGGAAAACTGGTTTTGACAAGAAAACAAGAAGGAAACTAAGGAAACGTTAACGAGGGAAAAGATTCATCAAGACGGAAGATGACGATTGACGTCGGTTTTTCAAATTTTGAAAAGTGTTTTTCACAGGAAAGCAATAAGGAAAGTAAGGAAACTTTAACGAGGAGAAAGATTCATGAAGACGGAAGATGACGATTGACGTCGGTTTTGAAATTTTTAAAATTGTTTTTGACAGGAAAGCAAGAAGGAAACTAAGGAAACATTACTGAGGAGAAAGATTCATGAAGACGGAAGATGACGATTTACGTCGGTTTTGAAATTTGGAAAATTGTTTTTGACAGGAAAGCATGAAGGAAACTAAGGAAACGTTACTGAGGAGAAAGATTCATGAAGACGGAAGATGACGATTGACGTCGGTTTTGATATTTTTGAAATTGTTTTTCACAGGAAAGCAAGAAGGAAACTAAGGTAACGTTACCGAGGAGAAAGATTCCTGAAAACGAATGATGACGATTGACGTCGGTTTTGAAATTTTGAAAATTGTTTTTGACAGGAAAGCAAGAAGGAAACTAAGGAAACATTACTGAGGAGAAAGATTCATGAAGACGGAAGATGACGATTGACGTCGGTTTTGACATTTTTAAAATTGTTTTTGACAGGAAAGCAAGAAGGAAACTAAGGAAACGTTACTAAGGAGAAAGATTCATGATGACGGAAAATGACGACTGACGTCGGTTTTGAAATTTGGAAAACTTTTTTTGACAGGAAAGCAAGAAGGAAACTAAGTTAACGTTACTAAGGAGAAAGATTCATGAAAACAAAAGATGACGATTGACGTCGCTTTTGAAATTTTTAAAATTGTTTTTGACAGGAAAGCAAGAAGGAAACTAAGGAAACGTTACTAAGGAGAAAGATTCATGAAGACGGAAGATGACGATTGACGTCGGTTTTGAAATTTTTAAAATTGCTTTTGACAGGAAAGCAAGAACGAAACTAAGGTAACGTTACCGAGGAGAAAGATTCACGAAAACGGAAGATGACGAGTGACGTCGGTTTTGAAATTTGGAAAACTGTTTTTGACAAGAAAACAAGAAGGAAACTAAGGAAACGTTAACGAGGGAAAAGATTCATCAAGACGGAAGATGACGATTGACGTCGGTTTTTCAAATTTTGAAAAGTGTTTTTCACAGGAAAGCAATAAGGAAAGTAAGGAAACTTTAACGTGGAGAAAGATTCATGAAGACGGAAGATGACGATTGACGTCGGTTTTGAAATTTTTAAAATTGTTTTTGACAGGAAAGCAAGAAGGAAACTAAGGAAACATTACTGAGGAGAAAGATTCATGAAGACGGAAGATGACGATTTACGTCGGTTTTGAAATTTGGAAAATTGTTTTTGACAGGAAAGCACGAAGGAAACTAAGGAAACGTTACTGAGGAGAAAGATTCATGAAGACGGAAGATGACGATTGACGTCGGTTTTGACATTTTTAAAATTGTTTTTGACAGGAAAGCAAGAAGGAAACTAAGGAAACGTTACTAAGGAGAAAGATTCATGAAGACGGAAAATGACGACTGACGTCGGTTTTGAAATTTGGAAAACTTTTTTTGACAGGAAAGCAAGAAGGAAACTATGTTAACGTTACTAAGGAGAAAGATTCATGAAAACAAAAGATGACGATTGACGTCGCTTTTGAAATTTTTAAAATTGTTTTTGACAGGAAAGCAAGAAGGAAACTAAGGAAACGTTACTAAGGAGAAAGATTCATGTAGACGGAAGATGACGATTGACGTCGGTTTTGAAATTTTTAAAATTGCTTTTGACAGGAAAGCAAGAAGGAAACTAAGGTAACGTTACCGAGGAGAAAGATTCACGAAAACGGAAGATGACGAGTGACGTCGGTTTTGAAATTTGGAAAACTGTTTTTGACAGGAAAGCAAGAAGGAAACGAAGGAAACGTTAACGAGGGAAAAGATTCAGCAAGACGGAAGATGACGATTGACGTCGGTTTTTCAAATTTTGAAAAGTGTTTTTCACAGGAAAGCAATAACGAAAGTAAGGAAACTTTAACGAGGAGAAAGATTCATGAAGACGGAAGATGACGATTGACGTCAGTTTTGACATTTTTAAAATTGTTTTTGACAGGAAAGCAAGAAGGAAACTAAGGTAACGTTACTATGGAGAAAGATTCATGAAGACGGAAGATGACGATTGACGTCGGTTTTGAAATTTTTAAAATTGTTTTTGACAGGAAAGCAAGAAGGAAACTAAGGAAACATTACTGAGGAGAAAGATTCATGAAGACGGAAGATGTCGATTGACGTCGGTTTTGAAATTTTTAAAATTGTTTTTGACAGGAAAGCAAGAAGGAAACTAAGGAAACATTACTGAGGAGAAAGATTCATGAAGACGGAAGATGACGATTTACGTCGGTTTTGAAATTTGGAAAATTGTTTTTGACAGGAAAGCATGAAGGAAACTAAGGAAACGTTACTAAGGAGAAAGATTCATGAACACGGAAGATGACGATTGACGTCGCTTATGAAATTTTGAAAATTGTTCTTGACAGGAAAGCAAGAAGGAAACTAAGGTAACGTTACTAAGGAGAAAGATTCATGAAGACGGAAGATGACGATTGACGTCGGTTCTGAAATTTGGAAAACATTTTTTGACAGGAAAGCAAGAAGGAAACTTAGGTAAGGTTACTAAGGAGAAAGATTCATGAAAACGAAAGATGACGATTGACGTCCGTTTTGAAATTTGGAAAATTGTTTTTGACAGGAAAGCAAGAAGGAAACTAAGGAAACGTTACTAAGGAGAAAGATTCATGAAGACGGAAGATGACAATTGACGTCGGTTTTGACATTTATAAAATTGTTTTTGACAGGAAAGCAATAAGGAAACTAAGGTAACGTTACCGAGGAGAAAGATTCATGAAGACGAAAGATGACGATTGACGTCGGTTTTGAAATTTTGAAAATTGTTTTTGACAGGAAAGCAAGAAGGAAACTAAGGAAACATTACTGAGGAGAAAGATTCATGAAGACGGAAGATGACGATTGACGTCGGTTTTGACATTTTTAGAATTGTTTTTGACAGGAAAGCAAGAAGGAAACAAAGGTAACGTTACTAAGGAGAAAGATTCATGAATACGGAAGATGACGATTGACGTCGGTTTTGAAATTTTTAAAATTGTTTTTGACAGGAAAGCAAGAAGGAAACTAAGGAAACGTTAACGAGGAGAAAGATTCATTAAGACGGAAGATGACGATTGACGTCGGTTTTGATATTTTTGAAATTGTTTTTCACAGGAAAGCAAGAAGGAAACTAAGGTAACGTTACCGAGGAGAAAGATTCCTGAAAACGAATGATGACGATTGACGTCGGTTTTAAAATTTGGAAAATTGTTTTTGACAGGAAAGCAAGAAGGAAACTAAGGAAACATTACTGAGGAGAAAGATTCATGAAGACGGAAGATGACGATTGACGTCGGTTTTGACATTTTTGAAATTGTTTTTGACAGGAAAGCAAGAAGGAAACTAAGGAAACGTTACTAAGGAGAAAGATTCATGAAGACGGAAAATGACGACTGACGTCGGTTTTGAAATTTGGAAAACTTTTTTTGACAGGAAAGCAAGAAGGAAACTAAGTTAACGTTACTAAGGAGAAAGATTCATGAAAACAAAAGATGACGATTGACGTCGCTTTTGAAATTTTTAAAATTGTTTTTGACAGGAAAGCAAGAAGGAAACTAAGGAAACGTTACTAAGGAGAAAGATTCATGAAGACGGAAGATGACGATTGACGTCGGTTTTGAAATTTTTAAAATTGCTTTTGACAGGAAAGCAAGAAGGAAACTAAGGTAACGTTACCGAGGAGAAAGTTTCACGAAAACGGAAGATGACGAGTGACGTCGGTTTTGAAATTTGGAAAACTGTTTTTGACAGGAAAGCAAGAAGGAAACTAAGCTAACGTTACTAAGGAGAAAGATTCATGAAAACGAAAGATGACGATTGACGTTGGTTTTGAAATTTGGAAAATTGTTTTTGACAGGAAAGCAAGAAGGAAACTAAGGAAACGTTACTAAGGAGAAAGATTCATGAAGACGGAAGATGACAATTGACGTCGGTTTTGACATTTATAAAATTGTTTTTGACAGGAAAGCAAGAAGGAAACTAAGGTAACGTTACCGAGGAGAAAGATTCATGAAGACGAAAGATGACGATTGACGTCGGTTTTGAAATTTTGAAAATTGTTTTTGACAGGAAAGCAAGAAGGAAACTAAGGAAACATTACTGAGGAGAAAGATTCATGAAGACGGAAGATGACGATTGACGTCGGTTTTGACATTTTTAGAATTGTTTTTGACAGGAAAGCAAGAAGGAAACAAAGGTAACGTTACTAAGGAGAAAGATTCATGAATACGGAAGATGACGATTGACGTCGGTTTTGAAATTTTTAAAATTGTTTTTGACAGGAAAGCAAGAAGGAAACTAAGGAAACGTTAACGAGGAGAAAGATTCATTAAGACGGAAGATGACGATTGACGTCGGTTTTGATATTTTTGAAATTGTTTTTCACAGGAAAGCAAGAAGGAAACTAAGGTAACGTTACCGAGGAGAAAGATTCCTGAAAACGAATGATGACGATTGACGTCGGTTTTAAAATTTGGAAAATTGTTTTTCACAGGAAAGCAAGAAGGAAACTAAGGAAACATTACTGAGGAGAAAGATTCATGAAGACGGAAGATGACGATTGACGTCGGTTTTGACATTTTTGAAATTGTTTTTGACAGGAAAGCAAGAAGGAAACTAAGGAAACGTTACTAAGGAGAAAGATTCATGAAGACGGAAAATGACGACTGACGTCGGTTTTGAAATTTGGAAAACTTTTTTTGACAGGAAAGCAAGAAGGAAACTAAGGAAACGTTACTAAGGAGAAAGATTCATGAAGACGGAAGATGACGATTGACGTCGGTTTTGAAATTTTTAAAATTGCTTTTGACAGGAAAGCAAGAAGGAAACTAAGGCAACGTTACCGAGGAGAAAGTTTCACGAAAACGGAAGATGACGAGTGACGTCGGTTTTGAAATTTGGAAAACTGTTTTTGACAGGAAAGCAAGAAGGAAACTAAGCTAACGTTACTAAGGAGAAAGATTCATGAAAACGAAAGATGACGATTGACGTTGGTTTTGAAATTTGGAAAATTGTTTTTGACAGGAAAGCAAGAAGGAAACTAAGGAAACGTTACTAGGGAGAAAGATTCATGAAGACGGAAGATGACAATTGACGTCGGTTTTGACATTTATAAAATTGTTTTTGACAGGAAAGCAAGAAGGAAACTAAGGTAACGTTACCGAGGAGAAAGATTCATGAAGACGAAAGATGACGATTGACGTCGGTTTTGAAATTTTGAAAATTGTTTTTGACAGGAAAGCAAGAAGGAAACTAAGGAAACATTACTGAGGAGAAAGATTCATGAAGACGGAAGATGACGATTGACGTCGGTTTTGACATTTTTAGAATTGTTATTGACAGGAAAGCAAGAAGGAAACAAAGGTAACGTTACTAAGGAGAAAGATTCATGAATACGGAAGATGACGATTGACGTCGGTTTTGAAATTTTTAAAATTGTTTTTGACAGGAAAGCAAGAAGGAAACTAAGGAAACGTTAACGAGGAGAAAGATTCATTAAGACGGAAGATGACGATTGACGTCGGTTTTGATATTTTTGAAATTGTTTTTCACAGGAAAGCAAGAAGGAAACTAAGGTAACGTTACCGAGGAGAAAGATTCCTGAAAACGAATGATGACGATTGACGTCGGTTTTAAAATTTGGAAAATTGTTTTTGACAGGAAAGCAAGAAGGAAACTAAGGAAACATTACTGAGGAGAAAGATTCATGAAGACGGAAGATGACGATTGACGTCGGTTTTGACCTTTTTAAAATTGTTTTTGACAGGAAAGCAAGAAGGAAACTAAGGAAACGTTACTAAGGAGAAAGATTCATGAAGACGGAAAATGACGACTGACGTCGGTTTTGAAATTTGGAAAACTTTTTTTGACAGGAAAGCAAGAAGGAAACTAAGTTAACGTTACTAAGGAGAAAGATTCATGAAAACAAAAGATGACGATTGACGTCGCTTTTGAAATTTTTAAAATTGTTTTTGACAGGAAAGCAAGAAGGAAACTAAGGAAACGTTACTAAGGAGAAAGATTCATGAAGACGGAAGATGACGATTGACGTCGGTTTTGAAATTTTTAAAATTGCTTTTGACAGGAAAGCAAGAAGGAAACTAAGGTAACGTTACCGAGGAGAAAGTTTCACGAAAACGGAAGATGACGAGTGACGTCGGTTTTGAAATTTGGAAAACTGTTTTTGACAGGAAAGCAAGAAGGAAACTAAGCTAACGTTACTAAGGAGAAAGATTCATGAAAACGAAAGATGACGATTGACGTTGGTTTTGAAATTTGGAAAATTGTTTTTGACAGGAAAGCAAGAAGGAAACTAAGGAAACGTTACTAAGGAGAAAGATTCATGAAGACGGAAGATGACGATTGACGTCGGTTTTGAAATTTTGAAAATTGTTTTTGACAGGAAAGCAAGAAGGAAACTAAGGAGACGTTAACGAGGAGAAAGATTCATGAAGACGGAAGATGACGATTGACGTCGGTTTTGAAATTTGGAAATTTTTTTTGACAGGAAAGCATGAAGGAAACTAAGGAAACGTTACCGAGGAGAAAGATTCATGAATACGGAAGATGACGTTTGACGTCGGTTTTGACATTTTTAAAATTGTTTTTGACAGGAAAGCAAAACGTTAATGTGGAGGACAGACAAAAAGAACAGGACTCAAAGTGATTGAAGAGGACCATTGAGTTCGCGGTTAAATATTAAAAGATTTTTGTTGACAGGAAAGCACGAATGAAACTGAGAAAACTTTGCTAGATTGAAAGAACAATAAAAAGAATAGGATTCATGGAGAAGGAAGAAGGTGGTTGTTGTTGCATTTAACATTTTGAAAATTGTATTTGAAAGGAATGCGAGAATGAAAGTGAGAAATATTTACTGAGAAGAAAAGAAACAAAACTGAACTGGAATAAAGGTGACAGATGATGATGATTGACGTTGCATTTAAATTTTAAAAGATCATAGTTGACAGAAAGCAAGAAAGACACTAAAAATGTAACTGAGCAGAAAGGACAATGAAAAGAACAAGATACAAGTAGACAGAAGATGAAGATTGATATTGTGTTTAGAGCATTAGAATTCACATTTTAGTTTGCAAATATCGTTTTCCAGTTGATGTTTATCCTTTCTTCAATTAAGAGTTGTAATTCTATTTACATTATTCGGACTATTGTCCTCATCTTTGTCGCCATATTTATTACAACGTTTCGGCCGTTGTACGCTCCGGCCTTCTTCAGGTGGAACTGAACCCTTTATTTCGCTCACTGAGCTAGACTGTTCTAGTTCCACGCGCCATGTTTAATGGATGTCACTTATCAGTTATCTCCTGTTAATCCCCTTCTCCAAGTTCCCCACTGCCTTAACCGGGTATTGAACTCACACTCTTTGCGTCCTGCCACTGGATCAAACTTACGCCTTTATCCACTGTGCCATGTGTCGTTGTAATAAATATGGCGACAAAGATGAAGACAATAGTCCAAATAATGTAAATAGTGTACATAATACCTCATCTCAGAAATATAGACAGATACTGAAAGGCCAAAACGGTGTAATAAATATGGCGACAAAGATGAGGACAATAGTCCGAATAATGTAAATAGTGTGCATAATACCTCATCTAAGAAATATAGACAAATACTGAAATGCCGAAACGTTGTAATAAATATGGCGGCAAAGATGAGGAGAATAGTCCGAATAATGTAAATAGTGTACATAAAACACCATCTCAGAAATATCGACAGATACTGAAAGGCCGAAACGTTGTAATAAATATGTCGACAAAGATGAGGACAATAGTCCGAATAATGTAAATAGTGTGCATAATACCTCATCTCAGAAATATAGACAGATAGATTTGTAATTATTTACTTTTATAGACGTACGGAGTTTATCTTTCTGTTGTTATTATCGCAGCGATTTAACATTTGTTACTTCTGGCCTTCATCAGGGATATTCGAACTGATCTCTTTGTTTAATCTACGGCGCGGTAAGAGCGAGATAATCTTCTCCTTTCGCTCACCATGTCTAGGGGAGATAACTCGTCTGGTTCTTATTTAGTACTGCACAATTATTGCTCGCTCTGTTTCACTTCAAGAACGCACTGTCCAGCCTAAGGATTGAACTCATGATTAATATGTAATTAAAATTCATGAGCCAATGCTTTAATTCTTTAGGCTATGTTGAGTGAAGAACTTGAAGCTTTAAACCTTATCTGCCTGTTGGTGTGACTGCTCTTCTTGTGACAGTTGAATGCAATAACCGAAGATTCTATTTTCTGCTGCCACTGCTGTCAAAATCATGCCGATAGTCTTTTTCTTTAAAAACGGATCTTAAATTGTACTTATTTCTTCGCTAAGCCTACTGAGGAGGTCCACATAGCCGAGCATATGCAATGAACGTTTCTACGGCTGACTCTCTACTCAGTAATGAGTTGAGTAAAAAAACTCTATGTAATATTTCACAAAGATTGGATAAAAGATAGCACTGGTAAAATTTGCACCTATCTATCTATCTAACTATCTATCTATCTATGATATCCGAATTACCCGCGCCTTGTTTTGTCACACATTTTTGTAAGAAAATGAGTGATTTCAAATCATTGTTAAAATTGTGGAGAAAAAAGATGCATTTCAATATTAATCAATGATTTAACTGATGTGACCTCTATATTCTGGCTTTCTCCTTCTGTATTTTGAATTGGAGTTATTACCTTGTTCAGACTTTAATTTTAAGTCAAAGGGGAAAAATTATTTAATGAGAAGTTGTGCTCCCCCGGGACCGCCTTTGATCAAAATGTAATATACTTATCCAAGTACTCTTGTAGTCATTCCCATGTTAAAATTTTAATTTAATTTAAATCAAAGGGACAATATTCAATGGCGGTGGAGGTTCCCCCGGGAACCCCCTTTAGTCAAAATCATCTTGCTGATGTGACCTCCACCTTCTGGCTTTCTCCTTCGATATTTTGGATCGGAGTCATTCCCTTGTTCAAGTTTAAATTTAATTTAAATCAAAGGGAAAAAAAATAATTTTTGTCCTTGGGGCCCATTTTAATCAAAATGAAATATACTTATCCAAGTACTCTGGATAATGTAATTTCAGAATATATGTAGTTATGGCAGTCTATCTCTAAAAGCCCTTAGGGGGAGTTTGATAATAAACTGACAGAGGATACAAATTTACATATATATATATATATATATATATATATATATATATATATATATATATATATATAAGTGAACATTGAAGACAACACTCAGAGGCCACAGTCTGTTTCATGCTAGACGCAATCGGCGGCTTGACAATTGCGTCTAGCTTGTAACAGCCTGTCGCCTCTGAGTTTTGACTTCAATGTTCACTTTTATATTTGTATTTACATACGCACTCTCGCTGATATTGATCACTTTATCCCATAAATATAGCACACTTTAAAACTCTATTTCTGCATATATATATATATATATATATATATATATATATATATATCATCGGTCGTCATTTGCTCATCGTCTCAGGCACATTTTACCTTCCTATGTTAACTTACAAAGACAAAGAATAAAGTCCCCAGAAAATCAAGCTAATATTAACAAATCAATTTTTATAAAATACTGTTAATATGTTTTTCAATTGCTGGAAAGACTAGCTATTCAAATGAGATGGTCACTAAACAGAACAGGTGGCTATGTTTGCTTCGTGTGAACAAAGAAAAAGTGTTTAGCACATTAAAGAAACAAGATAGTTCCATGAGTGTAATATTGTAAGCATACACTCGCACCCATGTACATAGATGTGTGTATGGACACAAATAAATATGATATGGACATATGTGTCCAGAAATGAATAATCAACAAAATCAAAAGCAAACAAGGCGCATGCGCGAAATCAAAATATATAATGGCGAAAATGTGCCTCACTTTCTGATTTATCTTAACGATCCGTCCAGAAACATTTTCAAAACGTTCCTAAATATCAAAGCAGATGATACCAGAGTGTAATCTAGAATGATCAGAAACTGACAGCTGACCTCTTCTCTGATCTAGCTCTAACAGCTCAGGGGGGGAGGGGAAACATCTTGTAACATTTGTAATCATCACTGAACAGATCTGAGTATTCTCCAGTCATTATGAGTATCGTACTATCAATGAGACTCTATTTGGACTCAATTTCAAGAGACATTAAAAGGGGTTAAACAATGAACCTGCATGCTGAACGATTGTTTTCGACAGGCGTTCATGTTCTCAGCTCTTTCTTTTTTTCATACCTTTTTTCCCTTCGATAAAAAAATTGTTTAAACCCTGATGTCCGTGTTTGTTTCTAAATCAGCCCCTCCCTTTCAAGCCATTTTTAGAATAAATGTTGGTCCCCAACCCTCCCCGTTGTTTTTTTGTTGTTTGTGGTCATGTGGTTTTGGTCTTTTGTTTATTGACTATAAGTAGACCGTTCCTTTTTTTTACCTCTTTAGCCAGCCTCCCTGAAGATCCGCTTAGGTGAAACCTTGGTAGGTTTGTCTGGCTCTCTAGGTTTAACTAGGTCTACTCTGCTTACTGTATTGAGCACTTTATTTAGTTAATTGCCTACTCGAATCGTTTTTTTTTCTTTGGGCTTTGGACCTGCATGCTGAACGATTGTTTTCGAGAGGCGCTCATGTTCTCGGCTCTTTCTTTTTTTTTTATACCTTTTTTAACTTCGATATTATTTTGATTTTTTGCAAATCAAGAAACCAAAGGTTTTCGGAAACGAGTCTAGTTACTTATACTTATAGGGTTACTACTTATAATAATATATTAATATATATATATATATATATATATATATATATATATATATTAATAAAAGTTTCTTTACAATTGGAAAAATTTTTTAAAAAGCAAATAAACAGCCAAATATGTGGAAATTGTTACAAAATGTCAGAATTCGTTAAAAAATACACCCCTACCCTTCCTAAACTTAACCTCTTTTTCGAACGTAACTCATAATTGATACAACAATAATTAATAAAAATGAACACGCTACCGCCCTGTCTGAATGATTGGATTTCTCTGTATCCTTGGAAACAGAAGATTATGAATTTATGTGTGCGTTTAAAACTTAAAATAAAAATTATATTTAAGAATAAGTTATTCCCAATATTTGCTTGAAGATGAAATGGAACAAATGCATTTAATTTAATTATAAAATTAAATTTGAATTTTTTAGCTTCAATTTTTGAAACATGGTTATTACTGTGTAGCAAAAAAACCATACTTTAAATCAGTTAATTTATAATATTTATGCCCTGTAAATTTACATTTAGCACTGTTTTGTAAAAATAAAAATGAAAAATATCAATGAGAACACCGGATTATATATCTTACTGTTCTTCATATATATATATATATATATATATATATATATATATATATATATATATATATATATATATATATATATATATATATATAAACAGACAGAGACAGAAGGTAAACGTTATATATATGTCTTCATTCGCTCATCGTCGGGCACATTTCACATTCCTATATTAACTTACAAAGAATAAAGCCACCACAAAATCAAGTTAATATTAACAAATCAATTTTTATAAAACACTTTAAATATGTTTTCCAATTGCTGGGAAGAATAGGTAAATAGCTACTCTTCCCAGCTAATGAGGCGGTTACTAAACGGAACAGGTGGCCATGTTTGCTTCATCTGAACAAAGAACAAAAGTGTTGAGCAAATAAAAGGAACAAGATGGTTACATGAGTGTAATATTGTACGCATACACTCGCACCTATGCACACATATGTGTCTATGGATACAAATAAATATATTCAAATATCTGCCTAGAAATGAATAATCTATTTAATGTTAAAAATGACCTTAAAGGAACATAATACATGGCAGGTTGGTATGTTCTCTTTTGGGTTCGATATACCTCACTTTGTTGGGTAATTGCTGTAGCATACTTACGGACGATAATGGGTATGTCCCCATTCACATAAATACAGTAGTAAATACTGTATGTTG
Organism: Acanthosepion esculentum; assembly: GCA_964036315.1. Lineage (NCBI taxonomy): Eukaryota > Metazoa > Mollusca > Cephalopoda > Sepiida > Sepiidae > Acanthosepion > Acanthosepion esculentum. Next base: position 19,844,085 of record OZ038508.1, on the reverse strand, counting down.
GTCTGCAGCTAGAGATTCGTCTCCAGATTTGCTGATCAAACTGTCTGCCTCCGGGCTGAGAGGATCCAAGACGAGGCTTTGTCGAAGGGCAGAGTCTTGTCTCGGGAAACAGATACCCGACCCGTTTTAGTCTACAGGGGATTTTTTGGCCGAGCCTACGAGCTCGGATACCCCACATTAAATTCGGCCTTGTGCCACATTTGACCGGGCGGTTTGGTAGATATCCTGCAGCTGGAGATTCATCTTTAACTGTGCTGGTCGAACTCTCTGCCTCCGGGCACAGAGGATCCTCAGAAGAGACTATATCAAAGGGCAGAGTCTCGTCTCGGAAAACAACTACCCGACCCCGTTTTATACAGGATCTACGGGGAATATTTGGCCGAGTCTACGGGCTCGGATACCCACATTAAATTCGGCCTTCTACTACATCTGACCGACTGGGGCCGTTGGGAGATATCCTGCAGTTGGAGATTCATTGTGCAATTCACTTGATTCACTTCTAGCAGTTGACTACTTCTTCTACATGCTGCTGGCGAATCTTATATGTGTTGTTCTTGTCCTAAGTATTATCATTCATTACCAAGCTTCGTGTAATTATTCTATTCAGTAACCTTCCCCCGGTTACAACAGTAAGCATTATCTTTCTTGTGTGTGTTTCTTTCGTGATTCAGTGTGGGTGAGAGCGTTAACTTATATTCCCTGCATGTTTCGCTTTTGAAGCGAATCAGTTTGTCAGTCAGTTATCATTAAAGATTACCCTTACGAGTTGTATTTTTGAACGACTCTTTTTTTTTAGCATTTCACCCCAAGCAAGGCGGGAATGCCACTAACAAGCAAGGGGTAACTAAACAGAACAGGTGGCCATGTTTGAAGAGTGAAAGTAAGAGTAAAGAAGGATGTTTGAGGAAAGGATAAAGAGAAGGACTGGGATCAAGATTAAGGCATCAGAAGATGTCGATTGACCTTACATTTAAATTTTTGAATATCATATTTATCAGGTAGTCAAGTAAGAGGAAAGGAGTTCCACTGTTGTGAAGTGCCAGAGAAGAAGCTGTTAGAGTAGAAGTGGCGGTTACATTTAATTGTTTCGACAATAAAAGGATGGGAACGAGATGCCAACCTTGAAGCACGCATAAATTCATGCAGATGGAGCACCAGTGAAAATAGCTCGTCATAGCAGATGCCATGAAAGTATTTGTAGAAAAGGCAGAGGGAAGCTTCATCGCGGATGTGAGAAAGGGACTGGAGTCGAGATGCGAGGTCAGGGCCTATCACATTGCATATCCGTCTTTGGATTTTGTCGAGAACCTCGAGATGAACAGCGGGGGGACCGGACCATATATGGCAACAGTATTCAATGCAAGGACGAATGGTAGATTTGTAGATATGTTACGAGAAACATCTTCTGGCGCCACACAGTAAATCAACTTTCCTTGCCGTAGATGCATCTATTGATACAATGTAGTTGTTCAAATTCAAGTCAGTATAAAACGTTAGGCCAAGAAGGCGCAGTGAGACGCTCTCACGGAGACGAGCATCAACCTTGCTGATGGGGGTGCAGGGATGTTTCTCTGTGGTGAACAGTTCAGTCTTGAAGTCATTAAAATTTACAAGCCATTTCCTGCCTCAGTTAACCACTGACCATTTTCGAGAGCTGCAACCGGTTTAACTCTTTCAGCGCTGTCTTGACAGGAGTAAATGTTAGTATCGTCTACATAGATGCCTACTTGGCAACTGATGACATAAAGGAGATCGTTGAGGATAATAAGAAACAGTGTAGGACCCAAGACAGAGCCTTGGGTTAGTATGAAAGGAACTATAAGAAAGCCCGTTCAGTACGGCCTTCATTTCCGAATTAGATAGGAATAACTGGATTAAATCAAAGAAACGACATGTGATACCGTAGCCCAGGAGTTTACGTAGAGAAGCGGCGTGCAAAAACCTGTCAAACACCGAGATATCTAGGGCCACAGCTCGAGCTTCGCCATTATTATTGAGAGCTTGATTCATAATGGACTTCCCCGTCGGTTTCGACGTATGAGGATCTGACAAAATTGATTCAGTTATTAAATTTTGTGCAATAATCTTAAGTGGTACTTAAGACCCGCTAGTGATTTACAAAGGAGGCCGCATATGGAGCAAGAGCAAGGATTGTGGGCTGAGATCACCGTTAGATTGGCTGACCTTTTAAATCTTGCTCTCAATTCTTGAAGACGATTCAGACAAGCTGATTGAAAACTACCGAGTCCACTAAAACACGTTGATCTCCATTCTACCCGCTCCAAGGCTAAGCGCTCGAGGGTATTATGAGGTATATTGACCGCTTGCAAGTTGCTCTTCAGCTTGTCTTTGTATCCTAGCCATGGGCGTCCTACGTTCCTGTAGCCCTGATCTAACTGGCTGTACATTAGGATCTTGGGTATCCTGTCACCAGACATTCTCAAGACATGCCCAGTCCACCGTCACTAAGATTGTATGAGAAAAGTCTCGATTCCTTTCATATTACACCTGTTATACAGGTCTACGTTAGATGTCCTATCTTGAATGTTAACTCCACAGATGGCATGCAGACAGCTTTTACGAAAAACATCCAGCTTGCGTGTATGGTACCTGTATGTAGTCCACGACTCTGAGCCGAACAAAAGGATGGCAACGACAACAGCTCTCTAAACCTGAATTTTCGTATCCAGTCCGCTCATTCCACGAGCGAATATATATTCAGTTATGGCCGTAAGCATGTCAGTAGTAGACCGAGTAAAATGGAAACCATATTGTTTGTCAGAGAGTAGATCGTGAGAGATAAGATGCTTAACCACTTCGGCGTTGATTAAGAACTTGAAGACTTTGCCAAAAAACGGTAGGAGGCTGAGAAGGCGGTAGTTAGAGGGGTCAGAACATTCTCCAGATTTCTTAAAGACCGAGACGACAGAGGAGGACTTCTAACAAGCTGGAAAGCAAGCTGTAAGACAATAGTTGTAGAGTTTGGAAATAACCTGAACCAGCGCAGGAGCACATCTCTTTAGGACGACAGCCGTTATCCCGTCACCTCTACTTGCCTTAAAGGAGTCTAATTTAGAACTGATGTCCAAGACCATCGATGGGGTTATGTACATATCACTCAGTATAGTTTTCAGTTCGACAGATGAGTCGAGTGTTGAGTTGGAAGAGAATTTACGAGCAAAGCATTCACCTTTATCTGCTGTAGATGTTAGGACTTCGAATTGATTGAGCATTTGTTGTTCAGCGCACTCTTGCAGAACCGCCAATCATCTCTTGAACTTGCGAGATGCCACACGTTGTTCCATTCTATCAGCAAATAGTAAATTTGCTCCCTTGAGGACACGCTTGCACTCGTTACGAGCAGAGACAAGAAGACGTCTCTATAGAAAAAGTAAAGAACTACTTTTCAGTAATTTCTCTTCTTTTAAACTTTATACAAATTATCCGCGATGTTCCCGGTTCTTTTACTTCAACTGCTAATTAGAAAGACTAAATTAATAGAGGAGGCACGGTGGAGTAATGGATAGCGGCTCGGATTGAGGAATCGGAGAGCCGAGTTCGAATTCCAATCTAATCCATTACATTCACTTACGTGCTAATACCCTTGGGAAAGGAATGAATCCTCTTCTTTCCTCCCAGCTATGGGTAAATAGCATGACTAACCATGTCTGGTCTACTGCGGGAAAAATCTGCTCTGTCAGTCATATATCGAAAGATACATGATCGCCTAAGTATGAATCACGCATACTGACTGACTGAGTGAAAATAATTGTATTTTAGGCCATCGACTTATTGTTGAACTCTGGAAAGTTATCAGGCATAAAATTATGTTGACGTTTTTATGTTTATACATTCTTTTTATAGATACAAATATTTAAGTAAATGCTCTGTTTTATAAAAAAACAGTATTAATAACATTTACCGGCCTGAATGTCCGAGAAATTTTCATAGAAAATATTCGTTCTCCGACAGGAATCGAACCTGTATCCGGAACCGTCATTTAGCCTAGCGTGCCTTAACCGATCAAGCCACGGAGAATCGTTCGATTGGCAAGGTCGATTTTACTGTCTTTAAACTTTAATCTTCCATGAATCTCTCACGTACATTCATATCTACTCAAAGCGTATCCAAATGTAAACAATGACGTCTATGAAAATGTCTCGTACATTCAGGCCGGTAAATGTTATTAATAATGTTTATTATAAAA
>OZ038508.1:19832378-19837378 GCA_964036315.1 Acanthosepion esculentum | reverse complement strand
CACAACTAAATCTAGCGTATTGTTTTTACAAATGTAAACAAATGCCAATATATATATATATATATATATATATATATATATATATATATATATATATATATATATATATATATATATGACTAAGTTGTATTTTTGCTAGAATGGTTTCAATGTCTGTGATGTTGTTACATTTCTTTCTTGAGTATTGCACTATTCTTGACCTTGTCAACCCATTTTATATCACATATGGCACGAAGGCGGCGGATGTGAAAGGAGTCAATTTGATTTATGTGCTTGCGGTATATATACATACATACATATATATATATATATATATACATATATATATATATGCACTGTGTTCATGCCATATGTGATATAAAATGGGATGACAGGGTCAAGAATGCAATACTCAAGAAATGTAACATCACAGGCATTGAAACCTAGCAAAGATACAACTTAGTTGGGCTGGTCACGTGAGAATGGATGAGTATTGGCTTCCAAAGAAGGTACTGTATGGTCAACTACGAAACTCCAAGTGTTCAGGTGGACGTCCACTCTTACGCTACAAAGACAAATTGAAAGACAACTTGAAACATCTCAACTTTGATCTGAAAACCTGCGAAGCCCAAGCATCAAACCGAAAGGAGGGACGTAAGTCATGTTTCATTAAGTTAAAGGGTTTTGAAGACAGTAGACTGAAGTACACCAAACCCACCCGCTGGGAGGGTAAACCATCCGGCCAAGATCAAAAATAGCCCAAGACTATAAAATAAATACCGGGAAAGGTTTTTCGGTATGGCAAAGAAAAGGGCTCAGTGACATAAGTGAATATAGCGTCACGGTAAAGGAGCTTAAGCTTCAAGCCCCAAAAGTGTTCTGCCGAAGCGGGCAACTAAAGTTACGTCGGAGCAGTTAGAATATTAGAAAAGGATGAGCAGCTGTAAAAAGAGTCTACCCAAAAGCTGCTTACTGGCAAAAACAGTGGTCGATGCCATAAGAAATAGCTGAGCTTCAATATTTACATCCCGCCAGGAATCCATTTTACATATTTATAAGTCTGTCATTCTTTCATTCATAGCTGCCACATCTGGTCTGGTGCTCCTGCAATATATCTTGTGATTCTTGACCAAATCAAACGAAGAATATGTTATCGGTTATGAGTTGGCATCTCGGTTTCAGTTGTTTTCCACCCGCTGTAACGAAGTGTCATGTCTGTAAATATTTTCAATTAGTAACACGACCACATGAATTTAAGCGTAGTACTAGATTGGCAATTAGGTCTCATCATTTTTGTAGTCAAATAACTGATGAAACCGTAAGATATATCTTAATAGTTTATTCTTTTGCATTTCTCTCATGTACAATTCTCTTCTAGTTTCTTACTTTCCTGTTTTCATCTTCAAAAATTCAAATGCAACATCGATCGATATCTTTTGTCTTTCTGAAGCTCGGTTTTTTTTATTGTCCTTTCCCACATTTATGTTTTATCATTCTCTTCCACTCTCAGTAACAATCAACATTGTGTCTTAGTGACATTATCACCTGGATTGGCGCGAAACAGTTTTAAAAATGTTGGTCTAATTAGATGCACATTTTTCGTTTTCATATTAGAAGCAATAGTTCCATTCTGAACATCACTTTCTTTTGTTTATCTTGCTTTTCCACGATAAGTTACGTTCTACTTTGCTGTAAAGTATCCATTATTCATCACTGATCAGATTTTGTTTCGAAAATTGTTATATAGGAATGAAATGTCGCTGCTTACACTGGAGTTTGAACACAGATCACCACATAGCAAACAGCACATTTTGAATTAGTAGGTCACGTGACAGTAAAGGAAATATATATATGGGAATTAGCGTGGATCACTCTTTCTACACTATCCTCTGTCTCTATACTATTCACTATACTATTTCTCTATACTGATCACTCTTTCTACACTATCCTCTGTCTCTATACTATTCACTATACTATTTCTCTATACTGATCACCCTTTCTACACAATCCTCTATCTCTATACTGTTCACTATACTATTTCTATACACGGATCACCCTTTCTACACTATCCTCTATCTCTATACTATTCGCTATACTATTTCTCTATACTGATCACTCTTTCTACACTATCCTCTGTCTCTATACTATTCACTATACTATTTCTCTATACTGATCACCCTTTCTACACAATCCTCTATCTCTATACTATTCACTATACTATTTCTCTATACTGATCACCCTTTCTACACTATCCTCTATCTCTATACTATTCACATTACTATTTCTCTATACTGATCACCTTTTCTACACTATCCTCTATCTCTATACAGTTCACTGTACTATTTCTCTATACTGATCAACCTTTCTACACTATCCTCTATCTCTATACTATTCACTATACTACTTCTCTATACTGATCACTCTTTCTACACTATCCTCTATCTCTATACTATTCACTATACTATTTCTCTATACGGATCCCCCTTTCTACACTATCCTCTGTCTCTATACTATTCACTATACTATTTCTCTATACTGATCACTCTTTCTACACAATCCTCTATCTCTATACTATTCACTATACTATTTCTCTATACTGATCACCCTTTCTACACTATCCTCTGTCTCTATACTATTCACTATACTATTTCTCTATACTGATGACTCTTTCTACACTATCCTCTGTCTCTATACTATTCACTATACTATTTCTCTCTACGGATCACTCTTTCTACACTATCCTCTGTCTCTATACTATTCACTATACTATTTCTCTATACTGATAACTCTTTCTACACTATCCTCACATAGCAAACAACACATTTTGAATTAGTAGGTCACGTGACAGTAAAGGAAATATATATATGGGAATTAGCGTGGATCACTCTTTCTACACTATCCTCTGTCTCTATACTATTCACTATACTATTTCTCTATACTGATCATTATACATATTACTATTCGGTGGTTACGATTCGAACGAGTATTATCGAGCAAGTACTATTCTATATACTGTGGTTACTATTCGAGCTAGTAATATCGAGTCAAGTACTATCAGTGCGAGTGATATTCGAAGGTCGTCTGACACCAGTATTGTTCAACGGCGTTAATATAGTTGTATCTGCGATTACAAAGTCTCTACTACAGCGAGCATTTCAAAAGTGACAACGAGTATTCATTGACATCACAAATGTGGCAACGAGTCTTCGTTGACATCACAAAAAATGAAACCTTTAATTTGATTTTATTGTCCAACCAATGACAATGGCCCAAGAAGAGAAAAATCAACAACCGTCAACAAGGGATTAGACTTGCCGGAACAAAGGGTAAGCATAAGCTTTCTTACCAAGTACGATCCAATAGGCAGACTACTGTGTCACAGATATCTTTAATCAAGTGTGGCAATTTGAGGTGTTGTGTGAAACTATCCATAGTACAGTCTATTCTATGTTCAATGTCTTTATCGCCTATACTAGATTTGTTATTTGAAGTGTTTACTGTTTATTAAATCCACATCCTGTTATTTTTTATTGGATTAAGGGTAGGCCTTGTCACTGATTTCATTCCAATTCCAGGTCTAGTTTCTGTTTTGGCGAAATTTACTGCGAAGTTTTGGCACCGTTCTATTGAAAAACATTGGCTTTCATAGATAGGCAAGCAGTAAGGCATGTAGCAACATCAACACAGCAAAGGGCACTCCTTTAAAGGCAAGGAAGGGCAAAAATATTTTAAGTCAAGTGATAGCGATTGCTGTATGAGTCGTACGATTTTTGAATCAAGCACGGGCAACGCCAGGCCATGCTGCTAGTATTGTTATAAACAATAGGTACTTGGCTAATAAAGGATTTCTTTTTGTGAGTATGGAAAATTTTGTTTAGAATTTTCTAATCGGGTAAGAATATTTTGCAAACAGGCAAGCGCCACATTAGTCTACCGCCTTATTATTTGACTCAGTATATTTGTACGAACGTGCATGCGGGTTGTTCGTGATGGCTTAATCCAAATAAACTACTGAAAATAATCATTGAAGACATTGAAGACGGTTTTATATTTGTTAAGTTGGTTTATAGGAATTCATTTTCAAACCTTAATTGCAATTATAATGTGAGCGAATTGTTCCTTGCCTCTTCGCGACCAAATATTAATTCTTTTAACTCACATTGTTCCTCCTTTTCTGATTAATAAATTATGATGTTTTCAGAATACTTTTTTCTTCCTGTATAGATTTGTATAAGATTAATAAAGCATCTTGTTCATACGCTTTATCAAGAAAAATGATATCTGCAAACAAAAAAAAAGTAATAAATAGTCCGATTTTGAATAACTTTACACACTTACATACACACACACAAATACACACACACACACACATATATATATATATATATATATATGAGATAAGTATATATATATATAAGATATATATATATATATATATATAAGGTATATATATATATAAGATATATATATATATAAGATATATATAAAAGATATATATATATATGAGATAAGTATATATATAAGATATATATATAAGATATATATATATATAAGATATATATATATATATGAGATAAGTATATATATAAGATATATATATAAGAGATATGAGATAATTATATATATATATATAAGATATATATATATAATATATATATATATAAAGATATATATATAATATATATATAAGATATATATATATATATATGTATATAAGATATATATATATATGAGATAAGTATATATATAAGATATTGTTATGGAGCTCTCTAAAGTATACTTATTCTGACAGGGTGAAGATACGTGGAGTATACAGGGTGTTCACAAAGAGATACGTACAGAGACTAGTACATATACTTTCTACTAACCCATATTCCTGGACTACAAATCTTCATTTCAAGTTTGTATTCTTACGTTCAATACACTTATTTTCCTATTTCAATTACTGGCGTTATTTATTTATTTATTTGTGCAGGATTCCATCCCCGGAATCCACAACATATATATATATATATATATAT
>OZ038508.1:19724878-19829878 GCA_964036315.1 Acanthosepion esculentum | reverse complement strand
CTAACTATCTATCTCAGTCATTTCATAACTATCTATCTATCTATCTATCTATCTATTTATCTATCTCAGTCATTTCATATCTATCTATCTATCTATCTCAGTCATTTCATATCTATCTATCTATCTCGGTCGTTTCATATCTATCTATCTATCTCAGTTATTTCATATCTATCTATCTATCTATCTCAGTCATTTCATATCTATCTATCTATCTATCTATCTATCTATCTATCTATCTATCTATCTATCTCAGTCATTTCATATCTATCTATCTATCTATCTATCTCAGTTATTTCATATCTATCTATCTATCTATCTATCTATCTATCTATCTATCTATCTATCTATCTATCTATGTCATTTCATATCTATCTCTTTATATATCTGTCTATTTAAATACATCAGTTCTTATAAGCTGTCAAAAATGCAAAACTGTAGATGTCCCTAAGTCTTTTCTAGAGAAATGTACTCAGACAATAAAATAAGAGAAGTAGAAATGGTCATCTTCACGTTTGGCATTATTTCCTCAAAATTTGTCTTTGAATGCAAACCACTGTTTGAAATGTTTCATGAAATTATAAAAGAAAAAGCCTTCTGCTTCAAATAGTGATGTCTCTTTTGTGCTCGACGTAAACTGCCTCAGATGAAGTTGTCCGATTGTCTTTTCTTTGTTAAGCCACCTGCATCCCCTGTAAAAATGGTAATCAGTTATAAAATAGGAATAACAGTATATGTAATTATGGTGAAAAATGAAAGTTTAGCTGAAAATATGAAACACATTTGTTCGGAATGATTGGATTAAGCCAAATATTTGTTGAGATGATCAGAGTTTTTGGCAGTTGATCTCTCCTCTGACCTCTGACCTCTGACCTAGCTCCAACATATCACTAGGAGAAAAACATTCAATACCTAAAAAACGAAGCTAGTTACATTCAATCATTGCTGATTAGACCCTGAGCTAACACCAGTCCCAATGAATAAATGTTCCCTCAGGGCCCTTGAGTGACTATCAGGCCTCAAACTCAACCCAGAACTCAAGTGAATCTTGTCTGAGGCTCTGTGGAAAGATGAATGGAGGTATAACGTCGCCATCACTATTGATCACTCCAAACACCTTCGTAATCAACATTAAACTCATCCAACTCTTTCAGAATCCTCTGCGCTGTTCTCAGATTGACACCCAAACACTCTGAAATGTTTGTATTGGAGATTCTGGTGCGAATGCCAAGCAGTACAGCATGCCGTTTCTAAATGTTTGGCCGAGTGCATTGCGTCATAGTAGTTTTTTCTCACAGACGGTGATCCTACTATAGTGTGTAGACAACAAAATCAAAAGCAAACAAGGCGCATGCGTGAAATTAAAAATATAAAATGGCGACAATTTGCCTCACTTTATGGTTTATCTTAACGATCCGTCCAGAAACATTTTCAAATCGTTCGTAAATATCAAAGCCTATCTATAATCTACAATTATAAGAAACTGACAGCTGATGTCTCCTGTGACCGATCTTTAACAGCTCAGTGGGTGAGGGGAAACCATCTTGTAACATTCGATACCTCCCCAAACCAAACTAGTAGCGTTTCAGAATCACTGTTGGTAATGGTGAATGGTGGGTAAACACTTGTAACTATTTTTATATCTATCGTGAAACGTTACATACCAATTATTTGAGAATTTTGACTCAGGAGCTCAGAAAAGAAAGGATAAACTTGTCCAGGAACGCAGGGCTCAAAGAGTTAAAGGGACATAACTCTACTTCTGTTAAAAATAAACGGGGAGGTGTGTAAATTGGGTGAAAGGCGTACCGATCTAATCTTATTGAAGAAAAAAATAAATTAAGAATAAAAAATAAATAGTAATTAAAATTAACGAGTTCAGGCGGAGACGCTGCATCTAAGAAAGTAGGGGGAAAATAGGGGGGAAAATAAAATAAGATAAAAATAAGAACATTGCAATATGAGCACTGGTAAAAATGGTTTCTGAAGACATTGGGTTTATAATACTGTTATGGTAACTTATCTATAACGTTAATGGACTCTTCCTGACTCCATAAATACTGCGCCTCTCTGAGAGAGAGGGAAGAGGAATGAGATGCAGTCTCTGACTGTGCGCGACTCCTGTCGAACTCTCTGCTTTGGCAGAGAGGAACTCGAACGAGGCTTTGCCGCGGGGCAATGTTTCGTCCGGGGAGGTAGCCTGTCCCTGTACCCGTTTATACGGGTTCTAATGGGCATATTTTTGGCCGAGCCTACGGGCTCGGAGAACCCACATTAAACCGGCCTTGTACCACATACGACCCATGTGGGGGGTTGTTAAATATAGAGGAATGAGTCGAAACCTAACGAGTCAAGACATATTAGTTCACTCTAAACCAGACTGACAATTAATACTAACACCTTCAACTTCTTGTATTATATTTCTGTTGTAATATATCTTTGTTATTTTCTACTCTTGTGTTCGTGTTGTTCTTCTTTGGTTCTATCTTGGACCATAACCGTGGTGCGAGGATATTGGACCATAACAAATACCGATAAATTCATACACAGATAAAGGACAAGGAGACATGGCACAGTGGATAAAGGTGTTGGTTAGATCCAGTGACAGGAACCAAAGAGTGTGAGTTCAATACCCGGTTAAGTGGAGAACTTTTAGAGGGAAAAATTAACAGGAGATAACTGATAACTGACATCCATTAAACATGGCACGTGGAATTAGAACAGTCTACCCCAGTGAGCGAAATAAAGGGTTCAGTTCGACATTCCAACCATCTGAAAAAAGCCGGAGCGTACAACGGCCGAAACGTTGTTATAAATATGGCGACAAAGATGAAGACAATAGTCCAAATAATGTAAATAATAAGAAAATTGTTGGGGAACTTAGAAATCTGTCAGTTCTTTAACAACTATTAAGTCTTAAGTTATTATTAGTTGTAATAACTGAAATTAATTTATTCTTGTCACAACAGAGATTTTTCCATTACTTATTAAGGTACACCCTTGTGCAAATTAATTGAAACAAAACGAATAATTCCGTTATTATTTACTCTTTTTTTGCGTATTTTTCCAATAAAACATGGCCCAGTGCACATGTTAGTACTTCTTATGTCCATTCCACAAAGTCTTCTCCTTGTAGATTGAACACAGATTATCGACTGGATTTTAAGCAGTCGAATTTCCGTGCCAGCCTATAGTACTTTGATTTTTTTCACTGGTAAGGCTTGCCAGTGTGTTCGTGCAGCGTTAAAGTTTTCGTACGCTTCCTTGGAGTAACGTCCATCACAGACAATGGACATTGGACAACTAATCGACAGTCGAGACAATAGTGTCGAGGCGTGATAAAATCTGATGCAATCACGGATGACGCAATATTTTTCAAAGACAAACAAATACACTCGAAAATAGATTCATATTACTGTACACCACAGCAAATGACCTAATCTAAATAAAAAAAGAAAAGAAATCGATTACACTCTGTCATTACAGTGAGTCTAAAACTGACCGTATAGTGAAAGAAAGGAAACTAAAGTGTTTTTTCAATTAATTTGCAAAAGGGTATACGTACGCAAAAGAGTCTCTTTAATAGTTTCATTAGTCACTGAAATGTCAAGTAAGATAACAAATACAATAACTGCAACTATTTTTGGACAAATATATTTTAAATTAATCAAAAATAAAACTTATAACTGATCACCCAAACTGAGGAACTCAATTTGAAAGGTTAAAAACAATTTTAATATGGTTTCCATTTGTGACTCTTACGCCTAACAAATTAAATCCACCCTACGAATAATTAAACAATAATGCATAATAAATTTTCCCGTCGTAGCAATAGAAGAATTTAAATTAGTTCGAAGATATACGGAGACTGTTTCAAGAGGACCGATTCAACACTATAGAAATTAGAACGAATGCCACGTATATCGGAGAAGGAAAGGTTGAAGCGGGTGGGTAATTTTTTGAGTACTGCTTTACACATATTTCATTTCATTGTATATGTCATAAGGAAATTTATTTTAAGAACAAAAAGGCCTAAATAATTATCACTATCTATCGTCTATGGCAAAATGCAAACTGTCCAGAAGGTGTCTAAGATTAAAGCATCATGCAGCATCAGGGTTGCCCACCGGAAATACATGCGGTATCATCTGACCATGCGCGACATGGCACTACAAATACCCCGATATTATGTTGCAGGATAAGTACAATTCGAAGATTGACAACCCGAAGTAGTTATACCAGTTTTTATCCAAAAATAGGTTAAGTACAACAAACATTATAATGATGTGTCAGCCCGAAGTATTTATGTTCCTGTCCTGAAATGGGGTGTTGACGATAAAACAGATGCATATCGATTGCCCAAATGGTTGTTCAAACAGGAACTATATTCCATATGCACTGTTATTAATTTGAGCATAACTGTATCCGGTTGTCAACTCTCGAAGTTTTCAATACAGCCACTCTTCATAAAATGATATGGTACCGTTCAACGAGCTAGTCGCTAAATGCAAAATCGTACCTTGTGTGGTTTTTCGAACGTCCGCACATTGAGAGCGCCTGCTCTCGGCTGAGAAAAACATTGGTGTTATATAGCTTTCCTAGTCCCAGACCCAAATGTCAAGTAAGATAGCAAATACAATAACTGCAGCTATCTGTGGACAAATATATTTTAAATTAATTAAAAAAAAAACTAAAACTTATTACTGACCCGCCCAAACTGATGACCTCAATTTGACCTCCATGAAACACTAAAACCAATTTTAATATGGTTTCTTACGCCAAACAAACAAAATCCACCCTCCGAATAATTAAACAATAACGCACAATAAATGAAAGTATTTGCGGTATTAGTTTTTGACATTAAATATCTTATTCAACACCAGGAAAAACTCATCAAAACACTTAATGTTGTGTTGGTCTCGTCTGGTCTGGCTTGGTCTGGTCTGGTCTGGTCTGGTCTGGTCTTCACATGTCCGCACGTTGAGTGTACCTGTCTTGACTGAGAAAAACACTGGTGTCATATAGCTCTCCCAGACCCACGCTGACTATTGGTTAATACCTGCCCAGTATCGTTCATATACAAATAGGCAGCGCCACCTACTCTAAGTAGAAGTTTTTTTTTCTCAACAGCCCATTGTGGAAGGAGACGCAACTCCTGGTGGTTACAGAACCACATACAACCAACTCGGAGTCTTTTATCGGGCCGACCCGATTCTCTGTTACAACTATTTCAAGCATAATCCCTGTGTATTGTCATTCTTTAAATCAGTTTCAGATAGCTTTAATAATCACTTTTACCCCATTTGTTTCATGAAACAGTTAATGTCATATATACATCCTTTTAATAACGCAACTGTAATAAAGTTGCCTGAAGCAGGACCTTATAAATTTTTCTAATTGTTTATACAGCACAGTAGTGTAGACAAATTCAAAAATCAGTTCTATATTCTATATTTAGTTTGTAGACTGTAAATAGTAGTACAAGCAATCTTTTAATTTACATGATATTAAACTATATTAATTTTCTCATATATTTGATAATTTTATACTTGTATTTTCTTATTTCTTTATTAATTTCTATTATTGTCATTTAAAATATATAATATTCGGTTGCCCAAGAAGACCTGACTCATTTAGAAAGCGGAAGGAACAACATTTTATGGAGCAACACCAACATTTATTCTTCAAAATAAGCTCCACCATTCTCGACGATCTTCTGCTACCAATCAGCCAGCATCCGAATCTGGCCCACTGGCTTGGAGTAAAAAAAAAAGCTGTAAACAATTTCTTTCACTTCATCAAAAGTGTTGAATCTTTGGTCACATAGGAAGTGTGCCACTGAGCAGAGCAGGCTATAGTCTCCCAGAGCAACATCGGGACTGAATGGTGGATGTGGAAGAATCTGAAAATCGTTCATCTGTTTGAATTTCTCATTAGTCAACGGGGCAGTGTGTGGTCTCGCATTGTCTTGCTGAAACAAAGCTCAACCTCGAATGACCAAAGTAAGATGCTCCGTCTTTAGTTTGTCGTACACGCGGTATTCCTGCTGTGGAGCAAGCTTGAAATGCAGTACTCCTTGGAAATTCCACAAGATTTGTTGTTTTCTTCCCGCTTCGTAAGTGAGTCAGGACTTTCTGTCAAACCTAGTAATAATCCTTAAAGTTGTAGATTTGATAATGAACTGTTTACTCCAACATTAAGTGTAATATATATATATATATATATATATATATATATATATATATATATATATATAAAAGTGCTTGACGATTGCGTCTAGCATGAAACAGAGTGTCGCCTCTACGTGTTGACTTCAAAATTCACTTTTATATTTGCACATGCTCTATCTCTGATATTGAGCACTTGATCCCATAAATATAGCACATCATAATACTGTATTTCTTCATATATATATATATATATATATATATATATGTGTGTGTGTGTGTGTGTGTGTGTGTGTGTGTGTGTGTTAACAAATCCATTGGTATATAATCCAAGTGGATCCTAGTGATATAAAATATTTAAACTGATCCACAAAAAGAGCTCAATGGATTTATTATTACAGAGGTAATATTTAATACACAATAAAATCTAAAATCACTTCATATGGGGAATAATCTTATTTCGACAGATGAAGATATAAGTCGTCTGTCTTATCAACCCCGGTATGGACTGAGTTCGTGTCAGAAATAGAAATTTAACTGTGTGTTTATTTATGCGTATATATATATATATATATATATATATATATATATATATATATATATATATATATATATATATATATATATATATACCTCGGGTAGATGAAACTTGTCAGACGGTAGTCCATCTAAATGAAGGAAAACTCTGACTTTAAACCTTTTCTGCCTTGGGACCATATCCAATCATTGGAAAGGCTCCGGGAGTAAACCCTGAGGACAAACCCGGAGCAAGAGTCCCTAAGATATCCCAATGTCATGTTCAGTTTCGTTCTGGCAACTCCTGACGACGCCGGTGCCAAGCAGCATTGCCCACTACCTTTCTTTTGGACAACATCTGTGTCGTGGATAGGGGAGATGTGCTGCATGGGCAACAGCCGATATCTCATAACAACCATGCCTCGGCCTGAAACCTGGAGAGGACACGGGAAGCAACCGTCTACTAATGGGAGGATTTCTTTGTGTTGTTAAATAATATTTTCAGACTATTATTTTTAATGGTAGTGTATT
Organism: Acanthosepion esculentum; assembly: GCA_964036315.1. Taxonomy (NCBI): domain Eukaryota; kingdom Metazoa; phylum Mollusca; class Cephalopoda; order Sepiida; family Sepiidae; genus Acanthosepion; species Acanthosepion esculentum. The sequence goes on along the minus strand of OZ038508.1, from coordinate 19,822,667 downwards.
CTGACTCAGATTTTCTGGGGCTGACCATTAAAGTCAGATGATATACAAAATAGGGATGTCGATTTTGATTGGCTGAGCCGAATGTGGAATGAGTTATAGATTAAGGTTTTACGAAGAGTGTTGTTAGAATATCACGCTAGCTAGATGTGTTAGATTGCGTTTGTTTCGCCAGTGAGGGAAGGGTCTTTCGAGATTTGTTTGTTACACGTCCAAGGAAATGGACGTGCGATATTTTGGTGTAGGGAAGCAGCTCCCAAATAGGGGGTGTAGTAATTCCCACTTGAGAGAAAATCTACCCGTCGACGTGGTTAATAAAATAATAGTTTAGTTAAAAGTTCTCTTTGTTCATACTTTTCGTCTCTGAACCCAAAGAACATTTCGCGCTACCGGCAAAGAGAAGAAGAGGATTAAACTAAAACGATCAGCGATCACTGGCTAGACCAGATGAGATCCACCAAAAACACCTCCGCCTAATGAAGGGTATACAACACTGTGTGGGGAACTGGCAACCGGCAAGAGAGCACGAAGGCGACCTCACCTTCGCTTCAAGAACGTCAGCAAAAGAGACATGAAGGCAATGGACACCGAGAGGTGGGAAGACGTCACTAACAGTCGTTCACGCTGGAGAAGCGATTTACATGAAGGTCTGGAGCGAAGAGAGAAGAAACAGATTCTTGTCACCGAGGCGAAGCCTGCTCGATGAAAAGAAAACAACACGGCGACGTTGGGATAGTAGGTCTTCATATGCATTGGCTGCAATCGAGACTGTCACTTCTGTGTACAGCCATCCGCAGCTCAGGCATAATATTTTGGCCGCAGATACAATGTCTCTCGAGACTCATATATGCCACATACATATTTATTTTCATTTATTTTGAAGAAAATAAAAACAATAAGGATCATACCAACCAGGCCCGATTTTTAAAATTCTTTATTTTATGAGATTTCCGTACAGGTCGTAAGTTCGGGGTCATAAACCTGTAAGTCGTTAAGTCAGGCGTGGCTTAAAATATATGCATTTCTGTTTGGTTTTCGTATTTAGAGTTTACTAGCAGCATGGCCCGGCATTGCCCGTGCTTGATTCAAAAATCGTACGACTCATACAGCAATTGCTATCACTTGACTTAAAATATTTTTGCCCTTCCTTGCCTTTAAAGGAGTGCCCTTTGCCGTGTTGATGTTGCTACATGCCTTACTTCTTGCCAATCTCACACTGCGAATTTTTTCTAAGCTCTATACTAAACATTAAATCTGTTACGCAAAAAGAACTAAACAAAATGAAGACAAAACGATCAGCTTCAAAAAAGGACTCGTAACTGGAAAAACCGAATGAAAAAAGAATGTTAACAACAAATACTTTTTCATACCCAACCCAGTTCTGCGGAATCAGAACCAACGTTGAGTTTAAGCAAGCGAATGAGCCAATTGGAGTAAAGTGCCATGCAGATTTAAATTTTTCCCACTTGTGGCGAATGCAGCTATCGATTTTTTTTGCATGCTAGCATGCTAGTTAACATTCGTGTCAGTCAGCTGTTAGCTCTTACGCTGGCCAATATAATCTCCCTGCCTATTCGTGCCAGCCTGCTATAGGCTCTCACTCTGGCCCGTAGAAAATGGCCGCATACTGCATGAAAACTGCCGTAGAAGCATGAAAAAATCGATTATTTCCCCTATCGATGGGAGTTGGGAAATGTAAAGTCGGTCTTGGCCTTGTCACTAACTTGGAGCATGTTCATGTAAATGTTGGTGCAAATCCGTCGAAAATTGCGGCCGTGCATTCGTTACACACACACACACACACACACACACACACACACACACACACACACACACACACACACATCCTGCCTTTTATAGATAGAGATGATTTAAGAAAATAATTGCCTGATTCTTTCATATATCGACGACACATCGAACGATACACTCTGTGGACTTCTCTACGAGTTGAATATCTGCCTATCTAGCGGAACAAGAAAACTTCTTTGAATGTTGTTTGTGATGATCACCAATGGAGCAGAGTAACGTCAGCTTTTAGATTCAGAAAAGTTGAAATTGATAGCCGCGCAAATCGTCAGAAAATTAAGGACATAAATATTTTACGTTGCACTTCTAAAGAAAACGCTGAAATATGCGGAGGACAATATTATGTTTTCATCGAGTTTTGTCAATACCTCTGGGATATTTGTTAGCAAGTTGGAGCCGGATGTCCAGCTGTGCGCGCATGCGCACTTTTCATCCTCATCAAACAAGGGAGACATCGATTCGTGTGGTAGCTATCTTTTGGGAATCATCCGGCAAGTTTTTCAAATTGAACGGGGTCGGAAGTCGGTGGCCTGTTTAAAACAAAATCGTTATCAAAAGAATCATTTTTGGCAGAGTTTTGTCTGTTCTGCTAATTGAGTGTTTATACTATCTTTCTCAGACTATTCCTTTCTAGCTCTTCACCCCTCTCTCTCTCTCTCTCTCTTTCCTTTTCTCCTTCTCTAAGCCTATCCATCTCTCCCCACCTATCTACATATTTCTCTTCACATGCACGCACACACACACACACACATATATACACACACATATATATATATATATATGTATATATGTATGTATGTATGTATATATATATATATATATATATATATATATATATATATATATATATATATATATATATATATATATATTCAGTCTGTTCATCTGTATCTCTACGTCATCTCAATGTCTCACACGCCAATGATACATGGTCTATGATGCAAGCCAACAGGGATACAAAATCGAAACAAAAATAAAAAAACGAACAGAGAGGGGGACAAAACTTTAAAGCTATTCGTTTCCTGGGGTGTGCGGCGGGGGGAGTCTAATTTAATTTTTATTGAAATTTTCTTCTTTTTCTTTTTCTTCTTGATCTGATTTTCTCTTTTCTTTCAATTTTTCAGACAGCGGCCCTTCTCAGGCAGTATCTAAGTTCTCTTATTTTAAATGCAATGTTTCATGAAACAGTTAATGCCATACGTTCTTTTAATAAACCGGCTGTAATAAAGTTGCATGAAACAAGGCCTCCCCCAACTCTGTTCTAAACATTTTCTCTATATAACCCGCATTTCCCGCCATATAACACACACACCGGTGCATAACGCGCATTTATTATTTAACAACGAATATTTGGTGAAAATTAATAATATTCGGTTGATGATTCATCTATGTGTCGATTTAAAAAAAAAGTTTATCTGTGTTTTGATTCTTATCATAATTTAATCATGTTTTTATGTTAGCTCTGTAGCCCTTCATCCTCTGACGCCTCACGACAGTAGGTGTTGCTGATGTAGTTTCTATAGCAAGTAGGTTTTATTTTACATTATGGAGTTGCTAGCCCCATGCCCAATCCATTTTGAATTCAGAGCTGTTCTGCTCCTACACTGGTTGCCAGACATAACTGAAAGCCCAGTCCATTCTGTTGTTATCTTTGAGCGGGTTGTGGGTGGGGTAGAGATGGATTCGTATATTTCCGAGGGTGGAGTAAGAACTTGTTAGTCCCACCTTCCGCGCCGATAACTACCCCACTTACTGATTTATAACCTTTCGTGTTTCACTATGAGTTCAAAAAGAGGTATATCAAAGTTTTAGTAGACCATCGGTAACCCAGCTCATATGATATGCAGGGCGATACTTGAAGGGAAAGCTTTGTAAAAAGCGCGCTTTAATGTCGGAATAGAGGGTACTTAGTACTTTAGGCCTAAATGAAGTGGAATCATTTTATTGCGACTACAGGCGGAGCTGTAAATGGCGCGCCCGTCATTGTCTGCCATCAAAGTAGAAGTAATGATGCAAATCACTGTGGCAAGACGAAAGCACATTTCCCGTCGAATTCCGAAATATAAAAGTTTCCCTACGTTGTATCTCTTTCTTTCTTTTTTCCATCTCGCTTTTACTAGCTATTTCCTCTCTCCTTCCCTTTCTTTCTTTCCGTCTCTGTCACTACCTCTCTCCCTTAATTTCTTTCTTTCTTTCTTTCTTTCTTTCTTTCTTTCTTTCTTTCTTTCTTTCTTTCTTTCTTTCATCTCTGTCTATCCCTTCCTTTCTTTGTTTCTCTCTCGCCTGCCTTTTCATTTTTTCTATGTCATTTCTTTCTTTTTTTCTTTCTTTCTTTCTTGCTTTCTTTCTTTCTTTCTTTCTTTCTTTCTTTCTTTCTCGTGATTCCTTTTTCTCTCTTTTCTTTCTTTCTTTCTTTCTTTCTTTCTTTCTTTCTTTCTTTCTTTCTTTCTTTCTTTAATCTCTGTCTATCCCTTCCTTTCTTTCTTTCTCTCTCGCCTGCCTTTTCATTTTTTCTATGTCATTTCTTTCTTTCTTTCTTTCTTTCTTTCTTTCTTTCTTTCTTTCTTTCTTTCTTTGTTTCTTTCTTTCTTTCTTTCATCTCTGTCTATCCCTTCCTTCCTTTCTTTCTCTCTCGCCTGCCTTTTCATTTTTTCTATGTCATTTCTTTCTTTCTTTCTTTCTTTCTTTCTTTCTTTCTTTCTTTCTTTCTTTCTTTCTTTCTTTCCCGTGATTCCTTTTTCTCTCTTTTCTTTCTTTCTTTCTTTCTTTCTTTCTCGTGATTCCGATTTCTTTCTTTCTTTCTTTCTTTCTTTCTTTCTTTCTTTCTTTCTTTCTTTCTTTCTTTCTTCTATGTTTATCCCTTCCTTTCTCTCTCGCCTGCCCTTTTATTTTTATTCCCGTCTCATTTCTTTATTTATTTCTTTCTTTCTTTCTTTCTTTCTTTCTTTCTTTCTTTCTTTCTTTCCCTTTCTCCCCCTTTAAGAACAAACGATGATAATTCCTAGAACTGTCTGCCAAACATTACTCTACCAGTCATACATTCTTAATAAACAACATCAAAGGCAATTGTAAGCTTCTTAATATACTCCATGACACACTTAGGGCGTGAGCAGACACTGGCCAGCAACTCTGCTGACAATGACATAAATGTATCATAGCTGTTATCGATTTTTGAAATAAAATCAGAGAGCCGGGTTTGAATCCTGGTCAATTTCAATATACCTTGTACTGTGATTGCTCCATATCATGGAATAAATTCGTTTTCAATCATTATAGCACGCTTATTTCAAATAAATGTTTCAAAGTATTATTTATTATTAACTGCTATCTCCTTTCTCTCATTTTGACCCGTAAAAATCATTGTGAATGATCACTCTTCAGGCATCTCCTAAGGTTCTTTCCTCAGTTCTCCTCCCCCATCTGTTTGTGTATGCTTTAACGATCTGCAAAGGAACATTTTCAGATCATTCCAATATTTCTATGCAGATAATATCATCATTATGGGCTCACTTCCAAAAATTAAGCCGGTCAATATGACTGACATTTTCACAGTTCGATGGGGGAAAAACCTGACTTGTTATTTTCAGCAGCTCAAAGCCCAAGGTAACCCCGTTTCATCATCACCAACCCCTTTCTTCTGGTAGCCACATTTAATGGAATCTGTATCTGTTTATATTTCAATATGTTCAATACCCGGTTAAGGCAGTGGAGAATTTGCAGAGGGGAATTAACAGGTGATAACTGATAACTGACATCCATTAAATATGGCACGTGGAACTAGAACAGTCTACCCCAGTGAGCGAAATAAAGGGATCAGTTCGACATTCCAACCACCTGAAGAAGGCCGGAGCGTACAAAGGCCGAAACGTTGTAATAAATATGGCGACAAAGATGAGGACAATAGTCCGAATAATGTAATTAATGGAATCTGTTACGCTTCTTGTTGATCGACTTATCACTGACGTCGTACTTTTTTTGCAGGGGGGGGGTATATTTTATAACCCCTCCACCCAGCTAGCTTCCTGTTCTTCAAATAGTTAAATATCAATTAAATATCTAATATTCGTTTCTACTCGCTTGCCCTCCTGCATCAACTAGAGGGAGAGGAGCTGATCTAAGAACTCCTAAGAACTAAAGTATATCCCCCTATTATTGCTTCAGACAGCGTTGACCATAAGAAGATATTCTTTGGTCAAGAAACCGTAAGGAACAATTCACCCGTCCTAAATGAGAGCTATCTGTTCTGTTGTCTAAGTAATTTACTTTTCTGGAATAGTCCTGATGGCGAATCGTATTTTTTGTTTGCTAACGTCTTCGCCTAACTCTGAACATTTATTTACTATTTATCATCCGGTTCACGCTCCTCCCCGGTCTTTTGAACAGGAGTAGAAGGTTATCCCTTGTTTCCTATTTAGGAATGGGTTTCCAGTTCCTTCTAATGTTTTCTCTTTCTCGTTCAGTTCCGGTAACCCATTGCATCTTGGTGGCAGATGTGTGAAGCTTCTTAATCTGAAACCCTCTATCACAAAAGGCTCTTGGGCCTTGTACAGAGTGAACATTATCGTAAAATTTCTAACCGTAACTTTTCTCTAGTCACGATGTAACATTGAACTCTCTATTGGGTCTCTTGTTCAACCCAGACCTCAAGTGGAACTCGTGCGTTACTTAGTCAGTCAGTTATATAACATGTGTGATATATGCTTAGGCGATCAAGTATCTTTCGATATGTGACTGACGAGGCAGATTTTTTCTCGCTGTTGGTTGCCATTTCTTTCTGCGGTAGACCAATTGCCACCCAGGGCTATAGAAGCCGGTCTGTCTTGCTATTTACCCATAGCTGGAGGGAGACGAAGAGGATGCATACCTTTCCCATGGGAATTAGCACGTAAGTAAATGTAATGAACTCGACTGGAATTCGAACTCGACTAATCAATTCTTCAACCCGAGCTGCTATCCATACACTATCAAAATTTTGTTTTGAATTCAGAGTTGTCCTCCTCCTATACCAGTTGCCATCCAAGGCTATAGAACCCAGTCTGCCCTGCTATTTACTCATAGTTGAGGGGAGAAGAAGAGGATCCATATCTTTCCCAAGGGTATTAGCACGTAAGTGAATGTAATGAATTCGACTGGAATTCGAACTCGGCTCTCTGATTTCTCAATCTGAGCCTCTATCCATTACCGTGCCTCCTTTAACTGGATAACTACTCTGTTTATTCTGCCGCTTAAAAAAGAATTACTTGATTCCTCTTAGCATGTCTTATCTTTACAATAGTCAGACCCCAAATAGAGTACAGTTGCCATATTTGGGTTGGAACTTGTCGATCCTCATTTAACGGAAATATTTACTCTTCAATCTGCGACCTCACTTTCTACAGAGGCAAAATTACAAATTTGTCGCTAATCTGTCGTTATCTCTATAGATCTTCAGATGTATTCCATTATTCAGTTTCACTAGTTCAGGCTTCTATGCTACTATCACGGATTGGAATCATGCTCATTTGCCCTGGGTTCTAAATCTAAGACAGATTTTTCCCAAGATCTCTTATCTATGAGCTGTTATTTTGCCACGTGAATGCTTCCCAGAACGCTACACAATCTTAACCTTATCAATTGAAGAGTCAATTGTTATCTGTCCCCCTTATCATCATAATCCCAACTTCCCACCACCTTTCCTGCAATTGATCTCACACGTCTCATTCATCATTACTATTTTAATAATAACGCTCTATCTTGAATGGCAATCTGGCTTTCTAGTGGGTAAATGTTCGTTTTCATAGATTTATATACTTTTTATACTCGAGTATAGCACGATTTTGATTTTATTATCAATTTTTACGCAAAAATAGGGGGTTGTATTATACACAGATAATTTTTTTTTGAAGAGGATAATAAACATTCATTTTCAGTTGCCGTTTTCACTATACACAAGTAAGTCTTTTTTTTTTGGAGGGGTTAAAATTCATGCAAAGTTCAAAGGTCGCACTATACATGAAGTCGACTTATATACAAGTATAAACGGTATGCAAATTTCTATTTCATTTTTATACTGACAATTTTTACTGACATTGCGATTTAGGCAAAGTTCAAGAAATAATCTCAATTCTTTCATATGTTGAATCGAATGATGCATTCTATTGATTTTCATGTTAATGGTATATGTGTACCAAGCAGACGATAAAAAAACTATCTGAATTTTTCCAATTTTGGGTTCATAAAAATTGAAATTGATAGCCGAGAAAAAGCACTGAAAATAGGAATATATTATTTTAGGCATTCTAAAATCCAGTAGCACTGTTTGTCGTCATATTAATCAGTGACTTCTTTTTTTTTAAAGAAGTAGAGGAGGATGCTGAGTAGCTACCCTGTACTCTAATCCAGTTCACTCGGGAATCAAAGTTTGAAGGAATTATTGAACGTCATATGTGGAGACGATGTCATGGCAGTAGCTGTAGACATTTTTGAGATTTCTTCAGCAAAAAAAAAAAGGAAAAAAAAAGATTTTAAACTGGTTGCTTTTTGGTTATTCCTTTTTTTATATTCTTTATTATTTCCGCCTCTGTTTCTCTTTACATTCGCATCGCCCTCTCTCTTTCCATCTCGCCTCCACAGCCACGCATATACATTTGTTGAGAATCGCTGTGTATATATATATAGAAAATGTGAACTCTTTTTTGCGTTACATTTCGTGTCGAATGTTGAGGAAAATACGTTCAGAAAAATCCTTGCATTCCGCACAAACTATTTCCCCCCGTTTTTGAAAAAAGAGGAAACGTTTCGATCTTTTTCTTTCTTAATTTTAAAGCTAAAAACTTCTTCCCCGACAACTTTGAGTGCGCGGGGCTATTGAATTCGTCTTTGTATCATTTTCATTATTCACATGGGGTGACATTTGCAACAGTGTTGGCCATAAAAGAAGGAAAATAAAAAAATCACTTAGTAGCAACGAACCTGTCATCAGATGAAAAATTTTTAAAAAAAAGAGAGGCAGCGGAAAAGAAACATATATTCGGTTCCTGTCAAGCACAAAGATGTCTTCCTTTTATTTTGGTTCTTTACTCAAGAAATTAATACAATTATTTTTAACGTGAACTAAATATAGTAAATTGCACCTCTCTAGCGCGACTGTCTAAAGCCTCCTTTTACAATATACTATCTTTATATATCTATATTTTATATTGTATTTTAGATTTATATATATATATATATATAAATGTATATAAATACACACATACATATGTATATAATCATTACATTAAAATGTAATGATTATATATATATATATAAATATATATATACATATATATATAAATATACGTAGTAGATTGCACCTCTTAAGCGCGACTGTTTAAAACCTCCTTTTACAATATACTATCTTTATATATCTATATTTTATATTCTATTTTAGATTTATATATATATATATATATATATATATATATATATATATATATATATATATATATATATATATAACGTAAATCATTCAAACGAAAAACAAATACTGAAGCTAGTTATATGGCGAGAATCACTCTCACAAACAATATTTAATAATAAATTACAACCAACTTCGAATCTGTTAATGAATGGTGTGATCCTTGTTCATAAATTCCGGGTTTATCTGGTCTTATTTTTTTGTACGAGCCGACTTTCAATCGCTTCGAGCGATCATCATCAGGTAGACATATTAGTGTGTTTTTGTTAAACTCCGAATAGTAATGCGACATCGAAAGATATTGTGGTCCGAAAGAGTGCTTTTTTAGTAATGAGATATTGTTCAATGTAAGAATAATTTTGGAGCGCTGCAGACACAACGCTGAGGTTGAATTGTTTTAAATTTGAAAAATGTGCGTTCTTGTACTGGAGAAAAGTGGCATGAACTAAATTGTTCAATAATAATAGTATTGTCACAATTATTATCAGGAATTTCGCACTTAGGATTCGAAGTTGGTTGTAATTTATTATTAAATATTCTTTGTGAGAGTGATTCTCGCCGTATAATTAGCTTCAGTATTTGTTTTTCGTTTGAATGATTTACGTTACATAAATTGAATACGCACTACAAAACCGATATTAAAATAACCTGATCCTAATATTAAATAATGAGAAAGAACAATAAGATTTATAATCCGGTGTTCTTGTTAATTATTTTTATTTTTTAAAATTGTGCTCAATACAATTCTGCAGAGCATAAACATTATAATTTTACTAATTTAAAAATATGGTCCCGTCGCTACACAGGAATTACCAGGTTTCAAAAACAGAAACTAAAACTTCAAATTTATTTATAGAATTAAATTAAAATCTTTAGTACTGTTTCATTTTCAAGCGATTTTTGGAATATATATATATATATATATATATATATATATATATATATATATATATATATATATATATATATATACATATATATATATATATATATGTATATATGTATATAATCAAGAACAGTATTGAGGAAATTGTATTCCAGTAGTGGTAAAAGTGTACTTGTGACGTGTTTCGCCCTTCAGGATTTCATCGAATTAAATTTGTTATGCTGGTAGAACTACACATGCGCACGACGTCCTGGTAATTTTAGAATTTCTTTTTTTTTTATCTAGCTTAATTCATTTAGAATGCTACGCTGATCAAAGGAGAAAATAATTCACTACGACATAAATGTCTAAAGAGTGTCTTAATCGCAAATAAATTTAAAATTTAAACTTCCCAGCATCCCTAGTTCGTACGCATGTGTAGTTGAACCAATGTAATAAATGTACTCCGAATAAGTCCTAAAGGACGAGAGGCGTCATAAGATATTCTCTCTCTCTCTCTCTCTCTCTCTCTCTCTCTCTCTCTCTCTCTCTATATATATATATATATATATATATATATATATATATATATAGGGAAAATGTATGACATAGTCGAAAGGTCTGATGAACTGAATCGTGATAACGATTCCAATGTAATAAATTATAACCATGGAATATTAATGTTTGGGCCTTTTATATTATATTCTTACTCTGTCCTGGACATTGAGTTCTACTTGGATTCTATCCTCTTGGAAATTTACGTATGCATATATATATATATATATATATATATATATATATATATATATATATATATATATATATAGATTGACCACTAATATTATCAATCTCTCTCTCTCTTTCTCTATCTCTCTCTCCCTCTCTCTCTCTCTATATATATATATAGATAGATATATCTTCGTTAAATCGAATTGAGTTCTCTCAGTCACTGTGTGTTTATCTAAAAATAAATACGCTTTAATTCACATTCGTCTCTGCCTTGCGCCAATGGATCGGTAGTAGAATATCCGACTGACGCCCCTTCAGTCGGGTTTTGATCCTAGCTTGAGGCAACCGGACGTCTAGCCACATATATATATATAATATTTGGACTGGGTGAGTTTTAATTTGTTTTTAAGGCTTATGAAGCTTTTGCAGGTAATTTAAAGCTAGAAAGCATTTTTAGATGTTAACATTTTGGTGGAGATAATAATGTTTTAATGATATAAGTCCAACTAATTAACCCATAGCTTGGGGGAACAGTAGGGGGATTCATACAAGTCCGCGTCAGTGTATATAAAGAAACCAATTGGAAATGGGACTTGGCTCTCCGATTAACAATTTCGAGACGTTATCCTTTACACCACCCGCACATCCAAACTTAAAACACCAGTATTCCTCAGTAATTGATAGCGACTCGGAGTGAGGAATCGGAGAGCCGAGTTCGAATTCCAGTCGAATCCATTAGATTCACTTACGTGCTAATACCCTTTGGTAAAGGTATGAATCCTTTTCTACCCCCCACCACAGTTATGGATAAATAGCACAGACCGGACTCTGTAGCCTTGGTTGGCAACTGGTCTACCGTAGAAAGAAACGGCAACCTACTGCGGGCAAAAAATTCTGCCTCGTCAGTCATGTTTCGAAAGATCCATGATCGCCTAAGCGTGTGTCACGCATGGCACATAACTGACTGGACTGATTCCTCAGCGGTCACCCATCTAGGTACATACCAGGTTCGACGTTGCTTAACTGCGGTGAATGTACGAGAGCTGGATTTTCAACTTGATATTATTTAATTAGAATATGTTGGCTTTCACAGCCGGTAGATTGCATGAGAATGTTTTCTTTAAAATTCTTTTTCGACATTTTTTCTTTGGTTAGGATAACTTTTTAATTATTGCATTTAATCGTTCTGCATCTTTACATCTGCATAGATGCTAATTAGGCTTTTAACTTCCAGTTGGAATAAAGACAGTTGTGAGATTTCAATTTCAGTTCTCTTTATGGGTGGCTCAATTTTCAGCTGCAGGTGTTAGTGTGATCCTATCTTCCTCTGGTTATCTAATAATTTATGGTCAGATGATTTCATGGTTTTCGCATTGGTATTTTGTAGTAGAATATTTACTTGGTATAAGTTGCAATGCTTTTAATAAGGTTTTGTCGATTTTTGAATTCTTCGTTTTTAATACTCGTATTCAGGTAGTACAGGGCATTCGTTTAGACAGTGTCAATTAAAGTAGTTATTTCTTAATATTTTCTTATAGCGGCCAATTTCTCTGTTGAAACGTTGTATATATTTCTTTTAACTGCTGCTATTCGCCGTAAAATAATTTTTCCCTAAACAGGGAAAATAAAAATTTCTCTGTTGTCTGCCGATTCATGTAATGGAATAGTTGTGTATTCGGCAGCAATTTCTGTTTTATGCATGTTATGTTGAACAAGATTAACAAGTTACTTTTGTTTAGGTTTTATTGTTTTTTGTATATACACAAGTGTTTGATAGATAGATAGATAGATAGATAGATAGATAGATAGATAGATATGAAAAGACTGGGATGGTTAGATATTAGCATCATTAGATAGATAGATAAATACATAGATATTAGCATCACTAGACAGATACACAGATATAAACATAGATAGATAGATAAATAATGAGAGAGGGAAAGAGAGAAAAACAATGACATAGATAGATCGATAGATAATGAGAGCGAGAGAGAGAGAAAAGAAACAATGAGATAGATTCATAGTATGAGAGAGAGAGATAGAGAGAGAGAGAGAAAGGAATGAGATAGATGTGAACAGAGTGGGATAGATTAATAGATAGATAGATAGATAGATATGAAAAAACTGGGATAGATAGATATTAGCATCACAAGATAGATATGGACAGATTGGGGTAGACAGATATTAGCATCATTAGATAGATAGATAGATTGATATGAACAGAATGAGGTAGATAGATAAAACAGGCTGATATATATATATATGTATATATATATATATATCTGTGTGTGTGTGTGTGTACATATATATTAAGATACGGACAGATATATTATGTGAGAGATAGAGAGAACAGACTGAGATAGATAAAATGATGCAAACGGGCATGAAGTCCTGAGGGACGTAAAATTTTACCAATTATTTTCCATATATATACATACATATATATATATATATGATGGACTCTCCCGTCGAACTCGACGTATGAGGGTCAGACAGATCAGCTCCCAGAAACTGAAAGCCCGACACCCGCACAGGATTTGATTATAGTGGTGAAGGCTTCGTGCAGGGCCATCCACACTTTTTGGAGGGACGAATACAGGGACCTGGTGCAACGGATGCCACAAGGTCCCCAAATGACCCTCCGCAGGTTTTGAATTCAGAGTTGTCCTTCTCCTAGACCAGTTGCCATCCAAGGCTATAGAACCCAGTCTGTCCTGCTATTTACCCATAGTTGGAGGGAGAAGAAGAGGATTCACACCTTTCCCAAGGGTATTAGCACGTAAGTGAATGTAATGGATTCGACTGGAATTCGAACTCGGCTCTCCGATTCCTCAATCCAAGCCGTTATCCATTACCCCACCGAGCCTCCTATATATATATAATGTGTGTGTTTTTATGTGTTTGTGTTTATATGTGTTTCAATAAGTTCAAATTGGCAGCTGGCCCAAAAAATGAACTAAAATCTGTTGTTAACTGGGGCAAGGAATGACTTGTGAATTATTTTAACGCCTCCAAAACGGAACCGCTCTCTTTTAATCTTTTGACAGAACCTTTCTCGTCTTCCATCAGAATGGCTGATGCTAATCCCCAGGAGGACTAATGATTTCTGCTGACATGAAGAGGAAAGATTATATTGAATCAACTTCTAAATCTGTTACTAGGAAAATTCGTTCAGTGTCGTGCTAGACAATTTTTCTCGAGATAATCAATCTTACATTTTTATAAGTCTACCATTCGTCTTTGCTTTGAATATTGCTGCCACAACTGGTCTGGTGCTTCTGTTATATATTTAGAGATTCTTGATAAAAATACGTATCTGTAATGTTATTGGTTCTAACCTGGCATCTCGGCTTCAGTCCCTTTCCCACTGCTGTAATGTAACTGTCTTGTGTCTTTATATAAATACTTTATTGGTAATATTTCTGATGTAGTTGACTCTATGGTAACAAGACTTTATGCGTTTAAGCCTAGTACTAGATTGGCGGCAAGGTCACATTGCGAGATGTAACCTTCAGATCTATGCTAACAATTTCTTCTATTGTACTTTTCGCTTGTGGAACTCACTTTAGTTTCTTTTGCTACCCAGATTAACGTGTAATATTAATCGTTATCTTCCGTCTTCTTAATTCTTGCACGTTTATACTTCGCTCTCCTTTAAGTTTTTCTCATATTCTCTAGCACTCAGTAAAACCTTACGTGCCTTGCTTCGGGTGAAATAATTTTAAAAAATGATAGATAGATAGATAGATAGATAGATAGATAGATAGATATGAATAAATAAAAATAGATAGATAGATAGTGAGGGAGGGAGGGAAAGAGATAAAAAACAATGTGATAGATAGATAGATAGATAGATAGATAGATAGATAGATAGATAGATAGATAGATATGAATAAATAAAAATAGATAGATAGTGAGAGAGGGAAAGAGATAAAAAACAATGTGATAGATAGATAGATAGATAGATAGATAGATAGATAGATAGATAGATATAAATAAATAAAAAACATAGATAGGTAGATAGTGAGAGAGGGAAAGAGAAAAAACAATGATATAGATAGATAGATAATGAGCGAGAGGGAAAGAGATAAAAAACAATGACATCGATAGATAGATAGATAGATAGATAGATATGAACAGACTGAGATAGATAGGCAGATATGAACAGAGATAGATAGATAGATAGATATGAATAAATAAAAATAGATAGCTAGATAGTGAGAGAGGGAAAGAGATAAAAAACAATGTGATAGATAGATAGATAGATAGATAGATAGATAGATAGATATGAACAGACTGAGATAGGCAGATATGAACAGAGATAGATAGATAGATAGATAGATATGAATAAATAAAAATAGATAGCTAGATAGTGAGAGAGGGAAAGAGATAAAAAAACAATGTGATAGATAGATAGATAGATAGATAGATAGATAGATAGATAGATAGATAGATAGATAGATATAAATAAATAAATAAAAAACATAGATAGGTAGATAGTGAGAGAGGGAAAGAGAAAAAACAATGATATAGATAGATAATGAGAGAGGGAAAGAGATAAAAAACAATGACATCGATAGATAGATAGATAGATAGATAGATAGATAGATAGATAGATATAAATAAATAAATAAATAAACATAGATAGGTACATAGTGAGAGAGGGAAAGAGAGAAAAACAATGATATAGATACAAAGATAATGAGAGAGAGAAAAAACAATGATATAGATAGATAGATAATGAGAGAGAGAGAGTGAAAAGAAACAATGAGATACATATATAGATAGTGAGAAATGGAGAGAGAGAGAGAGAGTAAAAGAAATGAGATAGATATGAACAGACTGAGATAGATAGATAGACAGATTGATAGATATAAATAAATAAATAAACATAGATAGGTAGATAGATAGTGAGAGAGGGAAAGAGAGAAAAACAATGAGATAGATAGATAGATAATGAGAGAGAGAGAAAAGAAACAATGAGATAGATACATAGTAAGAAAGGGAGAGAGAGAGGGAGAGAGTAAATGAATGAGATAGATATGAACAGACTGAGATAAATAGATAGATAGATAGATAGATAGATAGATAGATAGATAGATAGATAGATATGAACAGACTGAGATAGATAGATAGATAGATAGACAGGTACTACGCTGTATGTTTACGGTATACTGATTCGTTTTCAGTTATTAATTATAGATTAATTATTGTTGAATACACATTTTACTTATATAATATTATAATCGATTTACTATTATATTTATTCTATTAAAGTATAGATGGCAACACAAAATACAAGCCAAGACATAACAAGATGACCGCTATCAGTTTACAATAACACCTGTGAATGATGTAACATTTGCTGGGAGAAGAGAATGTCCGTAATAACCTTTGCACCAGAAGATAAAATACCAAACATCAGATCAGATTTCATTTCCAAATACAAACATGAAAAAAAATCCTTCTGCTCAACCTACAACTACATCATAACCAAAAAGACTAAAAAAAAGCATATCCTAATTCTAACAAACTTACATCTTAATACTAGAAGCACAGAAAAAGAAATGAAGGCAAAACACACACACACACACACACACACACACACACACACACACACACACACACACACACACACACATATATATATATATATATATGTACAGGGTGTCCATAAAGTTCGTCTGCACTTTAAAAAATTTATAACTTTATCTTTATTTGCGATGGAAATAATCTGTAAAAAATGTTATAAAGTTTAATGTACCTAGTTTTAAGTATAGCTAAAATAACTAATGTGATTTCAGGCATTACTGTAAATCAGTTGGCAAATGTTTTCCGTGAATTGCAAAATCGTATTACCCTTTGTATTGCTAATGATGGAGGACATGTGGAAACTTAAATAAAATTTCAAT
Organism: Acanthosepion esculentum; assembly: GCA_964036315.1. Classification (NCBI taxonomy): domain Eukaryota; kingdom Metazoa; phylum Mollusca; class Cephalopoda; order Sepiida; family Sepiidae; genus Acanthosepion; species Acanthosepion esculentum. The sequence continues at coordinate 19,805,923 of OZ038508.1, read as the reverse complement.
AAAACCTTAAAAAATATAGATTTACTTCTTTCTAATCCTTTTTACAAATTATTTCTATCGCAAATACAAATAAAGTTATAAATTTTTTAAAGTGAACATGAACTTTATGGACACCCTATATATATATATATATATATATATATATATGTGTGTGTGTGTGTGTGTGTGTGTGTGTGTGTGTGTGTGTGTGTGTTTAACCAATCTAGAAATCACGGGCATAAATAAACATACACACTTCCTCCAGCCACACAACCAGCATAAATAAGTAATCAAGACGTCGTGACAGTAAATAACCCTCAGCGTTCACCAGAAACGAAAGAACTTAGGAAGAAACAGTTTCTCCTGACCCTATTAACTTTAACCCCCAATCCCTCTAGTAACCTCCATACTGCGATATAATCGGCGCGGTAGTATCATTTGGTGTGAAACTATGCAGTATTGATTCCTTTATGCACACACACACACACACACACACACACGCACATACACACACACACACACACTCTCTCTCTCCCTCTCTCTCATTATATATATATATATATATATATATATATATATATATATATATATGACAGATTCAAATTCTCCGAAATAAGAAAAATCTTAATCAATAATATCAAAATCCTCTACAAAAGCAAATGCAAAAAACGCTTACAAATTCTTGAAGCCATCACAATTAAAAAACCAAAACATAAATAAAATAGGATTTAATACTGGCACAAACACCTTAAATATATTTAATAACTAATCCTACAAATAATAAATACCACCCTCTCCCAATTGCTAATCCAGCAACACTGCCTAAATAGCCGAAATATTATCTATAAAATAAAATAATAAACAAGCTACTTGAAACCAAATCATGCAGCCATGAGGACAGTTGACGACAATTGAAAGCGCTCGGCAAAACACCAAGGACTGGGGTCTTTTTTCGGCAGCTTAGACTCAAATATAAAAAAAAACATGCGAAAAAGCAAGAAAAACAGAAAAAAACCCTATTAAACGGAAAAGTTCCGTAGTCTTTGATAACACGTCTCATTATATATATATATATATATATATATATATATATATATATAAATTCGATTGCGCTCTCGGAGAGGAAGAGTTTATTTTATAAGCAGTGGCTGCTGCTGCTAATGCAAGGCTCTTCTACTTGAATCGAGCTCTCCTAGCTAACGACGTCTTTCGCATAGTAAAAACGTTAAAATTTCCCTTACACTCTGCCGTGCGACGATAACTTTGGGGTAGAATCTTTGATTGATGCCAAATCAGTAGAGTTTCGATCCCGCCTTGAAGCAATCTGATGTCTAGTCACAGTGATGAGTTGTGATACAGCGAAACAGTCTGTCTGTGGATGACTATATATATATATATATATATATATATATATATATATATATATATATATATATATTTAAGTGATTCATCGAGTCTGAAACCTCTACAGAATGCAGAAAGCACTGGACGGCCGTTTCGTCCTATATTTGGGACTCATCAGCAGTGCTCATCTACTACCGAGAATTGAAACCCTGACAGTTATGTTGTCAAGCAAACACCATACCAACTGTTCCAACTGATGAGTCCCAAATATAGGACGAAACGGCCGTCCAGTGCTTTCTGCATTCTGTAGAGGTTTCAGACTCGATGAATCACTTAAATATAATGATCAAATTCTCCCAATAATTTCAAATATATATATATATATATATATATATATATATATATATATATATATATATATTATAATATTTTTTAAAAATATGATTCCTTCGCTACATAAGAGTTCTCATGTTTCAAAAGCGGGAGCCGAGACCCCTAATATAATTTTTTAAATTAAGTTGAATTTAGGTGTCTGGTCACGCTTCCTCGTCAAGCGAGAATTTGGATAATATAAGCTCTACTTCTGTATGGAGCACTGTCTTTTTAAAAATAAAAGCAAAAATACTAAGGAACTCCGGATTATTTACCTAACGTGTTCTTTCCTATTTTTTTGCATACCTGCATATATATATATATATATATATATATATATATATATATATATATATATATATATATATATATATATATATCAAATAAAGGTAGTTAAGTCAATGAAAACAGAAAAAAATTTAAGTTACGCGTTTCGGTTCAAGAAAATAATTTTCTTCAGACAAATAACGGTTTTATTGCTGGAATCAGTTTTATAGATAAAATGGTGAGAGCAAGAGAGAAAATGTAACAATCTCCAGTCACAACTTATGTCAAAACTTACTGAGAACGATGAGTCAATCATCTTTAAAATTACATTTTCACGTCTGGTGCATGCAAAATATTTAATCGATTTCGTGCAACTTGTAATCCAGTTTTTATTTTTTTTATTTTTTTTTTTATTATTTTATTTTTTTATTTTTATTTTTTTTATTATTTTATTTTTTTTATTTTTATTTTTTTTATATATGTTTTTAATTTTGTTGTTATTTTTATCACTACTGATTTTAATCACCGCCTCATTGTTACAGTTTTCTGAGTAGAAGAGAAATTTTGTAACATCCTGGACAAATTACCTCAGGAATTTACCTTCTCTTTTCTCTAAATGATATAAGGATAATAGCATTCCGAAAACGGCTTCGGTCTGCCTACCCTATGTGAAGGGATTATCGGAAAAATATAAAAGATCTGTGCTCAATATAACATCAGGACGACCTTCAAAAGTGGTTCAACACTTCGCAGATATCTCTTCCGAGTACAACCTCCCATAGAGGAGAACATGACTAAGGACTGTGTGTACGTAGTCCCATACAGCTGTGGTAAGAAATATAAAGAAGAAAAAAGGCCGCCCCCTTAAAGTCAGATGGCAAGAACATCATAAAACCGTAACACGAGGGGAAATAGAAAAATGAGTCGTAGCTGACCACATATGGAGGGAAAAGGGAGGTCACCGACACTCTGTGAGAGGAGTTTGGGAAAATAACTGGAAAATACGAAAACTTAAGGAATCAGCACGTATGCAGGACACAAAAACCTCCTAAGCCAGCCAAACATGCAAATGAATACAGTATGGGAATAAGTTATGCGGAGGGCTAGAGAAAAGCAATAATAACAAGTAAGTTTATACGTACCCAAAATTCTTACAATGATATCCTCAAGGACACCAGGCCCAGTGGATAAAAGCGTTGATCAGATCCATTGATTTGGCGCAGAGTTGTGAGTTCAGTACTCTTCCCGAAAGAGGCATGGCTCGTGAAACTAGAACAATCTACGCCAATGGACGAAATAAAGGGTTCAATTCGAAATACCACCTGAAGAAGGCCAGGGCGTACAAAGGCCGAAACGTCGTGAACATGACAATGATGAGGACAGCTATCTGAACAATGTAAATATTACAATTACTTCTCTCAGAAATATATATGTATCTGTCATGAAGACTATACGTGTGTGTGTGTGTGTGTGTGTATGCATCTATCTATCTATCTATCTATCTATCTATCTATCTATCTATCTATCTGTGTTTTTAACAATAAAAGTATTAAAAAAATTAAAATTTTCAAACACATTGGGTTGTATAATAATATGTTTAGTTTTATTATTTAAATTATGTTCCGCGACTAGTTTCGTCCAGCATGGCCATCATCAAGAGAATATATATATATATATGGTTTAAAGATTATACGTCTACGTGTGTGCATATATATATATATATATATATATATATATATATATATATATATATATATATATATATATATATATATGCGTACACGTAGACGTATAATCTTTAAACCATATATATATATATATATATATATATATATATATATATATATATATAAATGGGTTATATATATATATATATATGGGTTACATATATATATATATTGGTTACATATATCTATCTATCTATCTATCTATCTATATATATATATATATATATATATATATATATATGTATGGTTTAAAGATTATACGTCTACGTGTACGCATATATATATATATATATATATATATATATATATATATATATATATATATATAAAATGAAATGAAGAGGTTATAATGGTTCCAACGAGAGAAAAGTGTGTATATTAAAAAGAAGAGAGGTACCGCAAACTTTTTGGGTTCTAATGTGGGTTTTTTTAAAAAAATATTATTCTTTATTTTTCATAGTTTTACAACACGTGTTTCTGGTCTTACAACCGTCTTCAGGTAAAGGGTAGAGATTTCCACATATTATTAAAAGTAATTATTAAAAATAATTAATTTTTTTCTTTATGTTTTTCAATGTTAAATCTTCTCTATATGAGACATTCTCTGTTTTTGTGTTGGTCATTCCAATGTCTTTCTTGAAATATATATATATATATATATATATATATATATATATATATATATATATATATGGTTTAAAGATTATACGTCTACGTGTACACACATATATATATATATATATATATATATATATGGGATAACGATATATATCAATAACGATTTTGGAGGAAAAATGTTTGAGGAAGGGGAAAAGGTTTTCTTGTGACTCGTTTCGTGCTGTAGGACTTTGAACTAATCATTAACATTTTACACTTAGTCATAGGTCTTTCCTCTAATATATATATATATATATATATATATATATATATTATGAAGTCATAAGTATTTTAAAAAACCGCCCCTTGATTTAATCGCTATGAGAGAATAAAAATGAAACATTACGCAAGAAGAAAAAGAAATTTCATTGTGCCCAACAAAACAAGTGGGAAATTTAATTATGTTTACGTTCCTGAACGCTGGACTATTTTTATAGAATTAAATTGCTAAATGAAAAAAGGGAAAGTTTTTTTTATATCGTTTAAAGTCCATCAAGGAGACTTGTGAACAATATCCTATAGAAATTACCGCACGTATATATTTGAAGAAAAAAAAAAACACCTCGTTTATATTCCTTGATATTTCTACACAACTACCATTGAAAAAATGCGAGCAAAACATTGGCGTGTAAGAAAAATGAATATATTTTCTAACCAAACTTAAAAATTGCTCACCACATTTATTAACTCAACCCTTGTTTTTTGCCAGTTTCGCACGGATTTATTCCTAAGAAGATTTTTTTTTTCAATCACAAAAAAGTACTGAAAATTCTCACTAATCTCATATTCAAAATTTCATGTGGACTGTGATTAAGTGAAAAAAAATGATTTTTGTATACAATTAAATAAAAATTCCACAAGGGTTTAATTTCCTATTTATTAATTGATCGCCTAATAAAAGGTCTAAGAGCCACTCAAGGTAGAGATTTACTGAATGAGGTTCTTGGATGAATGCATGTAAGAAGTGCAGATTATGACGATATGTAGGATAGATAATATCTGACCCTGATCTTGAAGAGTGTAAGATTAATGTTATAGATTTTAAAAAATATTAGTATGAGGTCCCCAGTAATATAAAATAATATTGAAATAGTATTTTAACTGGGTAAAAAATTATCACACCATTTCTGCGGTTTTGAAAAAAAGAAAAAAATCTATACATTTTTAAAAACAAAGAAAAATAATACTGTAACACTATTTAGAAACGGCAGGTTAATTAACCAATTAATTAACCACAGAAGTTAATTACGGGGATTACTTAAACCGATAGATATAACGAAAGACATACTGAGCGATAACTTATACCGATAGATATAACGAAAGACATACTGAGCGATATTCTTTTTGTTTTGTTATTTTCCCAAAACGGGGGATCGGAAAAGATTTTTTTGTTTTGTTATTTTCAAGTGCCAATCAAGATAATCATTTTTACTTTCTCGCTGAAGTTTGGTGCTGAGATATGCCAGATTCTCTGCGAGGACAAAGGAAGGAAAAAGAGAAAGAAAAGAAAGAAACAGAGGGACAAGACTTAACAACTTAGATGATAAAAGAAAAAAAGGCCACCCAGGAAAATTCTGATGGTCATTGTCGTAAAAATTAGTTGATGAATACCAGAGCTTTTGGGCAGATAAGGCATTAACTGTGTCGTGATAGCCAGGGCTTGTGTTATCAGGAAGTTATTCGGTGGGTCGTCTGCCGACCGCACACAGAGCAGGAGAGGTCGGCTGGACAGGACATCTGTGTTCTGTTGAAATTCGTTTGTGATAACAAGAGCCATGTTATTGTGTTTATTTTAATTAACCCAATTTTCGCCAAAATCCCGTCCACTTAATGTTGGCGAAAAACTTGGTTGAGGAAATCCATATGCCGTGAAGTTGGATAAAAATTGAGATTATCATTTGACGCCTATTGACCGAATAGCCAGGCGGAGGTGATAATGTGACGCAGGCAGGAGGCCTGCCACCGCCCATTGAGAGGATAGGTATGAGATGTTACTGCGAGGAAGTGGGAAAACCGTTGACGCCCTCTAAAGTATGGTGAGATACCCATATGAGAGCAGAAGAGGGTGGGAGTGGAATAAGATTTCCAAATATGGAAAATGATAATTATTTTTGGCCGAAAACAAAGAAAATCCTTATTGGGGATTTGAAATCAACGTGGTGGCCACACCACGTCCGACCCCACGCCAGGTTTGGATCGGCGTTCATATAAGCAAACGTCTTCGGGTGTTTTAGTGTACAGAGAGTGAGAAGAGTGAGTACAGTACAGTAAGAAGAGAGCAGTCCAAGAGCAGTGCAGTTCGCAGAGAGACGCGCCTCGCACAGGTGACCGCACGATTCCATGCCTTCCGATTTAGACTTCTAACCAAGAACAAATTCGTTGAAGTCCGACTTTAGATTTCCCACCAAAGCAAGTTTCCGACTTAGACTTCTAACCAAGAACAAATTATAGAAGTCTGACTTATATTCTCCATCCAGATATCCAGAACTAGTTAAGGAACGCAAAAGTGTTACAATCCACATTTTTTTTCTTCGGGCTGGGAGAGAAAGAGAGAGACTCACTCCTGTAACTCAACAAACCGACATAAAATTAATCACTATTCCTAACCAGTCGCTCGCCTTGAAGTTGTTGTTTGTGCTTTTGTTTTTTTTGTCTACAATTATTGTGCAGTATCACCTTGACCCGGATTCGGCTGGCACTACGGCCCGACGTCTGATTGATCTCGTCAACCTAAGATCAAATCACAACGTGGGTAGCTTGAATCGAGATCAAAGCAGTTGCTTCGGTGACCAGGCGTTGGAAGCGAGCCGGGTACGACAAGTTGGTACTAGAACCCAACAAGACTTCAACCGATGTCCCAGGGTTAACCCGTCACAAAGGACCGACGTCACATTTGGCGTCGTGACTGAAAAGAGGTCGGGTGTCACAAATGGTGCCGCGACCAGTACGGGTGTCACCCCAAACAGCGAATTTAGTTTCTGTTGCCACCTCAAACAGCGAATTTAGTTTCTGTTGCCACCTCAAACAGCGAATTTAGTTTCTGTTGCCACCTCAAACAGCGAATTTAGTTTCTGTTGCCACCCCAAACAGTGAATTTAGTTTCTGTTGCCACCCCAAACAGCGAATTTAGTTTCTGTTGCCACCTCAAACAGCGAATTTAGTTTCTGTTGCCACCCCAAACAGCGAATTTAGTTTCTGTTGCCACCCCAAACAGTGAATTTAGTTTCTGTTGCCACCTCAAACAGCGAATTTAGTTTCTGTTGCCACCTCAAACAGCGAATTTAGTTTCTGTTGCCACCCCAAACAGCGAATTTAGTTTCTGTTGCTACCCCAAACAGTGAATTTAGATTCTGTTGCCACCCCAAACAGCGAATTTAGTTTCTGTTGCCACCCCAAACAGCGAATTTAGTTTCTGTTGCCACCCCAAACAGCGAATTTAGATTCTGTTGCCACCCCAAACAGTGAATTTAGTTTCTGTTGCCACCCCAAACAGTGAATTTAGTTTCTGTTGCCACCCCAAACAGCGAATTTAGTTTCTGTTGCCACCTCAAACAGCGAATTTAGTTTCTGTTGCCACCTCAAACAGCGAATTTAGTTTCTGTTGCCACCCCAAACAGCGAATTTAGTTTCTGTTGCCACCCCAAACAGTGAATTTAGTTTCTGTTGCCACCTCAAACAGCGAATTTAGTTTCTGTTGCCACCTCAAACAGCGAATTTAGTTTCTGTTGCCACCTCAAACAGCGAATTTAGTTTCTGTTGCCACCCCAAACAGCGAATTTAGTTTCTGTTGCCACCCCAAACAGTGAATTTAGTTTCTGTTGCCACCCCAAACAGCGAATTTAGTTTCTGTTGCCACCCCAAACAGCGAATTTAGTTTCTGTTGCAACCCCAAACAGCGAATTTAGTTTCTGTTGCCACCCCAAACAGCGAATTTAGTTTCTGTTGCCACCTCAAACAGTGAATTTAGTTTCTGTTGCCACCCCAAACAGCGAATTTAGTTTCTGTTGCCACCCCAAACAGCGAATTTAGTTTCTGTTGCAACCTCAAACAGCGAATTTAGTTTCTGTTGCCACCCCAAACAGCGAATTTAGTTTCTGTTGCAACCCCAAACAGTGAATTTAGTTTCTGTTGCCACCCCAAACAGTGAATTTAGTTTCTGTTGCCACCCCAAACAGCGAATTTAGTTTCTGTTGCCACCTCAAACAGCGAATTTAGTTTCTGTTGCCACCTCAAACAGCGAATTTAGTTTCTGTTGCCACCCCAAACAGTGAATTTAGATTCTGTTGCCACCCCAAACAGTGAATTTAGTTTCTGTTGCCACCCCAAACAGTGAATTTAGTTTCTGTTTCCACCTCAAACAGCGAATTTAGTTTCTGTTGCCACCTCAAACAGCGAATTTAGTTTCTGTTGCCACCCCAAACAGTGAATTTAGTTTCTGTTGCCACCTCAAACAGCGAATTTAGTTTCTGTTGCCACCTCAAACAGCGAATTTAGTTTCTGTTGCCACCCCAAACAGCGAATTTAGTTTCTGTTGCCACCTCAAACAGCGAATTTAGTTTCTGTTGCTACCCCAAACAGTGAATTTAGATTCTGTTGCCACCCCAAACAGTGAATTTAGTTTCTGTTGCCACCCCAAACAGTGAATTTAGTTTCTGTTGCCACCTCAAACAGCGAATTTAGTTTCTGTTGCCACCTCAAACAGCGAATTTAGTTTCTGTTGCCACCCCAAACAGTGAATTTAGTTTCTGTTGCCACCTCAAACAGCGAATTTAGTTTCTGTTGCCACCTCAAACAGCGAATTTAGTTTCTGTTGCCACCCCAAACAGCGAATTTAGTTTCTGTTGCCACCTCAAACAGCGAATTTAGTTTCTGTTGCCACCCCAAACAGCGAATTTAGTTTCTGTTGCAACCTCAAACAGCGAATTTAGTTTCTGTTGCCACCCCAAACAGCGAATTTAGTTTCTGTTGCCACCTCAAACAGTGAATTTAGTTTCTGTTGCCACCCCAAACAGTGAATTTAGTTTCTGTTGCCACCTCAAACAGCGAATTTAGTTTCTGTTGCCACCCCAAACAGCGAATTTAGTTTCTGTTGCCACCTCAAACAGCGAATTTAGTTTCTGTTGCCACCTCAAACAGCGAATTTAGTTTCTGTTGCCACCCCAAACAGCGAATTTAGTTTCTGTTCCCACCCCAAACTTTTGATTCGAACTTCATCACCATAGATAGTGAGGAGTGGATGCGATAGGCAACAATAAATTACAGAAGAACTCATAACTGATCACTGAATTTAAGTATTGTATTCATAATTAAGCTCACCTTGTAAAAGTTCAACGATCATTCTTCTGTCGTCACTTAAGTTAAAGACAATTCGATCAGCGTGGCTCCTTACTTTTCGTACAGTTAATCATTTTTATTTCATGGGTGACATTCGCTGGATTTAGTAATTAATTTCGATTATTCCCAAATTTAATTCCAAGTTATAAAAATTGTTATCGTACAAAAAAAAAAAAAAAAAATTAATCGCAACAAATCACGTAAAAAATCGCCGAAAACAATTGAAGTAATAAAAACCTGGGCATACAAAACTTCAGGATTGCAGGTCCGGATCCGACCCGGAATGTTTTTAATTGGCATGATAAGTTGGGCCACGGCATTTAGGAGTAAAAGTGAAAAAGTGTGACACTATGACACACTGACATTCGTATTTCTTATATATATTAATCTTTTCGATTTATTTCTAATTGTTCAGTGAATTTTAAGATAAAATGACCCGCTGGTATAAAGTGGGTAAATTTTTTGTAACTTATTTTTGTTGATTAGCATTCATTAGGTTTTCCTTTAAAGACGACGTTAGACAGAATCAAGAAATTTTGGCATTTTTTTTTAATTTTAGAAACGGATTCTGTTCATAATATAAATACAGCACCAACTGGTTTTTTTAAAAAAAAGTTATCCTTACCTTGAAAATTTTGACAAACGTCGTGCTTAGAGGAAAGTCTGAAGGCCTCTAATCAACAAAAAAATTAGCCACAAAAAATATCTCCTTATATTTTAGAAACGGCCTAGTTTCCCTCAGTAAAGCCTTATTCATAGCAGTAAATATGGCTTCTCGAGTTTAATCTCTTACAGCTTTTATCACTACATTTGTAAACCTTCTATTCGTTCAAATATTTATGAGACATATTTTCCCATACGGTCGGGCTCGTAAGCATTTGATAAATGACAAAATCTGTCCTTTATTGCCAAAAATTGCATGGAGCATTAAGCATTTTGATCAGAGGAGGATCAAAATTAACTTTCTAGTTTGATGACTATTCCAAATGTCATAACACTTTTTCAGTCTTTTTGATCGACTCTAAACAATATTTGAAATGGATATAAAAACTTGATTTCTTTCTATATTTAACCATTTAGTATTATTAAAAGATATTTTTCCAGAAATTTAATATCCATTGCAATAAAAGATGAGTAAATTTCGGCTTTATGCTGCATGCAATAAAAGAAATATTTTCTTTAATAATGTTAATGTTTTTCGCTCTCAAAGTCAATCGATTAGAAAAAAATTAGTGCGCATATGTGTGTATTTGTGTATCAGTATGCGAATTTCTGTGTGCTTGTGTGTGTGCCACGTACGTTGGTAACCGGCCTTAAAGCCCAAAAATGGGCTTCTGAACCCTAGTGCAGGTGTACCTTCAGATAAACCTAAATGTAGTAAACAAGGCATTACCCTTAGTAAAATACATACATATATATATATATATATATATATATATATATATATATATATATATATATATATATATATATATATATGTGTGTAATTTGGCAGCAACCTTTCTTTCAAACATGTAGTGTTGAATGTTAAATTGGCAAATGTTTGTTTAAAAAAAAAAAAAAAAAAATTTTGACTAAAATATTGACCCTGAAGATGAACAATGATGTTCGAAAGCGCTAGGTCATCGTATGGACAATACATATTTCGAAACTATTTTCAAATAAAAAGTCTCATTAGAGAATATGAGAAAATTCAAAAGAAAATATGTAAGACTATGTTGTCTTTAACATTCAACACTACATGTTTGAAATATATATATATATATATATATATATATATATATATATATATATATTAAACAATAAAAATTATTAAAAAAAGACACACTGGGTTGTAGATTAATATTCTTTTGTTTTTATTATTATTATTTTATTTAGATTCCTCGACTAGTTTCGGCCAACATGGCCATCATCAGGAGAAAAAATATTTCTGCTTGCTGGTAGCAGTGAACTACAGAAATGAATGTCTTTTTTTTTTTTTTTTAATCGTATCACCCCAAGCAAGGCCGGAGGCCACTATCACGCAAGGGGTTAAAGAAGGGTTGGAGGAAGAGCAGATAGGAGTGGCAAGGGAGGGGATGTGGTGAAAGAGAAAGACAGTGGATCGATCAAGGCAAGGGGGTTATAGAAGATTTGGAGCGAGAGCAGATAGGAATGAAAGGTGAAAGGATGTGGAGAAGGGAAGTGGATAGATCAAGGCAACTGGAAATGTCGATTGACGCTACACGTAAACCGTTGGAGATTGTATTTGTCTGGGAAACAGTAATAGGGAAGGGAGTTCCATAGGCGAGATGTGCGAGACATGACGCTATTGGAGTAGAAGAGACGTCTACATCTAACAGTTTCGTCTTGATGAAGAAAATGAATTTTTGTCTTTAGTTTTCCTTTGTTTTTTATCTTTTTAACATCAATTTTTTAACATTCCTTGTGTTGGTCAAACAGTCTCTTTTAAGTTGTTATTACACACACACACACACACACACACACACACACACACACACACACACACACATATATATATATATATATATATATATATATATATATATATATATATAGGTAACTATACTCGCCTCGAAAAACCTTCGCTTTCTGGATTTGCCTATAATCAAATCAATATCGAAGGAAAAAAAGGTTTTAAAAAAAGAAAGAGCCAGGAACATGAACGCCTGTCGAAAAGAATCGTTCAGCTTACAGGTTCAAAGCCCAAAGAAAAAGCCTCGACACGAGTAAGCAACTAACTAACAAAGTGCTCAAAACAAAGTAGAGTAGCCAGGTTTCCGTGACGATCCGCTTAGGTGAAACCTTGGTAGGTTTGTCTGGCTCTCTAGGTTTGACTACACACACATATATATATATATATATATATATATATATATATATATATATATATATATATACGGAATAAATTCCAATAACCAAAATATACTATTCTTAAAAGAATGGTCAACACAGAGTGGAGTAAATATAATTTATTCAAAAACTGGAACATAAAAAATTTTTGTAGTGATTTTATAACATATTTATGTTATAGTTTTCGAATAAACTTTGATTCAATATAATCTTTCCACTTTGTTGTGGTGTCATCCCTCTAATGAATCTATTGTGGACTCTTCCACTCTCTATAAAATTAGCAGGAAAGTAAGCCTCGGAGGAACATTGCTCTAGCCTGTTCAACTGTCAAACTCTCCGCCTCGGCAGAGAGGAACTCGGACGAGGCTTTGCCGAAGGGCAAAGTTTCGTCCGGGGAGGTAGACAGACCCTGAACCCGTTTATACGAGTTCAAAGGGAATATTTTTGGGCCGAGCCTACGGGCTCGGAAAACCCACGGTAAACTCGGCCTTGTGCCACATACATCCCTCGTGGTGGGACTGTTAAATATTAACAGTCGCATAGATTGTTCAAACTGTCAAACTCTCCGCCTCGGCGGATAGGAACCCGGACGAGGCTTTGCCGCAGGGCAAACTTTCGTCCGGGGAGGTAGACAGGCCCTGAACCCGTTTTTACGGGTTCTAAAGGGAATATATTTGGCCGAGGCTACGGGCTCGGAATACCCACAATAAACCGGCCTTGTGCCACATACACCCTCGTGTGTGTGGCGGGGGCTGTTAAATATTAACAGTAGCATAGATTGTTCAACTGTCGAACTCTGCTTGAGCAGAGAGGAACTCGGACGAAGCTTTGCCGAAGGGCAAAGTTTCGTCCGGGGAGGTAGACAGACCCTGAACCCGTTTCTACGGGTTGTAAGGGAATATTTTTGGTCGAGCCGGAGAACCCACGGTAAACTCGGCCTTGTGTCACATATATCCCTTGTGGGGGTGGCTGTTATATATTAACAGTCTAATAGATTGCATGCTTGTTAATCGACACGCACTCCCAAGTCGTGTAACATTCTTCTGTTGTATTTACTGTTCAATACACGATTTATCTGCAACCTCTAGTTAATTCTTAACAATTTACTTGGTTACAACACACTTCAAGTCAGCCGAAATGTTTAGCCCAATTGGCCTAACGAGACACTTGAGGTTAGCACCAGCCATTCTGATGGGAAGCAGAAAGAGGTCTCTCAGATGATTACTATATATTTTATTGCAGATAAGATGCCAGGTCAGGTTGATGAAGATACGGCCAATAGCAAGACGTATTTTGCTATTGTCAGCTCTTAAAATGTGGTTAAGCATGAATACATAAATCAGTGAATTTGACGCCTAAACTAAAACATATTATTCATAAAAAAGAATTTGATATTTCACAAATCTGAAATCAGAGAGTAAAAGACCTTACATGTATTTCATATAAATAATAAATGTCATCGTAGTTAAACCTTACACTGTCAAAATCTAGATACGCATAAACTGGTATCTTTTATGTACCATGGAACAATGGTCAACAAGCTCGTCATGTAGCAAATTCGATTAGCATAAAGACCAACTATACGAAACTGAACTACAGTATAAATTTGATATGAAGCCAAACAAAAAATGCATATTTTCTGTTTCATAAAAAAAAAACACACGTTGTGCAAATTATGCGGCTTGGTGAAGGTAAGAGAACCGGCCGATGAAATGAAGTAGAATAGACATAAAAAAAAAAACACTGACAATTCTGTAGACGTAAATCTTTCGCTCTTTGAAGACGTTGACATCCAATTATGAAATTTAAGCAAATATTTTTCCTTGAAATTTTATAAAATGAAAAATTGGTTATGAAATTTAAGAAAATGATTTGTCTTTTTTTAATAAAAAAGGAAACGTCTATTTCTACTTTTCGTTGTAATTTTTAGAAGAAAGAAAACGCTGATTTCTACATGAATAAGAAATTCAAGGCGAGGTTTTTAATTTTTGTAATTTTACAAAATTAAATAATCCAGATCCAAGAAAAACCTGTTATCACAAGAACTGGAAAGTTCATGACATTGCGGTGTCAGCTGTTGTATGTAAATGCTTCAATGAGGATATCTGTCTATATTTCTGAGACGAGATATTGTAATTATTTACACTATTTATATTGTTTGGAGTGCTGTCTACCTCGGTAGACGAAATATAGGGTTTGGTTCGAAATTCCAATCCCCTGAAGAAAGTCGGAGCGTATAACGGCCGAAACGTCGTGAATATGACAACAGTGATGAGAACAACAGCCCCAAACACTATACATGATATATAATAGTGTAAATAATCCAATGAGAATGTCTGATTGGTTAGAGTTCGAATCTTGGTTTCCCTGATATAAGAATTTGAATTTTACAAATCTTCGTCTTCATATATTTTCTTTGAAAGGTTTCATAATCTTATGTGCTTTTGATTCGTTTAAATAAGACGAATAATAATAATAATAATAATAATAATACGAATAATAATAATAATAATAATACGAATAATAATAATAATAATAATAATAATAATAATAATAATAATAATAATAATAATAATAAGAAGAAGAAGAAGAAGAAGAAGAAGAAGAAGAAGAAGAAGAAGAAGAAGAAGACGACGAATAATAATCACTAATACTACTACTACTAATAATAATAAGAAGAACGGATATTTTGCCAAAGATTTCTTTTCGTTGATCCTAATGAAAGGCGATTTGGAACAATACCAAACGGTAGCCAAAGCCTAGGGTGAGGGCAAAAGGCCATTGATACTTTTTCTTTTCCATCTGTTTTTCCCCTTTTCGAAAGTCGTTTTGTGCCAAAGTTCAATATAGGCGTGAGGCCTTGGTAACACTTCAAATCTCTTGTCATCCGGCCTTTTCTCTTTTATTTCCTTCCTTTTGTGAAGAGTTCATATTTTTCATCGTCTCTCGTTTATTTGTAAAATTACGAAAGATGTACTGAAAGATTTTCGAACGAAAAGAATGAAAAAATGAAATTTACTCGAGAAATTTATGATTTATCTACGTAAAATCATATTGAGAATTCATATAAGACGTGGTGAATCGAATACTATAGCTGATAACCACTTCATCCTACCTTTAAAATACCCTGTAAATCACTTTTTTTTTCACTCTAAGCCAGGCGAAAATGCTACAAGAACTCAGGCGGTTACAGGGAGCGAAATAGAATGAGAAGACTTTAGTGGGGAGGATTTTGAGAAAAGAAGAAAAATGGAAGCGGGTTAAAGGAGAAAAGGAGATGGCGATTGAACTTGCATTTAAATTTCTGAAGATTGTAGTTATCAGAGAAGCAAGAAATCTGGAGGGACTTCTACAGGTTGGAAGTGTGATGAAAGAAACCGTTACAGTAGAAGTGACGGTGGCATTTCGCTATTTCAACAGGAAAAGGGTGAGACGTAGTTGCCAATCTAGTACCTCGCTTAAATTAAGGGGAAAAAAGCTGGATTCCTGATGAGGCTAAACATCAACATGCTATGATAAAAATGCACAAAAGACAAGTAGAAATCACTGACTAAGGTTTGGAAGTGACGAGTAGCAGATGAATCAGCAATTGGCGCCACCAAGCAGTCGTAGAGAATCTGTGCAGATACTCAGCAGAAACTGAAATTGCTCTCATGTCAGATAATAATGATTTACAAACCAGACAAACAAGTAGAATGATTCTTCCTCTTTGTAGAATGAATTTTACAATATTTCTTTCCCATTGTTCATTTTCAATCAATAGTCCCTTCATTAAGCGGGTAAGAGACACCACAAGTACTGCAGCCGCAGTAGAAGTGGTGTTCCTTAGGCAGGATGTCCTGACGAAGCCCAATCCTCTCCAGGCTGGTTTTAATTCAGAGCTGTCCCTCTCCTAGACTAGTCGCCAGCCAAGGCACTATGAAACAGACTGTCGTTATTTACCCTGGGAGAGAAGAGATGGATTCACACCTTTTCCAAGGGGGTTAGCACCAAAGTGAATAAAATGAACTCGACTAGAATTCGAAATTGTCTCTCCGTTTCCTCAACCCGACCGGCTACCCATTACTCCAGGGTGTCTCCGCGCTATTCATTTACTTACGTGCAATTACCCTTGGGAAATGTATGGTATGGGTTAAATAGTGGGGGTTGTATACGGAAAAATTATTACACTCTTTACATTATTCGGACTATTGTTCTCATCTTTGTCGCCATATTTATTACGACGTTTCGGCCGTTGTACGCTCCGGCCTTCTTCAGGTGGTTTGAATGTCGAACTGAACCCTTTATTTCGCTTACTGGGGTAGACTGTTCTAGTTACACGTGCTATGTTTAATGGATGTCAGTTGTCAGTTATCTTCTGTTAATTCCCCTCTCCAAGTTCTCCACTGCCTTAACCGGGTATTGAACTCACACTCTTTGGGTCCTGTCAGCAAAAGGGAATTAACAGGAGATAACTGACAACTGACATCCATTAAACACGGCAAGTGGAACTAGAAGAGTCTACCACAGTGAGCGAAATAAAGTGTTCAGTTCGACATTCCAACCACTTGAAGAAGGCCGGAGCGTACAGCGGCCGAAACGTTGTAATAAATATGGCGACAACGATGAGGACAATAGTCCGAATAATGTAAATAATGTACATAATACCTCATCTCAGAAATATAGACAGATACTGAAGAAGGCCGGAGCGTACAACGGCCGAAACGTTGTAATAAATATGGCGACAAAGATGAGGACACTAGTCCGAATAATGTAAATAATGTACATAATACCTCATTTCAGAGATATAGACGGAAAAAATATTGTTATTCCCATTAAAATTGTTATTATAATATTCGCTCACGATAAAATAATTATTCTTATAATGCCGGATTTCTGATTGAACCGTATTACTCACTGCCGGATTGTTGATGGCCAGGCTGCATATTTATATCTATTTATGATTTCCTTTTTTTTTCTCTCTCGTTCGTTCTTCCTTTTTTTTTCTTTCTCACAGCCTCTTCTTACTTCTTTTCCCCCCCCCCAACTATGTCCCTCTTCGGAACCAGACACTCCTCATTTATTTGTTGGGTTCTGTCCGAAGAAAGAAACACAGTTGAGAGATAATATATAGATTGTCCACCCAAAGGCTGATACTACACTTTGATCTAACGTAGGAAAGTAAAGACGTAAGAAAATATTGATAGCATATATCAATGCTAATATAATTACAGGGTAACCTCGGTTCCCAAACGTCTCACATATCGAACAAATCGGTTTTCGAACAGAAAATACAAGCTGAAAATAGGTATCAAACAAAATTTCAGTTCTCGAACAACATTGCCGAACCGAGCCGATCCGAGCCGGACCGAGCCGAACCGAGCCGACCGAGCCGAATCGAGCCGAACCGAGTTAACCCGAACGGAATCATTTCCGAGTCGACCGCCATGTTGTATACATTCGTGTGTTGTGCTGTGCTTTTCGTTTCCTATTGTTCGTTAAGCACATTCTCATTGAATATAAACACTATCAGCTTAAACGTAGTAAATACTACAATGTCACTAATATAAAAATACTGCAAAAGTAGGTATACAGTATTATACTAGTATTACTAGTACAGTGTAACCCGGATATAAGAGAAACCCGAATATAAGAGAGATTTTCTCTGGTCCCAAATTAGATCCTGTGTTAATAAAAACAAAATAGACCAAACCCGGATATAAGAGACTTCTCCGGTCCCGACAACTCTCTTATATCCGGGTTACACAGTATAATTGCTTTAATTCATTAAAATCATTTCTAGTATTGTTATTATAATGCATTTATTATTTTTATTTCTTAATAACCACAGAGCCACCTCATTTATCGAATGTCTTACTTGTCAAACAAATCAGTTTTCGAACAGAATATTTGAGATGAAACAAAATGTTGGTTCTCGACCAACATTGCTGGACCAAGCCGAACCGAGTCAATCTTAGCAGAATGATTTCTTAGTCGACCGCCATGTTGTCTACATTCGTATGTTGTGCTGTGCTTTTCTTTTCCAATTGTATTGTACTGTGCCTTTTTTTCTCTTCAATAGTCCTCAGTCATGGCTCCAAAGAAACCTAGCTAAAGGAAAAAGAAAATTGTTGATGATATTGTCTCTTCCTACTCAGTTTCATATGGCAAAATCAACGATCTATACTATTCTTATAAAGAGAGAATCATGTCTTTCCTTCCCCTTTTCCAAACAAAGACATCTCTTTCATTTTCCTTCCAATGTCACCTCTTCTACATACAGGTACAATAAAATTGAAGTGTTCGTTTATATTTATACTGTTTAGTACTAGGTTTATTTATTTTTTTCTTAGATTTAATGATTTTCATTAGTTTTGTGCATAAACTTGTGCACTATTTTTATTTCCCATTGGAAAAATAGTTTCGGTTTACGAACGGGCTTTAGGAACGAATTAAATTCGTGAACCGAAGTTCCACAATATATGATTAGTCAGTTATGCGCCATGCGTGATACACGCATAGGCGATCATGTATCTTTCGATGATTTTTTTTTCTGCGGTACACTAGTTGCCATCCAAGGCAGTCGGGGGTAGAAGAGGATTCATATTTTTCCCAAGGGTATTAGCACGTAAGTGAATGTAATCGATTTGACTTGAATTCGAACTCGTCTCTCCGATTCCTCAATCCGAGCCGCTATCCATTACACCACCGTGCTTCCTGTATATGATACCGATGTCTATCTGATATGATGTCACTATTATATCTTTATCGATAGAAATACGATATAAACTTACGTTAGTTCTCTTCTGTTCCCGTGAGAATTAAATTCTCCTGTCCCTTTCCTGATCGCAAAACCCTTTCTTCCGGAAACAATAAGGATGTTCTTCTTTTTTTTTCTTTTAAGAAAGGAGAATGAAAAAGGAGAATATATAGAGATAAGAATTTGAAAATTTGTTCTTGACAGTCTAGAAACGGTAAGAAGATCTCAGAAATCGGAGCAAAAACTGGGTCCAGATCCAGCACTCTGTCAACTTTGTGATTATAACTTTAGCAGAGGAGGTGGGATCCACAGGGATATGCATCGCTTCTTGTAACCTAGCTCCCTGTTCTTGCTAATCGAAATCAATCAATTTTCTCTTTCGTGTATAAATATTTTTTCTTCCAAAATAACCTTGAATTAATCGATCTTTTATGTGGAATATGAATAATTCGGAAAATGTAGAATGCGATAATACCTAAATGCAGTTGAATATTTTACTGCGTATCATGATGTCTGCAGATAAATCTGTAGTGTAGCAGGAAACATAAATGCTTGTTTAGGAAAATTTATGGCCTGACAGAGAATGGCTTTAAATTCTTTCGATGTTCTTTCAAAGAGTAACGAATGGGAATTTTATTATCACATTTGAGGTAACGAACATAGACGTAGAATTAACTTTCCTTTTCTACCGGAGCAAGAGAAAGAAGAAAAAGGGAAAGGTGAGGCATGACTCTTGGCAGGAAAATCGAGAGGGGAAGAAAAAAGAAAGAGTAATTATAAAGAAAGATAAAGGCAGCCAAGAAAGAGGAGAAAGAATGAGATATAGAGAATGGATGAGAAATGTGGAAAGAAAGAAAGAAAGAAAGAAGAAAAGAGAAATTAGAAGGGTTAGGAAAAAGAAAAACAGAGCTTGTCTAGAAAGAAAGAAAGAAAAAAGAAAGAAACAAATAAAGGAAGAAGGGAAGAAAGGAAGAAAGCGAAGTTAGAATGGTTAGGAAAAAGAAAAAGAGAGCTTGTCCAGAATGAAAGAAAGAAAAAAGAAAGAAACAAAAAAGGAAGGCAGAAAGAAAGAAAGAAAGCGAAGTTAAAAGTGTTAGGAAAAAGAAAAAGAGAGCTTGTCTAGAAAGAAAGAAGGAAAGAAATAAAAAAAGAAAGAAACAAAGAAAGAGAATTAGAACGGTTAGGAAAAAGAAAACCAGAGGTTGTCTAGAAAGAAAGAAGGAAAGAAAGAATAAATAAAGAAAGAAAGAAACAAAGCAAGGAAGAAGGAAAGAAAGAAAGAAAGAAAGAAAGAAGGGTTACAAAAAAGAAAATCATAGCTTGTATAGAAAAAAGACAAAAAGAAAGAAAAAACGAAAGAGGAAGTAAGAAACAAAGAAAGAGAAAGAGAAAGTATGGAAGAGAAAGAAAAAAGAGAAGTTAGAAAGAATGAAAAGGAAGCCAGCCAAAAATAGAAATAAAATGAAAATAGACAAAATGTAAAATGAATAAAAGAAAGAGAATTAAAAGATAAATGAAAAATAGAAAACAAAATAGAAAGAAAGAGAAAGGATGAAAGAAAGAGAAGGGATGAAAGAAAGAGAAAAGAATGAAAGAAAGAAAGAGAAAGTAAGAATGAAAGAAAGAGAAAGGATGAAAGAAAGAGAAAAGAATGAAAGAAAGAAAGAGAAAGTAAGAATGAAAAAAGAGAAAGGATGAAAGAAAGAGAAAAGAATGAAAGAAAGAAAAAGGAAGAATGAAAGAAAGTGAAAAATTAAAGAGGAAGAAAGAAAGAATGAAAGAAAGAGAAGAATGAAAGAAAGAGAAAGTAAGAAAGAAAGATTGAAAGAGAAATAAAGAGAAAGCAAGAAAGAATGGACGAAACAGAAACAATTAGAGAAAGAGAAAGAAAGAGAAAGTAAGAAAGAAAGATGAAAGAAAGTAAAACAATGGAAGAAAGAAAAGGAGAATAAAACAAAGAAAGGATGAAAGAAAGAAATGAATAAACAAGGAAGAAAGAATGAAAGAAAGGAGAAAGAGAGAATGTGAAATAAAGAATGAAAGAAAAAGGAAAAGGAAGAGAAAGTAAGACAGAGAGCAAAAAAGAATAAGAAAGAGAATGAATGACAGCATGAAAGAAAGAGAAAGAAAGAAAGAATAAAAGAATGAGAACGAAAGAAAGTGCAAGAAAGAATGAAAAAGAATGAGAAAGAAAAAGTGAGAAAGAATAAAAGAAAGAATATAAGGAAGAAAAGAATAATAGAAAAAGTAAGAAAGGAATAATGAAAGAGAGAGTAAGAATGATAGTAAGTGAAATATATAAAGAGAAAATAAGAGAGAAAGAATAAATGAAAGAGAAAGAATGGAAGAAAAAGTAAGAAAAAAGAACTAAAGAAAAAAGAATGAAAGAAAGAGAATGCAAGAAAGAAAGAATGAAAGAAAGAGAAAGAATGATAAAAACTGAAATAAAGAAACAGAAAATAAGAAAGAAGAAATGAAAGAAAGAGAAAGTAAGAACAAAGAATAAAAGAAAGAGAAAGAAGTAAATAAATAGAAAGAGAAGTAAGAAAGAAAGAGAAATAAAGAAAGAATGAAAGAAAGAAAAATATAGAAAGAAAGAATGAAAGAAAGAGAAATAAATAAATTGAAAGTAAGAAAGAAAGAATGAAAAAGAAAGAATGAAAAAATCGAAAGAATAAGAGAAAGTAAGAAAGAAAGAATGAAAGAAATGGAATGAAGGAAATAAATAGAATGAAAGAAAGAAATGGGGAGTAAGAAAGAAAGAATAAATGAAAGAAGGAGAAAGTAAGAAAGAAAGAACGAAAGAAAGAATAAAAGCAAGAGAAAGAAAGACAGAAAGGGAAAGAAAGAAAGAAAAAGAAAGAAAGAAAAAGTTAGAAAAAAGGGCTAGTAAAAAATAAAAATAGAGAAATGAAAATTAAGCAAAAAATAGCAATCAGAATAGAAAGAAAGAGAAAGAAAGAGAATGAAAAAATGAAAGAAAGAAAGAGAAAGAAAGAGAAGGAAAGAAAGAAAGAGAAGGAAAGAATGAAAGAAAGAGAGAGAAAGAAAGTAAAGGAAAAAATGAAAGAAAGAAAGAGAAAGAAAGTAAAAGAAAAAATGAAAGAAAGAAAGAGAAAGAAAGAGAAGGAAAAAATGAAAGAAAGAAAGAGAAAGAAAGAGAAGGAAAAAATGAAAGAAAGAAAGACAAAGAAAGAATGATTTAAAGAAAAAGTATTAAAAAAAAGCAAGAAGTAAAATAAAAAAGAAATGGACGTGAATAAATTAAAGCCTGCACCCTCTATCTCTACTCTATCTGCTTTTCTCGCAAAGTGCGCATGTGTCTTTGTGTGTGCACACGCCCGTGTGTTCGTGTGTATGTATGCATGTGTGTGTGTGTCTGGGCATGTGTGTGTGAGAGCGCAAATAATGCGAAAAATGTCGTGGTTGACATCAAATATGCGAGAAAATTGGCCCGATATTTAAAGTACTCGGACGAACTACATTCCCTGGTCTCTTCACGGCAAGAACACGCCATGCCACTTCCATAGTAGTAAATCACCCACATTCCCTCCGTATTCCATCGGTGAGAAGTAAATTGCACTCTAACCGCTTCTACCTCTTCTCGGTATAACCGACTCCCATGGGGATGTTTCCCCGATCACTACAGTCTTAGCCTGTTCAAGGCAAGGGTTAACCGTTATCTTTCACTCCTATTCGCGCAAACTGCCTCCTAACGTAACTTTCTACCTCGGATGCTCCCTCCCGAGCCCTGTAACAGTTGAACTTTACTGTAAAAAAGTACCCTATACTATATTACGATTAGTAAATATCTGAGAACTTCTTAGAAGCTAAGAGGTTTGTAAACAGAGGCACAAATGTTTGGAGTTTGTGCCTAAATACAATTAAAATTTCTAATAACTGCTGGCCTCTTGTAGCCGATGATGCCGGTCTACTAGAACGGCTAGTCAATCCCTGTTGCAGACACGTGATCAGGCATATTTTGTGTTTCTTCAACCTACTGAGCCCACCTGTGGTTTATACTGCCACCATGCTAAGCCGGCTTTAGTTACAGTTGCTGGGAGAGAGCGCGTTATTTGACGTGATCAATAGTCCAAACAAGGCAATCTTTCCTACTTTCTCAACCATCGACGGCTTTCAGTGAGTTCCGTATACACAATTTCTCTCACAAGGTTTGAGTCACCTGGGGGTATTGTTTTTCAGGCACTTTCCAAAGATTCCACATACTAGACCGATAATTGG
This sequence comes from Acanthosepion esculentum, assembly GCA_964036315.1. Taxonomy (NCBI): domain Eukaryota; kingdom Metazoa; phylum Mollusca; class Cephalopoda; order Sepiida; family Sepiidae; genus Acanthosepion; species Acanthosepion esculentum. Next base: position 19,782,409 of record OZ038508.1, on the reverse strand, counting down.
TGTGATCCGAAACCCAGGTCTTATAGTCAGAAAGCGAACGTGCTAACCACTCGACTATTTCTAATAAGGATATTCAAAGTAGACAAACAAATGATTTATAAAGCAGACAAAATTCCTCTTCGCTATTCATTCACTTACATTCACGCTCAATTACCCTCGGGAAAGGTATGACTTCTGCTGTGGCCTTGTTAGGGTCAGAAATAAAGACACAGGAGAGGAATTGAGATAAACAAATATATTAAGAGAAAAAGTAATACAAACATATACAGACGAGAGTTTTACAGGAAGAATGTTCGGTCCGATTGTCAGAGCTGAGTTCTGGAAACTTCTCTCTCCAAAAGGCAGTACCTGCTCCTATTTATAGCTAGGAGAGGCCATGTGTGCGTGGGTAAATTACCATAACAACTTTATCTACCCTGGTTATGGCTCCCATAGTGGGGCTTGTATCTGGAAAAATATTGTTATTCTCATAAAATCGTTAATGTAATAGGTACGGTGGAGTAATGGATAGCGGCTCGGATTGAGGAATTGGAGATCCGAGTTCGAATTCCAGTCGAATCCATTACATTCATTTACGTGCTAATACTATTACGAAAGGTATAAATCCTCTTCTTCTCTCCCCAGTTATGGGTAAATAGCATATCTGGCACATTTATAAGTCTACCATTCGTCCATGCATTGAATAATGCTGCACTATTTGGAGATTCTTAAGAAAATACCCCCCCCCAAAAAAAAAAATCTGCAACGTTATCTGTCCTACCCTGGCATCTCGGCTTCAGTCACTTTTCCACTGCCGTTACCTAGCTTCTCTCTGCCTTTTCTATAAATATTTTCATAGTAATTTTCTGTTGAGCTTTCGTCTTTGGTACCTAGACTTAAGGAATTTAAGAGATTGGCGGTAAGGTCTTATCATCTTACAGTTGAAATAGCCACATGTATCTGTAAGTTCTATGCTAACAGTTTCTCCTCTCGTACTTGAAACTTGCTTTCCCGTCAACCTTGATCTTGAAAAGTCTAAATGCATTGTCAGTGGCTTAATTCCTCTTCTTTTATCGTTCTCTCTCCTTAATAATTTCTTCTCCTATTTCTTCTCAATAGCCACTTGCGTTTTGTAGCTTTATTGCCTTGCTTGGGGTCGGTTTTGTTTTACGGCATACCGTGGAGTAATGGATAGCGGCTCGGATTGACGAATCGGAGAGCCGAGTTCGAATTCCAGTCGAATCCATTACATTCATTTACGAGCTAATACAAATGGAAAAGTTATAAATCCTCTTCTTCTCCGCCCCCAGCTATGGGTTAATAGCAGGACAAACCGGGTTGCCTTTGATGGTAACTGGTCTACCGCAGAAAGAAATGGCAACATATTGCGGAAAAAAATTTGCCTCGTCAGTCATGTATCGAAAGATACATGATCGCCTAAGCGTGTATCACGCATGGCACATAACTTACTGAAATGAATATTCACTCACAATCCAGCATATGTTTTAGTTTTGAAATTACCCCCGAATGTTTGATAAGCCGTAAAAATAAATAATGCAATCAATCAATCGATCGATCGATCTTTCGCTATTCGGCCTTTTGCCAAACTAAGCAAAGTTTAGTAAATGTATAATTTATTATTAGACACATCGTTGCATTTTGCGACTAATAGTCTACATTGAGTCGCCATAATTGTGGTCACATGACAGAGTCAGCCAAGATGGAGAAAGATTAGCTTTTAACGCAGACAGAATGAAAGTACTAGTTTCGTTAAATATCAATACAATTTGTCTTTTAAAAATTGATTTTTTGATTGGTACATAAAATTATTTTAGTTCAACATTCAGAATTTTGGAAAATTGCAGGAGGAATTGCAAAATTCTTTAATAATTTATTCCGTTGTCATTTTTAGGCTCAAACTCTGGAAGCTTTGCGCCATAAAATCTGATTAAACAACGTGTCGACAAGAGAAAATCGTAAAATATTACTTACTGTGAAATCACCGATTATTAGGAGCATTTTAAAATTCCGGATGGATTCCTAAATTAAACAAACTGTTGATGTTTTCACCAGATGAAAACGGTAGGAGCTATTGCTGTAATCAGATATCTTAGATCCCACCCTTGTGCAAATGAATTGAAACAACTGCTTTAGTTTCCTTTCTTTCACTATACGGGAAGTTTTAGACCCACTGGAGTGACAGGGTGTAATCGATTCCTATTTTTTCATAAGATTAGGTCATTTGCAGTGGTGTGCAGTAATATGAATCTGGAGAGAAAAATTGTCTAGCATGACACTTTCCTAGCAGCAGACCTAGCAATTGATTCAATAAAATCTTTCCACTTTATGTCAGCAGAAAACATTAGCCTAAGATGGCACAATGAGTCATTCACTTGGATTTTGACATCAACCATACTGATGGAAGGCAAAAAAGGTTATGTCAGATGATCAAAAGAGAGCTGTTTCATTTTGGAAATGTTAAAATTAACGAACCATTCCTTGCCCCAGTTAACAACAGATTGTAGGTCATTTTTGAGATCTGCTACTAATTTGACCCTAATGAACTAATCAGACTCACCATTAAGACATGGGTAAATAATTACACCCTTCTGCAAATGAATTAAAACAACCGCTTTAGTTTCCTTTCTTTTACTATACGGGAAGTTTCAGACCCACTGGAGTGACAGGGTGTAATCGATTTCTATTTTTTCCGCAGTGGTGTGCAGTAATATGAATCTATTTTCGAGGTATATGATGAAATTTGTTTGGCCTTGAAAAATATTGCGTCATCCATGATTGCATAAGATATTTATAACGCCCAGACCCTATTGTCTCGACTGTCGATTAGTTGTCCTACGGCCATTGTCTGCGTTCGAAAATTGTAACGCTGCACGAACACACTAGTAGCCTTACCAGTGATCAAATCAAAGTACTATAGACTGGCCCGGAAACTCTCCTGATTTAAATCCAATCGAGAATCTGTGGTCAGTGTGCAAGACTTCGTGGAATGGACATACAAAGTACTAACATGTACATTGGAACATTGGAAAAATACAGAAAAAAAGTAAATAATAAGGGAATTATTCGTTTTGTTTCAATTAATTTGCACAACGCTGCAAATGTCTTACATGTATATTTTTCATTCTTAACAATACCTGTGTTATTTAAGTCGCTTTTCCGTGTAGGCAATCAAAAAACACAATTTGTATGTAGGCAGGAAATCCGTCCTGCAAACAGTATTAAAAGGGATGATTTTAAGGATATGTTCTGCTGTCAGTGGTATAATAACAAGACATCTAGGGACGTTTGGTAACATTCGTCATGAAATAAAGATTAAAAAAAAAATTTATTTTACATCTCTGAGTTTACGAAATAAATAGTCGTAATAATAATTGTTTTATAGGGTTTTTACTATTGGTACATTCTCACTGGACTTATTCAACCTATACATGGAGGCGTTTCTAGGAGAATTAGATGTTCTACCGGCTACAATCTCGACAACAATGTTGATAGCAAACACGGAAAGAAAGCTACAAAATCTCCTACAGAAGGTAGTGAAGAAAAGCGGGAAGAAAGGAACAAACAGCAACTGCAAGAAGACAGAATCCGTGGTTGTTAGCAAAAGGATGAGTCCAAAGTGCGAACAGCAAATCGGAAGTACCAAAATCAAAGAAGTGCGGAAATATAAATAACTGGGAAGTATTTTAACAGAGAACGGAAACTGTGGCACCGAAATCCGAAGGCGTATTGGGATAGCCGGGGAAGCATTCCAAAAGCTAAGCAGATTAATAAGAAATAGGAAAATCTTGCTAGAAAGAAGGAAAAGAGTACTAACCTGTTACGTGATGACTGTCCTTCTGTATAGCAGTGAGTGCAGGACATTTTCCTCAAAGATGAAGAGGAGACTTGAAGCAACAGAAATGTGGTTCTACAGAAGGATGCTGGGGATACCATGGACCGAGTAATGACAAAATTATAAAGAAAATAGAAACAAAAAGGAAACTTATACTTAACATCAGGAAGAGACAATTGAGGTTTCTGGGGAACCTAAAAAAGAAGGAGGGCTTGGAAAATCTGATACTCACGGGACAGATTGCGGACAAGCGGGACAGAGGAAAATAATGCATAACATATATAGCAAATACCGAAAGAAAGTTACAAAATCTCCTACAGTAGGTAGCGAGAAATAACGAGAAGAATGGATCAAACATCAACTTCAAGAAGACAGAATATATGGTTGTTAGAAAAAATATAAGTCGAATTTGTGAATTGCAAATCAGATATATAAATATCTGGGAAGTGTTTTAACAGAGAACGGAAAACGTGACACAGAAATCCGAAGACGTATGAGAATAGCCAAAGAAGAATTTCAAAAGCTAAGCAGAGTAATAAGAAATAGGAAAATCTTGCTAGGGACAAGGAAAAGAGTACTAAACTGTTACGTGATATCTGTTCTCCTGTATAGCAATGAGTGCTGGACGATCTCCTCAAAGATGAAGAAAAGACTTGAAGCAACAGAAATGTTGTTCTACAGAAAGATGCTGAGGATACCATAGACCGTACATGTGAGTAATGGCAAAGTTTTCGAGAAAATAGACGAAAATGAAACATACTTAACATAAAAAAGAGACAGTTGAGGGTTTTGGAGCACATAATGAGGAAGGATGGCTTGGAAAATCTGATACTCACAGGGACAGATAAAGGACAAGAAGGTCTTAGGAATGCAATGCATAACATATTGAGCTTGAGTAAATGGATGACAGAACAGAGTTTTGGAGAAATAACAGAAAGACAAAGTTTATTAAGAGCTACAAGTGACAGGAAGTTGTGGAGAGCCATGATAGCCTACGTCCTGAAGGGGATACAGCACCAATGCAAGCTAAAACCGATGTAACATGATTAAATTTCATAACTGTTCAACACAAAACCTGCTAATGTATGAATTCTTGTCTCTCCCTGAATCCTTGTAGAAGAGAAATAGTTACGATACATTTCCATACATATAGGAATACCGTCAGAGTAGCCACTAAATTTATGAAATCATTTTTCCCATTTTATGTTAACACGTTTTAGATATTGTAGCACCTTCCTCGTTTTAACCATTTCCTATAGAATGTAACGAAAGAAAACGAGAAGAAAGGATCAGACATCAACTGCAAGAAGACAGTTGACACGTTTTCTTAATTAAAAATATCCTGTCTAGTTGCATAACCTGTCAAAGACTGCATGCCAACAAGTTCTTAACACATCTCAAATTTTTTATCGACTCCTTGAATAAAAGAATCTTGACAGTCTTTGCTTTCATCCATTGCTTGTGAATAAAAGCATAGTTCTCTTGTCTTCGGCTTTAACTGTTCTATGTTTCAGCTGTTGTACGCTTCAGCCTTCTTCAGGATCTGTTTATATTCCTGAGATGAGGTATTGTAACTATTTACGCTGTTTACATCATTCGGGCTGTTGTCTTCCTCATCTTTATTGCCATATTCACATTTCGACCGTTGTACACGGCGGCCTTCGTCAGGATCCATCTATATTTTTGAAATGAGGTATTGTAACTATTTACATTATTTACTTCGTTTGGACTGTTGTCTTCTTCATCTTTATTGCCATATTCACAACATTTCGACCATTGTACATGCCGACCTTCTTCAGGATCTATATTTCTGAAATGAGGCATTGTAACTATTTACACTATTTACTTCATTTGGACTGTTGTCCTCATCTTTATTGCCATATTGACGACATTTTGACCATTGTATGCTCCGGCCTTCTTTCAGAAACATTGTACTTGATATTGTAGCAATTTCTTTGTTTTAAACTTCTCCTACAGAAGGTAGTGGAGGAAAGCAAGAAGAAAGGATTAAACATCAACTGCAAGAAGACAGAATGCATTGTTGTTAGCAAAAGAATGAGCCGAAAGTGCAAATTGTAAATCAGATATATAAATAACTGGGAAGTATTTTAACAAAGAACGGTAAGTGTGACACTGAAATCCGAAGGCGTATTGGGATAGCCGGGGAAGCATCCCAAAAGCTAAGCAGATTAATAAGAAATAGGAAATCTTGCTAGGGACAAGGAAAAGAGTACTAACCTGTTACGTGATGACTGTCCTCCTGTATAGCAGTGAGTGCTGGACATTTTCCTCAAAGATGAAGAGGAAACTTGAAGCAACAGAAATGTGGTTATACAGTATTTTAACAAAGAACGGAAAGTGTCACATTGAAATCTGAAGCTAAGCAGAGGTCTAAGTAATTGAAGTATTTCGCTAGGAACAAAGAAACGAGTACTAAACTGCTACGTGGTATCTACCTTCCTGTATGGCAGTGAGTGCTGGACGATCTCCCCAAAGATGAAGAGAAGACTTGAAGCAGAAATGTGGTTCTACAGAAGGATGCTGAGGATACTGTAAACTGAACATGTGAGCAACGACGTACTTTTCGAGAAAATGGAAGCAAAAAGGAAACTAATACTTAGCATCAGGAAGAGATAGTTGAGGAAGGAAGACTTGGAAAATCGGATACTCAAAAGACAGATAGAGGGCAATAGAGACAGAGAAAAATAATGCATATCGTAGTGAGCTTGAGTAAATGGATAGCGAAACAAGTCTATTAAGATCTACAAGAGACAGGACGTTGTGGAGAGCTATAGTCGTGTACGTCTTGAGGTGGTACGGCACATAATGAAAAAGAAGTATATTGTTGCTGCTGCTAATAAAATGCCCTCATGTATAAGAAGATTGTTAAGAAAAAATCAGTATATTTTAATAAAAGAGATTTTTGTACACTATTTACATTATTCGGACTATTGTCCTCATCTTTGTTGCCATATTTATCACAACGTTTCGGCCGTTGTTCACTCCGGCCTTTTTCATGTGGTTGGAATGTCGAACTGAACCCTTTAGGACACATGGCACAGTGGATAAAGGCGTTAGTTAGATCCAGTTACAGGATGCAAAGGTTAAGGCGGTGGAGAACTTGGAGAGGGGAATTAACAGGAGATAACTGATAACTGACATCCATTAAACATGGCACGTTCGACTAGTCTACACCAGCGAGCGAAATAAAGGGTTCAGTTCGACATTCCGACCACCTGAAGAAGGACGGAGCGTACGTTGTGATAAATATGGCAACAAAGATGAGGACAATAGTCCGAATAATGTAAATTGTGTACATAATACCTCATCTCAGAAATATAGACAGATACTGAAAGGCCGAAACGTTGCAATAAATATGGCGACAAAGATGAGGACAATAGTCCGAATAATGTAAATAGTGTATATAATACCTCATCTCCGAAATATAGACAGATACTGAAGAGATTTTTGATCGAGATAACTGTCGTAGCAGATATCTGAGTCAATATTCGATAAAACTGCGTACATCCATTTCTTAACTTACTAAGATTAGATAACATGGACGCTGAAGGAAGATGGAACACGCATGCGATTCATTGAAATAATTTGCAAATGATCCATCATATTAGTTGGATTGCATCCTTACACCTCAGCTGCCCATAAGCTAACCAGGAATTAGGAACAATGGGTGAACCCACTTATCACAGTCCCATAATCACCGTGTGCATAAAACTAAATATATAACATGACCTGTAGGATAATCATCTGTAATGAGTACAAATCGGACTGCTTAATGGCGATAGCGAACAGATTCTGTCCAAACAAAACGAAAATTTGGACATTAAATAAATATAAAGCAATTGAAATTTTTATTTTTAATCGGTTTCACCACAAGAAAGACCCGTCCTGGGTATGACGATAAACTACATCCGCGTCCAGGGTATGATGTTAAACTACATCCGCGCCCAGGGTATGACGATAAACTACATCCGCGTCCAGGGTATGATGTTAAACTACTTCCGCGTCCAGTGTATGACGATAAACTACATCCGCGTCCAGGGTAAGAGGATAACCTACATCTCCCTCCATGGTATGTTGATAAACTACATCCGCGTCCGGGGTAAGACGATAAACTACATCCGTGTCCAGGGTCTGATGATAAACTACATCTGCGTCCAGGGTAAGACGATAAACTACATCCGAGCCCATGGGTATGACGATAAACTACATCCGCGTCCAGGGTATGATGATAAACTACATCCACGTCCAGGGTAAGACGATAACCTACATCCGCCTCCATGGTATGTTGATAAACTACATCCGCGTCCGGGGTAAGACGATAAACTACATCCGTGTCCAGGGTCTGATGATAAACTACATCCACGTCCAGGGTAAGACGATAAACAACATCCGCGTCCAGGGTAAGACGATAAACTACATCCGCGTCCAGGGTATGATGATAAACTATCATATTTTAGCATAAATTGTATGAAATAAATCAAAAGGATTCGCAATGAAAAATTATTATGTCTCTGCTTTCTCAGTCCGTCCTGGGTATGACGATAAACTACGTCCAACAGCAAGGCCTCTGATCAGGAGGTTTTAAAGAGTGTGGAACCACCTCTTAATTGCTGGTGTTCCCAGGTCCACCCTAACCAGGGGTGGTAGCATCTGTTAGTGTCCCAGCTAGGTAAATAGTTAACACACAAACTTTTGTAAAAATAGGTTTCAATACCAGAAATACTTTGTAATAAAAAAAATATTACCAGCAATAATTTTTGAAGGAAAAATTATTATCAGCAATACTTAAAAAAAAAAATACGAGCTATACAAACAGTTATACATTCTTGGAAAAAATATGTCCAGCTACAGATTTCTTCAAGGAAAAATATTCCCAGAAATAGATTTTTGAAGAAAAACATTACCAGCAATAAAAATTTTGTCGGCATTAAATAACCCATTGAGGTTGATATGTCGTAAACTAAACCAAACCAAACTTTAAAAAGATGAGTAATTGAAAAATGGTTCAAATATATATGTATACATACACAACTTTTTTTTTACCAAACTATCGGTATGAATCTATTTCAAAATTTTGTTGGCATTAAATGACCCACTGAGGTTGATATGCCATAAAACAAAACAACCAACCAACCGACCAAGAAAGACAAGAAAGCCACTAAGATACAAGAGGTCATTGGGTGTGTAAAACAGAATCATTGCTAATGAGCGGGAAGAGAAAAGAGTAGTAAAAAGGACAGTAGATAGTGATTGACATTGAATTTAAATTTATTAGGATTAAAGTTGGCTGGAAAGGATTTCCACAAGCGAGAAGTACGAGAAAAGAAATTCTTAGCGTAAAATTTACGGCTGCATCTAGCTCACTATTGCTTTCATTATGTCCTGTGAGAACCAAATTCTCCAAACCCACTTTTCTCTTTATATGTTCCATAATGTTCAACTGTCTCTTTTTGATTCTCCCTTTTGTTTCCCTTTTCTTAATACTTCATTGTTGCTCGCATACTCCACCCGTGGTGTTCTCGGTATCCTTCTGTGGAATTGCATATCAGTTGTGTTACGTCTCACCATTTCATCCGTGCGGAAATTGTCCATCATTCACTGCCATAGAGGAGGATACGTTGATATTTCATAGTAGTTCAACTAAGGAAATTTTCCTATTTGTTAATACTTTGTATAGATTTTGGAAAGCATCTTTCGCTATTTTAACGCGCCATCGGATTCTGGGGTCATATTTTCTATCATCTGTTAAATAATCATCTATTTTATTGTTAGAGGAAGAAGAATAACGAGTTTAATGACATGGGAATTTTAGTCAATGATAATATTGCACACGAACTTTCGGCAGTATGTCAGACAGAATTCCTTGAACAGCAATTATATGATGAACCAAAAGATTTTTCACGACGGCGTCTATAAATTTATGCACGGAGAGCAACTCAATGATACCATTCTGATTGGTGACTTCAGTACATGCGTAGGGTCGTGAAGAGAGAGAAAATTTACTAAAGAATTTTTTTTGAAAAGATTCAAGTGAGGTGAAATGTTAGTTATCTTCTCAAAGAGATGCTAAAAGACAATTATGAATACATTTTCTGAAAAGCAAAGCAGGGCTAAATGGATTTGGAAAAGCTCAAACGAAGAAAGAAAGGTGAAATCGATTTTATATTTGCTGCCAATCTTTAATACCGATAAACGTATGGAGACATTTACTATCGAAACAATCAGAAAATGGCAAGGCAAAATTTTACTTTAAAACCGAGAGTAATAAGTTGTTTCTCCTAAAGAAAAAGTCTCCCCCTAAAGGTCAGGGAGAACATCAGTAAATTTCACGCCGAAACCAAGAATAAATTCCAGGTTTTGTGAAATAACAAAAATAATAGAGGCGATATTAAGAGCAATTTGACAACTTTTTATTCGTTAGCTCTACACGTCCATTGTATTTTCTTAAGAAACAGCGGTTATAAAGGTCAATAAAATGTAATAGAAAAAACAAACAGAAATGCTTGAAGACATCATTTTAACTAACAACCCCCACCCCCCAAAAAAAAGAAACAGAGAGAAATGTGGATATAGAAGTGGGCGAGGCACATCTGGGTGTTCACAATGAAATAAACGAATCAATAAAAGCCCGGGAAATAAAAACGAAAATGAAGATGGAGGAAGAAACTGCAAGGCGGGAAAAATGATTGAAAACTGCTTGATCCACAAAAACAACATTTAGTGCATTAAAAGACAGAAAGTCAAAGTTGACAAATATTGTGACAAGATGTTAAAGATAAAAGATAAATACTATGCGTACTTGGATTCTTCTAAAATCAAAAACATCGCTGTAACTCCGGGAGATACAACTGATATTCCAGGGGTTAAAACAGACTAAAAAAATGTTATGTGCCATGCGTGATACACGCTTAGGCGATCATGTATCTTTCGATACATGACTGACTAGACAGATTTTCTTCCCGCAGTAGGTTGCCATTTCTTTCTGCGGTAGACCAGTTACTATCCAATGCTATAGAACCCGGTCTGTCTTGCTATTTAACCATAGCTGCTGTGAGTAGAAGAGAATTCATACATTTCCCAAGGGTATTAGCACGTAAGTGAATATAATGGATTCGACTGGAATTCGAACTCGGCTCTCCGATTCATCAATCCGAGCCGCTATCTAACGTAGGTTTCCTCTGCCTTTTCTAAACATGCAATTGATCTGTGAACTTCACTCTATGAGAACTAAACTTCAAACGCAGTACCAGATTGGCTGCAAGGTCACATCATTTGACGACAGTTCAAATAGTTGAAATGGCTAGATGTAACTGTTAGTTCTACGCTAACAGTTGCTTCTATCGCACTTCTCGCTTGTGGAACACTCTTCCAGGTTATTGTTTCCCAGTCAACATTGAACTTAAATACAATGTCAATCATTATCTTCTGTCTTCTCAATTCTTTCCCTTTTTTGATATGTCTCCTTAATAGTGTTTTTTTTATTATTATCCCATACTCAATAACCCATTGCTTTATCAGCTTACTTAGGGTGAAAGCAGAAAAAAGTAACAAACATTTTGCAGGAGATTTTCACAGATTAGAAACCCATTTACCAATTTATTTTGAAAAGAAAGGTACGGTATTTTCTGGCTTACAAGACGCACATTTTTTCCCCTGAAAAATACGTGTGCGTCTTCCAAGACGAATCTAAGGTAACGCTCAGGCTCAAGTAAGCCTGGGCGGTCACCTAATTAGCTTGACTGATAGGAATGTGGATTTTGTATGTTGAGTCATTACACTATAACGCTAGCTATCTAATTCAGCCTTTTATATGTTTTAACCTCAGTACTTAGCTGTTACCAGTATTTCTAAGATTATAACCCTTCCTGGAGACAAGCCACAAGCTTAAACATGCTCTGTTTACTAGCCGCGACAGAAGCCTTTATGCACTTGACTAGTATGTCATTGCCATACAAAAAAAAATCGGACGAGTGATTAATGTAAACAATATGCGTCGCCGTTATGTGAGGGACGCATGGCAAATGTGTTGTATAAGAATGACTTTTTTTTAGAAATTTCTTTCCAATATTAGGGTGCGTCTTCCAAGCCGCAGCGTCATGTAAGTCGGAAAATACGTACTTAAGATCGTCATTCTAAGATCGTAATACCAATTCATAAAGAGGAGATAAAAGCTACTACCATATTACACTGCTATCCAAAAATATATAACTAATTCTCAAAATTACTCACAAACAAAGGCCCTATTTGGAAATTAGTCACATGAACATGCATATGTTACGAGTGGTTTACCACAAGTGAACGTCTACAAAAAATTGACACAACTGAATGTAATTTGTTTGGCTTTTATTTACAATGAAAAGACATATATATATATATATATATATATATATATATATATATATATATATATATATATATACAGTAAGGTTCACTATGTGCAAGGCCCTGGCAACTCGAAGTAGAGGGTTATGTTAGTTTATAGAAATAGGTGAGGCGATAAAGGTTAATCGTCTTTAACATGTTAAGATTGTAGTGATCGGGGCAACATTCTCTAGGGAATCGGTTCCCCGGAGAAGTGGTTCGCGGGAAGAAGCAGTTCGAGTGGAACTTACTTTCGCCGATGGAATACGGAGGGAATGTGGGTGATTTGCTACTATGTAAGTGGCATTTTCCATGGAAGTAGCGATAGAGCAGTGAGAGACTCGCCACATCCAGCCTATGTGAGAGAGGTTGAAGAATGGAAAATAATTCTTCTCTAACAAGGAGACGCTTTTGAATACAGTACATTTGGCAGTTTTTAAATCGTTATCGAATAGATTATTAATTTGAATCAGATCAAAGTTATTGGGGATTCACACGATAAATGTACTGCAATAATTCGACCCTCCAAAGCGATGTTGTAAAGGAATAAGATAAGTTCATAATGTTTTGGTGTAAATTATTTAGAGATTGTATTGAAAATATATTCCGAAAAATGAAGTGGCAAAGAAAATGAGATAAAGATCTGAAAGAGTTCCAGGAAAACATCTATATAGATTAAGTGACTGTTATATATAAACACTAATGGGTATGTCCCAATCCTCATAAATACTTTGGACACTATTGTAAGTGGGGATAATATGCTGTCTAAGTTGTCTACCACTAGCAGTGGTTTACCTACTTCCCGCCGCTGGCGAGTATTGTATATTGTTGATGTTATAAAGATTACCATTTCATTTACAACCTCCGTTTTGATTATTCCCCATTCAGTAACCTTTTCTAGGTTACAACAGTCATAGAATTAAAATAATAACGTGAAAGCATTTAATAAAAATAAAAACTTAATGAAAAACAACCAGCGAATGGACACCATATGCTTGTTGATGTAGTGGTGTGCCGAATTCTAAAGTAAAGTGATGCCTTTTCTATGTATCTACAGATGTTGCTATGTTATAGATCCTAACCTGGCATCTTGGTCTCAATTGCTTTCTCACCGCCGTATCGTTGCTTCTTTGTGATTTTTCTAATGAAATATATATTTCATGTTAATTTAATTTGTTTGATGAGCTTTGGTTTTTGGTGCATCGACTCAGGAATTTAAGCGTTGTACTAGACTGACTAGTCCTGGGTATGACGATAAACTAAATCCGGCAGCACGACCTCTGATCGGAGGTTTAGAGGAGCGTGGAACAACATCTTAATTGATATTGTTCCCAGGTCCACCCCAGCCCAAGGTGGTAGCACCTGTTAGGGTCCCAGCTAGGGGCAATTAGTGAATCCTCAAACAAAAAGAAAACTCTATGAAAGTATAAAAATACGTTTTGACAGTAAAAATGCCAGCAGTATATATATATATATATATATATATATATATATATATATATATATATATATATATATATATATAATGAACACATATAATAAAATTAACAGTAATACAATTTCTCTATAGTTGAAACCATACAATTGCGTTCAAAATAGTTAGATTTCTGCATTAAATAACCCATAGAGGTTGATGTGCCGCTAAACGAAATCAAACAACTAACCAACTAACAAGCTACGCTAACAGCTAAGTCTCATCATTTTATTTTTGAAACTTCCAAGTATAACCGTAAGTTCTATACTAATAGTTTCTTCTTTCGCACTTCTCGCAGGTGGATCTATCTACCTGACAACTATGATCTTCAAAACTTTCAATGCAACGTGAATCGCCATCTTCTGTCTCCTTAAATGTTCTTTTATTGCTCTCTCTCCTCAATAATGTTTTCTCAGTTTTCTTCCCTCTCTGTAACCTTTTATGTCTTAGTGGCTTCATCGCCTTGCTTGGGATGAAATGATTACCCCCCCCCCCCCAAAAAAAACCCAACCCCCCCAAAAAACAAAAACAGACGTGTATTTTTTTTCTTTTGTCCTAAATAATGCGCAATTCTGTAGCGTCATGAGGCCTCAAATCAGCCCATTTAGAAAGAGATTCAACAAACCTTGTTTATATAGAAAATCTTTACGATAACGTTTTCCTGTTATTTCTGCCTCGGCAACAAAGTCCAGTAAATGCAACACATACTAGTTTTGTCCACTTTCCGACTTTCTTCTCTGCTAACCAGCATGCCATGCGAACGACAATATATCGTTAAGATACCTATCGATATAACAGTGTATAGGGAGAAATATCTTCATGCCTTTAGCATGCACATTATTGTTAAGTTAACACAAGTTTTAAGGCTGATAATTGTTGCATAATCTCAGATCTCCAGATGTCAGTTAGTCAAAGTGCCATGCGTGATACACGCTTAGGCGATCATGACTAACGAGGCAGATTTTTTCCGCAGTAGGTTGCCATTTCTTTCTGCGGTAGACCAGTTGCCATCCAAGGCTATAGAACCCGGTCTGTCCTGCTATTTACCCATAGCTGGGAGGAGAAGAAGAGGATTCATACCTTTCCCAAGCACGTAAGTGAATATAATGGATTCGACTGGAATTCGAACTCGGTTCTCCGATTCCTCAATCTGAGCTGCTATCCATTACACCACCGTGTCTCCAGATGTAATATTAATAACAATATGTATTTTAAAAATGGGCCAGTCGTAAAGAGAATACTGAAGTTCTAGAGAAACATAATGAAGAAAGAAGGCTTGGAGAATATAACGCGCAGAGGACACAATAAAAGCATGAGTAAAGGAAGTCAACAAGTAATGAATAAAGACCCAAATAATGAATACGGACTGCAAGGGATCAAATCTAGTTGATGGAGACAAAAGTCAGGAAGCTGGGAAGAACCATGATCGAGATAGAGGGGGAGGGGAAGAGATGCTAATTTATATAACGTCTCTCAAAGAATTAATCGATATGAATATTTTTCACATCCGGTTTCCTGATCGGGTTCCGCTCGAAGGAAACACCTTTTTTTTTTAATTCTTCGTTTTTTTTAAATGGAAAGGCCACGAATCGAGAATTAACAATGGAATTTACGATAAATGTCAAACAAAGATGAGTGTGCCTTTACCAGAATTAACCGAATTAATTGTGCATTGATCAATAATTGCTGAAAATGAAATGCCTTTCAAACTAGTGACACTCTCCAGGATGCAGCATGTACAATAACCCCATAATAATATAGCTTTTTGGATACAAACCATTCACACATGAATCAGAGAAACTTTTACTTCTGATGAACTAAAGAAATATAGTAAATCTCAACTAGATCTCGTCATTTTACAATTAAAATTTCAAGATGTAACCATCGGCCTATGCTAAAGGTTTCTTTTTTCGGCTTGTGGAACTTCCATCCGACATATTGATTTGTTACCTTTGGTCTTCGGAAATTTAAATGCAATGTCAATCGTTATCTTCTGTCTTCTAAATTCCTGTTCTTTTTTGTTCTCTATAGTGTTTTTCTTTCACTCATATTCTTTCACACTCAGAAGCCCCTTGCACCTTAGTGGCTTTATTGCCTTGCTTACAGTGAAATGATTAAAAAAATTATTATTCATAAACATTTCAAAAACTGTTGAAGCTCCGAAATAAAATCTTACTTCAGTCAGGTTTTGACAAATATCTTTATCGTTGTTGTTTACTAGTAAAAGAAATTAAGTATGATAATGAAATTATTTGATGTCGGGTGTGCCTAAACTCTTTTACTTACTTAAGAAAATCGAAAATGAGAGCAGGATAATTGTACATGAATGCATTTATAGTAGGATTTGCGATAAAACTGTTGGTGACATCAAAAACCAAGATGAACTAGGCGATGCTACATGACATAGCAAGCTCCCGTGTTACAGGATATCTGATCGGTTCTCATCCAAACCGACTTCTTTAGTCGAAAGCCTATATAGTCTGAAAGATTTCGATAAATTTAAAAAAAAATATCTGTGGAGATAACAGTTTTTAAACATTATGGAATTATAATTGATTAATAAATAATAGAAATGATTCATTGAATGATTAAACAGCTGAAATCGAGTACCTTGGCAGCTAAGAGAGTTGAACTGGGTTGGTATTCAAGTACTGATAATAGACAGAATATCAAAGTGTCCTGGGTAAGACATTAAGCTACATCCGCGTCCAGGGTAAGACAATAAACTACATCCGCGTCCTGGGTAAGACAATAAACTACATCCGCGTCCTGGGTAAGAAAATAAACTACATCCGTGTCCGGGGTAAGACAATAAACTACATCCACGTCCTGGGTAAGACAATAAACTACATCCGATAGCAAGGCTTCTGATCAGAGTGTTTTGAGGAGCATGGAACCACATCTTAATTGCTGGTGTCCCCAGGTCTACCTTGACCCGGGGTGGTAGTACCTGTTAGGGTACAACTATGGGAAATAGTTAACCCCTAAACTGGGGTCAAAACGCGATGAAAGTATAAAAATATGTTTTAATACTAGCCATACGTTTTTGTAAAAAATTATTACCAGCAATAAATTTTTGAAAAAAATTATTACCAGCAATACATTTTTGAAAAAATATTACTAGCAGTACATTTTTGAAAAAGAATATTACTGTTGTATAGGAATAAAGTGTCCTGCCGACACTTAAGTTTGAACATAGATCACCAGTGAGCAAAAACAGACGATCCCATTATGGAATTAAGTAGATCACGTGACGATAGAGGAAACGCATATATAGGAAGTCGTGTGACGTCTAGATTGATCGGTATTTTTAGTCTATCCTCTATACTATATTTGCTACTCTATCCACTATACTATTTCTATATTCGGATCACTATACGAATTACTTTTCGAGCGAGTACTATCGAGCAAGTACTATTAGTGCGAGTGATATTCGAATGCGTCTACCACCAGCATTGTTCAACGGCGTTACTATAGTTGTATCTGCTATTACAAAGTCTCTACTACAACGAGCATTATGAAAGTGACAAACGAATATTCGTTGACATCACAAAAATTACCAGCAATGCATTTTTGAACAAAAATATTATCAGCAATAAAAATCTTGTTGGCATTAAATAACCCATTCAGGTTGATATAGCGTAAAACAAACCAAACCAAACCAGAGCATCAAATACTGATAATTTTGGTCGAAATGTTTTAAATGAGGAATTATCATTGTTATGAAATAAAATAAAGACATATCTCGGCTGATTTTCAGGCAAATAAACTAACATACTCAAGAGCGAGAGTCAGATGTGAACGGGACAAGGCCCCGTCACAAAATGACCATTATCGTCGTTTACGCATAGGCCCGACGCACGAGATCCGGTCGAAAAATAAAATAATATTTTAAAGTGCTTCTATTTTTCGACCAATAAAAATGCTTCCCTCCTAATTATACTCGCGTCGTTTTTCGAGCCCGTTAAGCCATAAAAAACGCCATAAAAAGGGTCACACGAGGAAGTACAAAGCAGTCAACGGGAGGCCGGGGAAGAGATCTGTCACGGTCAGTCTGAGCAGTCAGCAGCAGTCAGCAGGAGGAACGCCACGCCAACCAGTGGGAACTACTATGAGAGATCAACCCGGATCGGCAGCCGGCTTATGAACTATACCACAAGGTAGCTGTCCCCAAACCACACGTTCCTATTGAAATAAATCACGTAAATCTATTTCTGCTGTTGTCGTATTTCTGTCTTGCAACCATACGCTTGTCCATAACATCATTATTATATAATTTGCTGTCCATATCAGCGTGCATGTTATATTCACAATAGTTCAGCTACTAGCACAGTAGCTGAACTATTGTGAATATAACATGCACGCTGGCCCTGGCCTTCCTCAGGTACCGGTTTTATTATATGCTTTGCTATTCGGATCATCATGTTTATCTTAATTGTTATATTCACAAAGCTTCGGTTGCTGTACCATTCGGCTTTCTTCTCGTATCCGTCATCCTCTATAACCTTCTTTGAATTTCGAGCCGAATCCTTTAGTCATTCAAGGAGGCTATTTCATATCAAGTAACATTCACCGGTTTTATTCATCTTTGTGTCGCTTGACCGTTTCTTCCACTGACACAGAATATGTGATTTTCAGCACTTCCAGACACAGGGATTGAACTCACAGCTGCTTTAGTTCTGTTATATAAGGTAGGGATAGATCTATTTTTTAACCAATGCTTTAGTCTCTTGGAGCCTGAAATTTAATGTCTGCATCCAGGCCGCAGAACATATAATAATCGAATAGGGATCTGCAAGACCAGGCAGCATTTCTCACTTACAAGACAAATGCAGGACAATTCTTCAACGTCTTTGCCAGTTTTGTTTTGAAATTTTATACCATATTAAAATCATCTTAACAAATAGGCTTGCATGAAGGTTAGTAGGAAGACAGTTTCTTTAATAAAACAAGTCTTTTACAGCCAAAGAATCCGAAATCTTTAACGGAAATGGATCGGAGAAAATCGAAAACCAAAAATCAAACAATCCGTTTTCTCATTTGGTTAAAAGGTTCCCTGCGTGCCAGGAATGAATATCTTAAAGTCAGAAACCCGTTTTGCTTATACTTTTTCTTAGTCTTTCTAAAGCAAAGGATTTTCTTTGTGAATAAATCTATATTCTGCACTTGACAACATATAGACTATATTTTTCTTTCCTTCTATCTTTCTTTTCTATCTTTCTTTTCTTTTCTTTCTTTCTTTCTTTGTTCGTTAGTCTCTTACTTTGTTTCTTACTTTCTTTCTTTCCATCCTTTCTTTCTTTCTTTCTTTCTTTGTTCTTTTGTCTGTTTGTTTGTTTCTTTCTTTCTATTTATCCTTTCTTTCTTTCTTTCTTTCTTTCTTTCTTTCTATCTTTCTTTCTTTCTTTCTTTCTTTCTTTGTTCATTTGTCGGTTTCTTTCTTTTTTTGTTCGTTTGTCTGTATGTTTGTTTGTTTCTTTTTTCTTTCCATTCTTCTTTCTTTCTTTCTTTCTATCTTTCTTTCTTTCTTTCTTTCTTTGTTCGTTTGTCTGTTTCTTTCTTTTTTTGTTCGTTTGTCTGTATGTTTGTTTGTTTCTTTTTTCTTTCCATTCTTCTTTCTTTCTTTCTATCTTTCTTTCTTTCTTTCTTTCTTTGTTCGTTTGTCTGTTTCTTTCTTTTTTTGTTCGTTTGTCTGTATGTTTGTTTGTTTCTTTTTTCTTTCCATTCTTCTTTCTTTCTTTCTTTCTTTCTTTCTTTCTTTCTTTCTTCCCGTCTTTCTGTCTTTCTTTCTTTTCATCTTTGTTCGTTTGTTTGTATGTTTGTTTCTTTCCATCTTTCTTACTTTCCTTCTTTCTTACTTTCTTTGTACGTTTGTCTGTTTGTCTGTTTGTTTCTTTTTCTTTCTTTCTTTCTTTCTTTCTTTGTTCATTTTTCTATGTTTGTTTATTTCTTTCTTTTCATCCTTCTTTCTTTCTTTCTGTTCTTGAGGCCAACATACCCTTCTAACAAATTCTTACTCATTCCATCATCTGTCGTTGTTATACACATGTTGTTTATTTTGCTTTTCATTCACTTGAAAGCCAAGATGATGGAAATGGAATCACGGGGATTTGGCAAGTAAAAGCCCACCTTTGTTGACAGGGCAAAAATATCAAAATAGTCATTATTTATTCGAATCACTTTGCTTATTACAATCCCAAAGCTCCGACCATTATACGCTTCTGCCACTCTCAAGTGTTCATTCTATGCGGTCATGTTCACATATATTCGAACTGGACATTTCAATCAACCCAAAGCGGTGAAGATAACTCATGAAAATGAGTATACAATAAATAACCTAACATGGCCACCAGACTGATAATGCTCAAAATTTGTGAATTAAAGAATGTGAATGTGTGTGTGTGTGTGTGTGTGTGTGTGTGTGTGTGTGTGTGTGTGTGTGTGTGTGAGTAACTGAACTGAATACACCTGCAAAAATATTTTAATTGTCGGTATATACTACTACAGTAAAAAAATAAACTAAAATTCACTGAGGTCCTTTGCATTAGTGATTCTCAACGTGGACCAGTTGGACGACGGGTGGTCCACATAGCATTTCTATTGGTCCACAGACAATTCTTAGTTATCAAAATATTGTAGCCATTTCTTTCTCTGCGACATGGATGGTGAAATCTGGATATTAAGCTTTTCTGGATGTTTTCAATAGAAAAAGAAATAAATTAGATATCAACAACAGAGGAAGTTTCAGACTAAGACTGAATGACTTCATCAAAATTGATTGTGATATCTTGTGTCAGATATACCAAGATCCAGCTAGTCATGAGCAGAATGGACTAAGACTGAATGACTTCATCAAAATTGATTGTGATATCTTGTGTCAGATATACCAAAATCAAGGTAGTCATGAGCAGAATGGACTAAGACTGAATGACTTCATCAAAATTGATTGTGATATCTTGTGTCAGATATACCAAGATCAAGGTAGTCATGAGCAGAATGGAGTAAGACTGAATGACTTCATCAAAATTGATTGTGATATCTTGTGTCAGATGTACCAAGATCAAGGTAGTCATGAGCAGAATGGACTAAGACTGAATGATTTCATCAAAATTGATTGTGATATCTTGTGTCAGATATACCAAGATCAAGGTAGTCATGAGCAGAATGTACTAAGACTGAATGACTTCATCAAAATTGATTGTGATATCTTGTCAGATATACTAAGATCAAGGTAGTCCTGAACAGAATGGACTAAGACTGAATGACTTCATCAAAATTGATTGTGATATCGTGTGTCGAATATACCAAGATCAAGGTTGTCCTGAGCAGAATGGACTAAGACTGAATGACTTCATCAAAACTGATTGTGATATCTTGTGTCAGATATACCAAGATCAAGGTAGTCATGAGCAGAATGGACTAAGACTGAATGACTTCATCAAATTTGATTGTGATATCTTGTGTCAGATATACCAAGATCAAGGTAGTCATGAGCAGAATGGACTAAGACTGAATGACTTCATCATCAAAATTGATTGTGATATCGTGTGTCGGATATACCAAGATCAAGGTAGTCATGAGAAGAATGGAGTAAGACTGAATGACTTCATCAAAATTGATTGTGATATCTTGTGTCAGATATACCAAGATCAAGGTAGTCCTGAGCAGAATGGACTAAGACTGTATGACTTCATCAAAATTGATTGTGATATCTTGTCAGATATACTAAGATCAAGGTAGTCATGAGCAGAATGGACTAAGACTGAATGACTTCATCAAAATTGATTGTGATATCGTGTGTCGGATATACCAAGATCAAGGTAGTCATGAGCAGAATGGAGTAAGACTGAATGACTTCATCAAAATTGATTGTGATATCTTGCGTCAGATATACCAAGATCCAGGTAGTCATGAGCAGAATGGACTAAGACTGAATGACTTCATCAAAATTGATTGTGATATCTTGTGTCAGATATACCAAGATCAAGGTAGTCATGAGCAGAATGGAGTAAGACTGAATGACTTCATCAAAATTGATTGTGATATCTTGTGTCAGATATACCAAGATCAAGGTAGTCCTGAGCAGAATGGACTAAGACTGAATGACTTCATCAAAATTGATTGTGATATCTTGTGTCAGATATACCAAGATCAAGGTAGTCATGAGCAGAATGGAGTAAGACTGAATGACTTCATCAAAATTGATTGTGATATCTTGTCAGATATACTAAGATCAAGGTAGTCATGAGCAGAATGGACTAAGACTGAATGACTTCATCAAAATTGATTGTGATATCTTGTGTCAGATATACCAAGATCAAGGTAGTCATGAGCAGAATGGAGTAAGACTGAATGACTTCATCAAAATTGATTGTGATATCTTGTGTCAGATGTACCAAGATCAAGGTAGTCATGAGCAGAATGGACTAAGACTGAATGATTTCAACAAAATTGATTGTGATATCTTGTGTCAGATATACCAAGATCAAGGTAGTCATGAGCAGAATGGACTAAGACTGAATGACTTCATCAAAATTGATTGTGATATCGTGTGTCGAATATACCAAGATCAAGGTTGTCCTGAGCAGAATGGACTAAGACTGAATGACTTCATCAAAATTGATTGTGATATCTTGTGTCAGATATACCAAGATCAAGGTAGTCATGAGCAGAATGGACTAAGACTGAATGATTTCATCAAAATTGATTGTGATATCTTGTGTCAGATATACCAAGATCAAGGTAGTCCTGAGCAGAATGGACTAAGACTGTATGACTTCATCAAAATTGATTGTGATATCTTGTCAGATATACCAAGATCAAGGTAGTCATGAGCAGAATGGACTAAGACTGAATGACTTCATCAAAATTGATTGTGAGATCTTGCGTCAGATATACCAAGATCCAGGTAGTCATGAGCAGAATGGAGTAAGACTGAATGACTTCATCAAAATTGATTGTGATATCTTGTGTCAGATATACCAAGATCCAGGTAGTCCTGAGCAGAATGGACTATGACTGTATGACTTCATCAAAATTGATTGTGATATCTTGTCAGATATACTAAGATCAAGGTAGTCATGAGCAGAATGGACTAAGACTGAATGACTTCATCAAAATTGATTGTGATATCGTGTGTCGGATATACCAAGATCAAGGTAGTCATGAGCAGAATGGAGTAAGACTGAATGACTTCATCAAAATTGATTGTGATATCTTCCGTCAGATATACCAAGATCCAGGTAGTCATGAGCAGAATGGACTAAGACTGAATGACTTCATCAAAATTGATTGTGATATCTTGTCAGATATACTAAGATCAAGGTAGTCCTGAACAGAATGGACTAAGACTGAATGACTTCATCAAAATTGATTGTGATATCGTGTGTCGAATATACCAAGATCAAGGTTGTCCTGAGCAGAATGGACTAAGACTGAATGACTTCATCAAAACTGATTGTGATATCTTGTGTCAGATATACCAAGATCAAGGTAGTCATGAGCAGAATGGACTAAGACTGAATGACTTCATCAAATTTGATTGTGATATCTTGTGTCAGATATACCAAGATCAAGGTAGTCATGAGCAGAATGGACTAAGACTGAATGACTTCATCATCAAAATTGATTGTGATATCGTGTGTCGGATATACCAAGATCAAGGTAGTCATGAGAAGAATGGAGTAAGACTGAATGACTTCATCAAAATTGATTGTGATATCTTGTGTCAGATATACCAAGATCAAGGTAGTCCTGAGCAGAATGGACTAAGACTGTATGACTTCATCAAAATTGATTGTGATATCTTGTCAGATATACTAAGATAAAGGTAGTCATGAGCAGAATGGACTAAGACTGAATGACTTCATCAAAATTGATTGTGATATCGTGTGTCGGATATACCAAGATCAAGGTAGTCATGAGCAGAATGGAGTAAGACTGAATGACTTCATCAAAATTGATTGTGATATCTTGCGTCAGATATACCAAGATCCAGGTAGTCATGAGCAGAATGGACTAAGACTGAATGACTTCATCAAAATTGATTGTGATATCTTGTGTCAGATATACCAAGATCAAGGTAGTCATGAGCAGAATGGAGTAAGACTGAATGACTTCATCAAAATTGATTGTGATATCTTGTGTCAGATATACCAAGATCAAGGTAGTCCTGAGCAGAATGGACTAAGACTGAATGACTTCATCAAAATTGATTGTGATATCTTGTGTCAGATATACCAAGATCAAGGTAGTCATGAGCAGAATGGAGTAAGACTGAATGACTTCATCAAAATTGATTGTGATATCTTGTCAGATATACTAAGATCAAGGTAGTCATGAGCAGAATGGACTAAGACTGAATGACTTCATCAAAATTGATTGTGATATCTTGTGTCAGATATACCAAGATCAAGGTAGTCATGAGCAGAATGGAGTAAGACTGAATGACTTCATCAAAATTGATTGTGATATCTTGTGTCAGATGTACCAAGATCAAGGTAGTCATGAGCAGAATGGACTAAGACTGAATGATTTCAACAAAATTGATTGTGATATCTTGTGTCAGATATACCAAGATCAAGGTAGTCATGAGCAGAATGGACTAAGACTGAATGACTTCATCAAAATTGATTGTGATATCGTGTGTCGAATATACCAAGATCAAGGTTGTCCTGAGCAGAATGGACTAAGACTGAATGACTTCATCAAAATTGATTGTGATATCTTGTGTCAGATATACCAAGATCAAGGTAGTCATGAGCAGAATGGACTAAGACTGAATGATTTCATCAAAATTGATTGTGATATCTTGTGTCAGATATACCAAGATCAAGGTAGTCCTGAGCAGAATGGACTAAGACTGAATGACTTCATCAAAATTGATTGTGAGATCTTGCGTCAGATATACCAAGATCCAGGTAGTCATGAGCAGAATGGAGTAAGACTGAATGACTTCATCAAAATTGATTGTGATATCTTGTGTCAGATATACCAAGATCCAGGTAGTCCTGAGCAGAATGGACTATGACTGTATGACTTCATCAAAATTGATTGTGATATCTTGTCAGATATACTAAGATCAAGGTAGTCATGAGCAGAATGGACTAAGACTGAATGACTTCATCAAAATTGATTGTGATATCGTGTGTCGGATATACCAAGATCAAGGTAGTCATGAGCAGAATGGAGTAAGACTGAATGACTTCATCAAAATTGATTGTGATATCTTCCGTCAGATATACCAAGATCCAGGTAGTCATGAGCAGAATGGACTAAGACTGAATGACTTCATCAAAATTGATTGTGATATCTTGTGTCAGATATACCAAGATCAAGGTAGTCATGAGCAGAATGGAGTAAGACTGAATGACTTCATCAAAACTGATTGTGATATCTTGTGTCAGATATACCAAGATCAAGGTAGTCATGAGCAGAATGGACTAAGACTGAATGACTTCATCAAAATTGATTGTGGTATCTTGTGAGATATACTAAGATCAAGGTAGTCCTGAACAGAATGGACTAAGACTGAATGACTTCATCAAAATTGATTGTGATATCTTGTGTCAGATATACCAAGATCAAGGTAGTCATGAGCAGAATGGACTAAGACTGAATGACTTCATCAAAATTGATTGTGATATCTTGTCAGATATACTAAGATCAAGGTAGTCATGAGCAGAATGGAGTAAGACTGAATGACTTCATCAAAATTGATTGTGATATCTTGTGTCAGATATACCAAGATCAAGGTAGTCATGAGCAGAATGGACTAAGACTGAATGATTTCATCAAAATTGATTGTGATATCTTGTGTCAGATATACCAAGATCAAGGTAGTCATGAGCAGAATGGACTAAGACTGAATGACTTCATCAAAATTGATTGTGATATCGTGTGTCGGATATACCAAGATCAAGGTAGTCATGAGCAGAATGGAGTAAGACTGAATGACTTCATCAAAATTGATTGTGATATCTTGCGTCAGATATACCAAGATCCAGGTAGTCATGAGCAGAATGGACTAAGACTGAATGACTTCATCAAAATTGATTGTGATATCTTGTGTCAGATATACCAAGATCAAGGTAGTCATGAGCAGAATGGAGTAAGACTGAATGACTTCATCAAAATTGATTGTGATATCTTGTGTCAGATATACCAAGATCAAGGTAGTCATGAGCAGAATGGAGTAAGACTGAATGACTTCATCAAAATTGATTGTGATATCTTGTGTCACATATACCAAGATCAAGGTAATCCTGAGCAGAATGGACTAAGACTGGATGACAGCATCAAAATTGATTGTGATAGCTTGTGTCAAATATACCAAGATCAAGGTAATCATGAGCAGAATGGAGTAAGACTGAATGACATCATCAAAATTGATTGTGATATCTTGTGTCACATATACCAAGATCAAGGTAATCCTGAGCAGAATGGACTAAGACTGGATGACAGCATAAAAATTGATTGTGATAGTTTGTGTCAGATATACCAAGATCAAGGTAGTCATGAGCAGAATGGACTAAGACTGAATGATTTCATCAAAATTGATTGTGATATCTTGTGTCAGATATACCAAGATCAAGGTAGTCATGAGCAGAATGGAGTAAGACTGAATGACTTCATCAAAATTGATTGTGATATCTTGTGTCAGATATACCAAGATCAAGGTAGTCATGAGCAGAATGGACTAAGACTGAATGACTTCATCAAAATTGATTGTGATATCTTGTGTCAGATATACCAAGA
Organism: Acanthosepion esculentum; assembly: GCA_964036315.1. Classification (NCBI taxonomy): domain Eukaryota; kingdom Metazoa; phylum Mollusca; class Cephalopoda; order Sepiida; family Sepiidae; genus Acanthosepion; species Acanthosepion esculentum. The sequence goes on along the minus strand of OZ038508.1, from coordinate 19,755,965 downwards.
TCAAGGTAGTCATGAGCAGAATGGACTAAGACTGGATGACAGCATCAAAATTGATTGTGATAGCTTGTGTCAGATATACCAAGATCAAGGTAATCATGAGCAGAATGGAGTAAGACTGAATGACATCATCAAAATTGATTGTGATATCTTTTGTCACATATACCAAGATCAAGGTAATCATGAGCAGAATGGACTAAGACTGAATGACATCATCAAAATTGATGATGATATGTTGTGTCAGTAACACCAAGTTCAATGTAGTAACTAGTTGAATGAATGATATCATCAAAATTGACTTTGATATCTTGTGTCAGAAATATCAAGATCAGGGTAGTCATGAGCAGGATGGACTAAGACTGAATGACTTCATCAAAATTGATTATGATTCACCTGAATAAGGCCGCAGAATACAACAGCCGAAACGTTGTGAATATAGTAATTAAGGTGAGAATACTTTATAAATAATGTAAGTAATCGTAATACCTCATCTCAAAGAGTTCCTTTGAAACGCCCATGGATAATACCACCTATATAATGGCTCGCAAAAAACATTAATCAAATCTTGACTAATTGGGTAGGGATGTTCTTACCGGGGACTGAGGAAACATAAGCACCATTTCAGCTATTGTTCAGAAACTGAAGTACCATGTCTATCATATAGTCTATGTGTGCATAAAAATATCTGTGATATCGCTTCAGGTGGCGGTAGGCACTACCTTATCTGGGATATCGCTTCAGCAGGCGGTAGGCCCTACATTATCTGGGATATCGCTTCAGCGGGCGGTAGGCCCTACATTATCTGGGATATCGCTTCAGCGGGCGGTAGGCACTATGTTATCTGGGATAGCGCTTCAGCGAGCGGTAGGCACTACGTTATCTGGGATATCGCTTCAGTGGTCGGTAGGCACTACGTTATCTGGGATATCGCTTCGGTGGGCGGTACGCACTACGTTATCTGGGATATCTCTTCAGCGGGCGGTAGGCACTACGTTATCTGGGATATCGCTTCAGTGGGTGGTAGGCACTACGTTATCTGGGATATCGCTTCAGCGGCCGGTAGGCACTACGTTATCGTTGTTACAACAGATCCCCTTACCAAGGATATTTGCCAACCGCTCCACGCGGTCAGATGTGGCACAAGGCCGAATTTAACGTGGTGTATCCGAGCCCGTTGGCTCGGGCAAAAATTCCCTGTAGACCCCGTAATAAACGGGGACGGGTAGCTGTCTACCATCTCAGACTAGTCTCTGCACTTCGGCATATCCTCGTCTGGGTTCCTCTCCGCCCGAAGGCAGAGAGTTCGACCAGCTTAATTGGAGACGAATCTCCAACTTAGTTACTCACTCATTACCGTAGAATAATGGTTTACAAGCTAGGTATGAAAACTGTGCTGACTTTCGATCCCTACTTGTGGCTTTGCGTAATAAATTTAGTTAATATTTATAAAAAAAAAATTACGATTGATTTTAGTTTAGATCATTTCCAGGCATTCATCATTATTTTTTTTTCTAATTATTGATTTTCACTTCGCTTAAACATCCTGATTAAGACGTTAAACTACACCCGCGACCTGGGTAAGACGTTAAACTACACCCGCGACCTGGGTAAGACGTTAGACTACACCCGCGACCTGGGTAAGACGTTAAACTACATCCGCGACCTGGGTAAGACGTTAAACTACATCCGCGTCCTGAGTAAGACGTTAAAGTACGTCCAGCAGCAAGACCTCTGATCAGGAGGTTTTGCGGAGTGTGGAACCCCCTCTTAATTGCTGGTGTTCCCAGGTCCACCCTGACGCGTGGTCGTAGCACCTGTTAGGGTCCCAGATATGGGCAAATAGTTAACTATTACCAGCAATACTTTTTGAAACAAATTATTACCAGCAATACAATTTTTAAGGAAAAATATTATCAGAGACAGATTTTTGACAAAACAAAATATTACCAGTAATAAAAAATTTTGTCGGCATTAAATAACCCATTGAGGTTGATATGCCGTAAAACAAACCAGACCAAACCAAACCAAACCCACTTCGCATAAAAATGATCACCACCTGTGACAATTTGGTTTTAAAATAACCACAAAAAAAAGGAAAATATAAACAGGAGAAAAACACATGGCCCAGTGGTTGAAGTAATCCAGTGACTTGAGTCAAAGTTTTGTGAGTTCAATACCTGGCCACAGCAGATGTGAACAAAAACTTGGAGAGTTGAGTTACTAAAGGGAAATAACTGAAACTGTCACGTGGAAGTAGATCAATCTAAATAATTTGGACGAAAGAAAGGGGTCGGTTCGAAATTCCAACGAATATCACCTGAAGAAGGCCGGAGTGTACAACGGCCGAAACGGCGTTATATATTTGTATTTGGGAGTGTGTGTGTGCGTGTGGGTGTGTGTGTGTACATTATTGTTTTATTTTATCCACCTCCGTCACGAAAATAAAGGAACTGATTCACACTCATATGAATATCAATTTTTAAATTATACAACGGTCAGTTCCTCAGACAGCACCTGACAATTACATTGCGCATGAAACTCAAATGTGTGCTACCGGTGATGAAAAAGATTATATATATATATATATATATGTGTGTGTGTGTGTGTGTGTGTGTGTATGTGTGTGTGTGTGTATATGTGTGTGTGTATATGTGTGTGTGTGTATATGTGTGTGTGTGTATGTGTGTGTGTGTGTATATGTGTGTCTGTGTATATGTGTGTGTGTATGTGTGTGTGTGTATGTGTGTGTGTGTGTGTATATGTGTGTGTGTGTGGAAATTAGTAAGCGCATGTAATATGCGTTTATTGTCTGAGCCTGAAGTTCGATAACATAGTCGGTCATAAATAAATATTGGAAAACTTTTATTTATTGATTACAGATGTCAGAGGTTGCATTCATTTGTACGTTCAAATTCATAGTAGGAGCTTCTGTGGTAATTGGGATTCACAAGCGCACGAATACAAACTTTAGGATACTGCGATCTGGGCGTTTCCTGGATAACTTAGCCTGATCGAGCCCAACTCTCTCAGGCTGGTTTTAATTCAATGTTTCGTTTTCCTAGTCTGGATGCCAACCAAGGCTTCAGGACACAGTTTTTCCTGTTGTTTTACCCATAGTTGTGTGAAGAAGATATGGATACATACATTTTCCAAGCATATTATCACGTAAGTGAATGCAAATAAAAGGGTAAGTTCGAAATTCTAACGTATACCACCTGAAGAAGACTGGAGCCTACAACCGAAACGTCGTGAATATGTCAATCTGTAATGGAATATTTCCAAGCAACGACAAACTCGTGCATTGTTGCTATGCCTATGTATTGTTCAATATGTTATAATGCACTTGTCATCTCTCATGATGGCAATGTAAGCCGAAAGCTTACATAGCCATCATGTATTCAGAGGTAATCATTTTTACCTGAAACTGAAGCCTAAACTATTTTCTCGGTTATTCTTTGTAAATTGTGTTTCCTTTTTAACGAACGACACAGAAGACTAAAAATTATATCAGAAATCTGAGTGCTAAGAAAATAGTCGAACGTAAATGAGTTGAATTGGGTTAATAGGTAAATAACTGAGACACCCGGAAGAGGCGTCGTAAGTGGAAATAGAAAAACCTACCCCGGTGGACGAAATAAAGGGCTCGGTTCGAAATTCCGATCACCTGAAGAAGTCCGGAGCGTACAACGGCGGAAACGTGAATGTGGCAGTGAAGATGAGGATAACAGTCAGAATGATGGAAATAATGCAAGTAGCAATATAACGTCATCTCAGATATATAAACAGATATCGAGCATAAATGTTAAAACAATTTCCGTAATTATTTGGAAACCGGAAACTGTCGCAAGAATCCTTACAAAGGAATCGGTAGAACAAAAGAAAACCTGAGATTCCAAGGATTATGAATCAGTTTATATCAAATTAAATATAGGACAATAACAAATCGAGACAGATGTAGCTTTGAGAAAGACTGCAAATTGCTATAAAGCGAAAACACACAGAAAATTCGAGTCTTAAATATCCTCATCAGATCGTGACTTTCATATGGATGTCATGCATGACGCCAAACCAGTTCAGAAATTTCTAAACTCAGCTATATACAATCACTTTTTAAAACAGAACCAACTCGGACACTGAACAAACTCGGACACGGAACCAACTCCGACACGGAACCAACATGGACACAACCAACTCGGACACTGAGCCATCTTGGACACGGAACCAATTCGGAGAGTGAACCTACTCGGACATTGAGGCAACTCCGACAGAGAACCAATTCAGACAGTGAACCAACTCGGACACGGAACCAACACGGACACCACCAACTCGGAAACTGAGCCAACTCGGACACAGAACCAACTCGGACACGGAACCAATTCGGACAGTGAACCAACTCGGACAGGGAATCAATTCGGATACTGAACCAACTTGGACACGGAACCAACTCGAATACGGAACCTACTCGGCTACTGAGCCAATTGGGACAGGGAACCAATTCGGACAGTGAACCAACTTGGACACGTAATCAACTTGGATACTGAGCCAACAGAGAAACCGAACCAATTCGGAGAGTGAACCTACTCGGACACTGAGCCGAAGCGGACAGGGAACCAATTCGTACAGTAAACCAACTCCGACACGGAACCAACATGGACACACAACCAACTCGGACACTAAACCAACTCGGACACTGAGTCAACTCGGACACGGAACCAATTCGGACACGGAACCAATTCGGATATGAAACCAACTCGGAAACTGACCCAACACGGACAGGGAACCAATTCGGACACTTAACCAACTCGGACACGGAACCAACTCGAACACGGAACCAACTCGACCACTGAGGCAACTCGGATGTAGAACCGATTCGGACAGTGAACCAACTGGGACACGGAACCAACTTGAACATGGAACCAACTCGGCTACTGCGCCAACTCGGACACGGAACCAATTCGGACACTGAACCCACTCGAACACGGAACCAACTCGGATACTGAGCCAACAGGGACAGGGGACCAACTCGGACTATGAATCAACTCGGACTGTGAACCAACTCGGGCACGGAACCAACTCGGACACTGAGCCAACTCGGACACGGAACCAACTCAGACACGGAATCAACTCGGATACTGAACCAAGAACAAATGGCTTTGAGCGAGTGAAACCTACCGCAAACACTATCCTTCTTTCAACATTGTGGAACGGCTATCTACAAAGAACTATACAAAATAACAGAAACCACATCACTTGAGGAGTACCAAGAGCAGCAATAACTAAAATGGATAGCACATGAAACTGGAAGGGCAAATAGCGACATAAGATGTAGTCATTCCACACCACTTCAAATAAAAGGTTAGGAAGGAAAACCCCATCAGCACTGGAAAGAGCGACAACTACTACTGGACTTGCGAAGCCTGTTTTCCTAAGAACTTGTTTTATAAAAAAACATTTTATAAATATCAACTGAAAACAGTACTGGCCACTCGGTCAATGAAAAGCAAATGTTTCCTTGTAGGGAAAGGGCTAATATCATCATTACCATTAAATTAATATGTCCATTTCTAATGTTGGTATTTATATTGAAGAAAATGTTGTATTTGAGGAAATTTATTCTTACTTAATCCCTTTTAATAACGAGTAGAGACTTCCGATGTAAAGATGCATAATTAATAATAATAATAATAATCGTTAATTCGATTATCTTCTTAGCTATAATGAACAAATCTTTCTACTTAAATATATTCTTTATGATTTTTTATCGATTCCAAAAACGTTAAGATTGGACCTCTAGCCCGATGTTCTGACCACTTTACTGTTTCTTTGTCAAGCAAAACCAAAACATAAAAAATAAATTAGAACAATACAACGTCATTAAGAAAGTCTTCCTTCGATTCTATTTAATTTCTCTCATCTTGTTAAAGACTTTTCAATTTCGCTTTCCAATTCTTATCCTTACTCTTCTTTCTAATTGCTTTGTAAATGTCGCTGTTTCTCCCGCCATTGAAACAAGGTGCATTTTAAGTTGCATAAGTATAAGACCGTTGTAGTTCAGCTTTTATTTTGGCCTCTTGCATTTTTCTCTATGGACTGCCAGATAAGTCTGAAGAACGTCTAAATTCAGTTTTAATCACTTCACCCCCCCACCTCTCACTTTAATACGTCAGTTGTACGAGGATTTTAATTTTAATATTCATTCAAAATAAACACAGTCCTGTTCGTTAATTAGCAAGGCCACAGTGTAATGCCCAGTATTAAGTGAATTCCAATTTCGGAATCCGCCTGGAACTGTGTTTGATCGGTTATTAGGTGCAGTGACTCTATCAGGCAGATGTAAAATTGAGAACAGAAAATGAACAGGTAACCTAAAAGTATTTACATTTAAATCTGCGGACATCCTGGTAGTACCGAACAATTATTGTCTCTCTCTCCCTCTCTTTGTCTCTCCCTTCTTTCCTTTCCTTTCTTCTCTCTCAATATACATACACACACACACACATGCACACACACACACACACACACACACACACACACACATATATATATATAAATATATATATATATATATATGTATAGCATGAGAGAAAGGTTGAGAACTGTGTGGAGAGTGAAATCAATACCATATGATAAGAGTCATTTTCATGGCTCAATTGACCAGTAGACTGTATTAGTCCTTTTGTGTAATCTCTTTCTTTCTTTCTCTCTATCTCTCTCTTCCCCTTTCTTTCTCTCTCACGCACACTCTCACACACGTACGTGGAGAGTGAGATCAATACTGCATGGTGACAGTCAGTTTCACGGCTCAATCGACCAGATGATTGTGTTTCTCCTTTTGTGTACTCTTTCTTTCTCTCTTTCACACACACACACACACACACACACACACAATTATATATATATTTGATTCTATGAATATAAGTTGGATATCCGGGGTTTCACGCTTTTGCGATCATCAGACAAACTGGTTTACTTTTTAAAAATTGAATATATTTATGCTTGTGTCTTTGATTATGTTTGGTGGTGGGAGGGGGAAGAGGAGATCAGAAACTCATATCCAAGCAACTGAATATGTTATCTCTATCACTGATATTGAGCACATTCCAATACGTACTGCGCATAAAAAATAATTAATATATATATATAATGAAATGGGCAAAGTCCGACAATAATTTTAAGACATTTTTTAATGTTTATACGTTCTTTTTATAGATACATTATTTAGATAAATGCTGTTTATAATAAACAGTATTAACAACATTTACCGGTCTGAATGTACGAGACATTTTCATACAAAATATGCGTCCTCCGACAGGAATCGAACCCGTATCCTATACGGGACAGTCATATAGATTGACGTGCTTTTACCGATTTTGCCACAAAGGTGCGTGTCATTCAGCAAGGCCGATTTTACTTTAATTGTAGTTTAAAAACAGTAAAATCGACCTTCAGGCCGGGAAATGTTGTTAATACTGTTTAGAAGGCAGAGAGTTCGACAAGGCCGAGTTTAATGCGGGACATCCGAGCCTGTAGGCTAGGCTAAAAATCCCCGTAGAACCCGCATAAACGGGATCGGGTCAGTCTACCTCCCCGAACGAGACTCTGCCCTTCGGCATAGTTTCGTTTGGGTTACTCACTGTCCGATGGCAGAGAGTTCGACCATCATAGCTGAAAAGATTTCAGCTAGAGAATCTAGCAACTGCCTCACGCAGTCACATGTGGCACAAGGCCGAATTTAACGTGGGGTTCTCGAGCCCGTAGACTCGGCCAAAAATTCCCCGTAGAACTTGCATAAACGATATCTGGTCGGTCCACCACCCCGAACGAGACTCTGCCCTTTGGCATATCCTCGTCCGGGTTCCTCTTTGACCATCACAGCTGAAAAGACTGCAGCTATTCGGTATTTACTAACCCCACTAGGGTAGATGTGGCACAAGGCCGGGTTTAACGTGGGATATCCGAGCCCTTAGGCTCAGCTAAAAATTCCCCGTAGAACCCGCATAAACGGGATCGGTTTGGTCCCGAACGAGACTCTGCCCTTCGGCATAGCCTCGTCCGGGTTCCTATCTGCCCGAAGGCAGAGAGTTCGTCCATCACAACTGAAAAGATTTCAGCTAGTCGGTATTTACTAGCCGCCTCAGCAGGTAGATGTGGCATAAGACCGACTTTAACATGGGACATCCGTGCCCTTAGGCGCGGCCAAAAATTCCCCGTAGAACCCGCAAAAACGGAATCGGGTCGGGTCGGTCTACCTCCCCGAACGAGACTCTACCCTTCGTTATAGCCTCGTTCGGGTTCAACCGTATAGCTGTAAAGAAAAGATTTCAGTTAGAATAATTACCAACCGTTCCACGCAGTCGGATGTGGCACAAGGCCGAATTTAACGTGGTGTATACGAACCCGTAGGCTCGGGCAAAAATTCCGCGTAGATCCCGTAGAAAACGGGGTCAGGTCGGTCTATCACCCCAGACGAGACTCTCCCCTTCGGGATAGCCTCGTCTGGGTTCCTCTCAGCCCGAAGGCAGTGAGTTCAACCATAGAGCTGGAAATATTTCAGCTAGTATATTTACGCCCCACACGAGGGTCGTAGGTGGCACAAGGCCGAGTTTAACGTGGGTTTTTCGAGCCCGTAAGCTCGGCCGAAAATATTTCCTTTTGAACCCGTATAAACGGGTTCAGGGTCAGTCTACCACCCTGAAGGAGACTCTGCCCTTCGGTGAAGCCTCGTCCGGGTTCCTCTCTGCCCGAAGGCAGAGAGTTTGACTGTGTTTTGGTTAGACTCTGTAGTCCGTTGACTTACAGATACTTATAGGAAGTTACTACCGATAGTATAGTCACTCATGCGCGTGACAGGTTATTCCATTACATCACTTCCTATTCATTGTATAACTTTTATGACAATGTGGGAAAATATCAGGGGAACTCATCTCTTCCTTTAAAAAGACTACATCTGGACTAATATATTGTTTTTATGTATACAATTATAGATATGCGCTGGGTAGGAGGAGATATAAACCCGAGCGTCACTCATAATCATGTACCGAGAGAAAGTGGTGTTGTCACAATGTGGGAAAACTATCAAAAGAAAAGCATTGGGAATCTGTATAAGAGCGCCGGTCCAGACACGCCCGAGGAAAACAAAAAAATCTTTAAAAATAAAAAATTTAAAATTTAACGTTAACACATCTTCAGCACTTTCCCAGGGGTACATAATTATGACCGACGCTCGCGTTTAAATCACCACCTCCCCCTTCTCACAATAAGCGAAACATGCTACGCAGAATCTTTTCCACTTTGTTATTTAAATGCCTAACATTTTTCCGATATATATGAATTTATATATCGTATTCTCCCATAACTTGTTAGAATTGTTATACTTGAAAATAGTTATTTAAAAAAATCTTTTATCCTAGATGCGTAGAGGAATACATTATATATATATATATATATATATATATATATATATATATATATATATATATATATATATATATATATATATATATATGTATATATATATATATATATATATATATATATATGTATATATATATCCGGACATGGTTTTGATGTGTATATTTGAACTCTTTGGGTGATATGTAACTGATTTGAAATTTCTGTTTTTCAGAAAATTTACTTTGGATAATTGCTTATTTCACTATAATGGCTTGTATTGGTGCAAAAGATGAGGGGAATAAGAGGAAAGGATGACAACGAGACACCTCTGCAACAAGAGAGCGACGAGATGCATGATTGTGATGAAATCTGGACTGAAATCGAAAAAGCTATTAAAAAAGGTTGTTAGTTTTATGGAAAGAAAGCCAGCATTCAGCTATGACGATTGCATTAACGCACGCAGAGTTAAAAAGTGTCTCTCGTTAAAAAAAAATTCAAGAACAAAATCAGAACGAAATGCGGAAAAAGTTGAGAATGACATTAGAAGAGAAAGAATCATCATGCAACAGCGATTAAAAAATACTCGTCACATTATTTGTTTTGCATAAGTGGCAGACTTAATTTAATTAATTTTCATTAACATTACATAAATTAATTTCTTTTTCCTTAAAATCAGTTCCGTTATATTTCACTCACCATTAGCTTATTTTGTTTACTATAAAACATTGAAAATAAATGTTAAACCTGATTTCAGTTCTTTTATTTTAATCTAAATATAACCCCTCATATCCAGACTTTGTAACCAATTCCTCATACCCGAAAGGCCTTCGTAGTTCACTTGTCAGCGATTCTACTGTATATATGCGTGTGTGTGCGCGTGTGTGTGCAACAATTCGCATGTAATGAAAAATATCTCTGTAAAAAGACAATATGAATAAAAGAAAAAATGTGTAACTTTCCTTAGCCGATGTGTTTTGTCTTCTCATGGACACTATCATGGGAAATGTAATGATTTTATTTTGTGAAATGATCATAACTATGAGTTAATTTTAATTTCCGACTGTATGTAATTTATATGCTCTGTTAGACATACATTGAGCTCTCTTTGTGAATCAGTTTTAATATTTTACATTATTAGGAGTCACTTGGATTATATACCAACGGATTATTACACAACACACACACACAGACACTGTCACAAGCACACACACACACACACACAGTCACAAGCACACACACAGACACACACACACACACACACACACACACACACATATATATATATATATATATATATATATATATAAATCTAAAATACAATATAAAATATAGATATATAAAGATAGTATATTGTAAAAGGAGACTTTAAACAGTCGCGCTTAAGAGGTGCAATCATATATATATATATATATATATATATATATATATATATATATATATATATATATATATATATATATGTGTGTGTGTGTTAAAACTAGTGGTACTCGCTTGGAAATACCTTAAGTATTTCGGCTTGTAGTTGAACAAACCAATACCCAAGGAAAAATGAGGAATAAAAAAAAGAAAGAACTGAGAATATGAAATTGAAGCGAAAACAATCGTCCAGAATTCAAGCTCAGAGTCCAAAGAAAAAAACACTCCAAAACGAGTAAAGTAACTACGTAAACTGCTCAATACACGAAGTAGAGTAAAACTTAATATAAACCTAAAGAGCCAGGTAAACCTACCTAGGTTTCACCTGAAGAATTTACCACAAACAAATAAGTTGCACAAAACCTTTAATAAAAACTACGTCAAACTAAGCTATAGCTGCATGCCTAATATGACCAGTTTAATTAATAAATATAATAGGAGAGAAATTAAACTAAACCACGCACCGTCCCTCTAAGTGTAATTGTAGGAATAAGGAAGCTTGCCCCCTCCAGGGCAAATGCCAACATGAATGCGTGGTTTATCAAGTAAAAATACATAAGGATAAAACGAAGAAAACTGACAAAACCCTAAGGTTTACATAGCATCTACCCAGAATAATTTCAAAACACTATACTATAACGACCTTAGTAGTTTCAATAGCGAAACGTACAAACACTGTACACCTTGTCCTCTTATGTATGGAAGATCAAACGAGAGGACAATAAAGACCCCATTTTGAAATGGGAAATATTAAAAAAAATGTCACAGGTATAAATCAAGTGATAAATTTTGTTCATAAAAGAAATCATGCATAGATATATAAAACCAGTCGATAGAAAGAAAAATTACATACGATTCTGTATTTACTACAAAAAGTTCATCATTTCTCGCTAACTATCCTCATAAGGACTTAAGAAAAGTCGAAAGATTGAACCAGATTTCATCCGAATTGAGCTTTGGACAAGTTCTGCACAAGATCTATCTTTATCAGATAAGGATTATCCGTGATTTAGAAATTTATAGACACAAAATATTAGAAATTTAAAAATTAAGAGATTAGAGATTTAGAAATTAATAGACACAAAATGTCTGTTGTCTTTAATACCATTACATATACATATATATATATATATATATATATATATATATATATATATATATATATAAAAGTGGACATGGAAGTCAGCACTTAGAGGCGACAGTCTGTTTCATGCTAGTGCAATCGTCAGGCTCTATCTCTGATATTGAGCACTTTACCCCATAAATATAGCACACTTTAAGACTATATTTCTGCATATATATATATATATATATATATATATATATATATATATATATATACACACACACGTTGTATTAAACGCCAAAGACAACTTAGTCCTGCTGATTTTCTTTTGTATTTTCTCAAATTTTCGAATGAGACTTTTTATTTCAAAATATAGTTTAAAATATGTTTTTTTTCCCGCTACACAGTAATAACCATGTTTCAAAAACTGAAGCCAAAAACTTCAAATTTAATTATATAATTAAATTAAAAGCATTTGTTCCGTTTCATCTTCAAGCGAATATTGGAATAACTTATTTTTTACATTTACTGAGTTTTAAACGCACATATAAATTCATAATTTCCTGTTTCCAAGGATACAGAGAAATCCAATCATTCAGACAAGGGGTGGTAGCCTGTTCATTTTTATTAACTATTGTTGTATCAATTATGATTTATGTTCGAAAAAGAGGTTAAGTTTAGGAAGGGTAGGGGTGTATTTTTCAACGAATTCTGACATTCGTTAAATGCATGTCGTCTGGGGTTCTTTTTATTAACGGCACTTGTATACTTAAAGATTCTTTTGGGGGGGTGTTTGGGTTAGAATACGTTTTATTTAACTACAATTTTAAAATATTTTTACTCTTAAGTACAAATAGATTATATTTCTTTTTAAAACAAGTAAATATAATAGAATTACTTAAATTATTTTAAATTATTTTTTCATATCAAATATAAGTATGTATATGACAAGCTCCCATTTCTTAATTTTATTTTTAAATATTATTTAAGGAAAATTTAATTTCTCTGATTTAGTAAATTTTTATTTTTTATAAACTTATACTCTGTAAATTTACATTGTGCACACTGTTTTGTAAAAATAAAAGTACCAATAAGAACACCGGATTTTATAACTTACTGTTCTTTATATATATATATATATATATATATATATATATATATATATTTGTCATCCACAGACAGACTGTTTCGCATCTCTTCAGTGTGGCTAGACGTCCAGTTGCCTCTAGCTAGGATCGAAAACCGACTAAATTTGCGCCAGTCGGAACTTCTACCACTAAGCCGTCGGCGCACGGCAGGGATGAAGGTGAATTTTATCGTGTTTATTTTTAGATTTAGATAAACACACAGTGACTGACAGTGGCTCAGTTCTGCCGAAGAGTCGTGCAATATTAGCTTAAATAGTCACTGTTTACAAATTCACACACACACACACACACACACACACACACACATATATATATATATATATATATGTGTAATTTGGCAGCAACTTTTCTTTCAAACATGTAGTGTTGAATGTTAAAGACAACATAGTCTTACATATTTTCTTTTGAATTTTCTCATATTCTCTAATGAGACTTTTTATTTGAAAATAGTTTCGAAATATGTATTGTCCATACGATGACCTAGCGCTTTCGAACATCATTGTTCATCTTCAGGGTCAATATTTTAGTCAAAATTTTTTTTTTTTTTTTTTAAACAAACATTTGCCAATTATCTTGTAGCGTAATCATGTTGCTACTTTTTTACAAACTAAAAACGTTAAAATCCTTTTAAATTCAAAAGACGCGATGATGTTGTATCACGTGCATGGCGTAGATTTTTATCATGTGAAAGCGTGAAAAAGATTTCCAATACACAAGCCAAAAGATCGAAGAATACGCTACAAAATTTAAATATATTATAAACATTGCAATATATTACCAGATATATTATAATCTATACGATTAATAAGAGGTCTTTTTCTTTTAATATGTAATGCCTCTAAGATTTTAAGGCGTCTAATGTCTGTATGTTTATCTATAATTTTAGTATTTTCTACAAGTATTTTACGTATATGAGATTGCGTAAGGGAAACAGTATGTGACTTAATATGTTGTTTAATGGAGCTAGTATTATTTAGATGCAGAGTCAATCTTCTGGAGAGCCGGGTGGTTGTAAATCCAATATATGTATGTGAATTAGAAGAACATTCTTCCATGGGGCATTTAAACTCATACACAACATTGGTTCTATCAACAACTGCAGCAACTGGAGAATGATTATTAGTCATTATCAGGTTAGACGTTTTAAATTTACTATAATATATTTTAAGTTTTAAGGCCTTGTTGGAATCAACAGGAAACACATTATGGTGTATTATAGATTTAAGGGTCTTTTCATCTATGCTGTATTGTCTATGCATTTGTCCTCTGTAAAAGAGGTTAATTGAGGATAATTTTCTTGGTGTATCTCTTGTTAGGTCTGAGAAGTATCTATCAAATTCATTATCAACTAGATAGTTAGGAAAACCGTTATTAATAAGGGTTTGCTTGATGTGAGTCAATTGTTTATGAAATATTTTATTGGTAGAAGAGATAAGTTTTGCTCTAGTAACTAGGTTAGAAATTATTGACCGTTTATATTTAATGGGGCATTCACTAAGATAGTTGAGTGTGCAATTGTTATCACTTGTAGGTTTTTTGTATACAGAAGTGGTAAAAGTGTATATATATATATATATATATATATATATATATATATATATATATATATATACAGGGTGTGGCTGGTATTTGAGGACATACAGATTTAAGATTAATACTGCTTCCCACTAACTTATAAGGCTTTTTATTTTTCTAAAATCAAGTATGGCAAACCCTATGGTAACAAATGAAATGAAAAGGCCTGCTGAGGTTGTGGCATTAAAGGCTGATCATAGCGATTTGGATATTGCCTGTTTTCTCAGTGTTGCAAGAATGGATGGCTGACTATTTGTACGACCACATCACACCCAAAATTTGGCCTCCTAACTCTCTAGATCTCAATCCACTAGACAATTATTTGTTGAGCTTTGTTGAGAAGGAGGTTAATAAACAGCCTCATAAAACCAAAGACTCTCTTAAAGATGCAATAGTTCGAGTAATGTATGACATAAATAAGGACCAATTAATCAGAACTTGCAGCCAATTTCCACCTCGTGTAGAGGCAATTATTGATGCTAGTAGTAATTTTATTGAATAAAATTAAACAATAGTTAGGTAAGTTTCATCTTTACTTGTTTGTAATCAAATGTAATTATATTCATTTGTTCAGCAAGTTTTTTTACTAATCCATAAAATCTGTCTTCAAATACCAGCCGCACTATATATATATATATATATATATGTGTGTGTGTGTGTTTCTCTACATTTTAAAGATTTTCTGTTATAGTAACTTTCTAAAATAATAATAACAATAATTTATGCTATAATTTCTATAATACCTGTTACTTTTTACTCGAAATATATTTATATATATAAGGATTTGTTTCTTTTCTTTAAAGCAATTCGAATTTACTTTTACTTTTGGCATTCTCTCAGGCTCCTTTCCTTTTTACTCTCTCTTTTTCTCTTTTATTTCGCCTTCTCTTTATCTCACTCTCACTGTTTATGTCTTTCTCTCACTCTTTCTCTCACGTAAAAACACGCACAGACACTCGCTTTCTCTCTCTCTCTCGCCCCCTCTCCGCCTCTCCCCCTCTCTCCCCCTCTCATCACACTATCCCCCTCTCCCCCTCTCTCACCCCTGTCTCCCCTCTATCTCCCCCTCTCTATCTCCCCTCTCTCCCCCTATCTCTTTCTGTTTTAGGGACGAGCATTGCAAGTCTTAGTCAGTGATAAAAAAACGGTTCAAACATAAGACATGCTCAGCCTATGGATAGTTCAATTACTTCAAGATTATCTTCCAAATACCATCTTTGTTCTGATTCTCTACAGCCCCGGCCATAATGGCTCTCTCCCCGATTCCGATAGAGTTGCAATAGTTTAAGACATTGGATATTTGAACCGCCTCTTAGTCCCGTTCCGGCCACACCATTGATGTCTGACACAATGCGAGAATCTCGTCTAAATCATAGTCAATACTATGAAACCATTATTTGAAAAAAGAAATCAATGTGCTATACAATCCCCCGTCCCTTTCATCTCATCCTCTCATCATCGCTCGCTGCACGCATCCGCCTCCGTGTGTACCAATAAAAATGGCGAAATCAATTTTCTTCCAGAAATTCTTAATTAAAAGTAAGTATTTCGTTAATCGCGAAATCGCGTGATTTCTGAGATTGCGACTTCACACATTTGTTTTTCTAAATAGAATCGACTCTAGACTGAACGCGCTGGCATTTGAAAATGTACTTCTCTTACGTCATAAGCGTCGAGACTGCTTACAGGCTGCTGCGTTAATTTCGCCTCATGCTAATGCTAATCCCCCCCCCAATATATCCAATCAAGGATGCAAAAAAAAAAAACCCAAAAAAAACAAGAAAACTAAAAGAAGTTTTAAGATAAAATCTGCATTCTAATAAAAATAAAATTGCCATCCAAAATATATCATCATTATTTTCATTTTCATATTCTTTGTCTCAAATAGAACATATGCCATGATTTAACAACCAGGAGTAAAAGACGTGGGGGTGGGGCACAATCGACGTGGTCTAATGGTTAGCAAGCTTGTCTCGCTAGAATAATTACGACTGAGTTTGATCCTCTCAGGGTACTCTATGCTTTTGGCCTTGTGCCACATCTATGCTACGTTTAGACAGTCACCACCAGGAGCGGATCATAGCAAATGACCTGGGGGTGAGTCACATTCGACGTGGTGTCAAGGGTTAGCAATCTTGTCTCGCTAGATCAATTTCGACAGAGTAAATGAGTTCGATCCTCACTGGTCGCTCTATACGTTCGGCCTTGTGCCACATCTAAGGTACGCTTAGAAAAATACCATAACAAGGGACCTTTTGGGGCACTTTGACGTGGTGTAATGGTTAACAAGCTTGTTTGGCTACAAAAATGACGACTGAATCTATCTTTCACATTCATGTCTACCATTCGTCCATGCACTTAATATTGCTGCCATATTTGGTCTGGTGCTTCTGCTATTTATTTGGATATTCTTTATAAAATACAAAGAATCATCTGCAATTTTATTGGTACTGACCTGACATCTTGTCTGCAGTCACTTTCAAACCACCGTAACTTATCGTTTCTGTGCCTTTTCTTTAAAGAGATTCATGGTAATTGTTCCGATGAACTTTCCCTATAATGTAACGAACCCGTCATAATTTCAAGGAGAATTTTATGGTTATCTAAAACGAATGTGTCTATTGCGGAGTCTGTTAGCGTCTATGTATGTGCATTTGTATGTGTGTGTATGTGTGTATCTCATCAACGCCATTTTCCTACCAATGTTGACTTACCAGTGCAAGACATGGGCTCTAACAAAACCCTTGAGTGTAAACTGATCACTTTTGAGATGAAATGCTTGAGGAAAGCAGTGAACAAGACCAGGCGAGACAAGATCAGGAATGAGGCAATAAGAGATATGGTAGCAGCAATACCAATAATACAACACATCGAACGACAGAGGATCAAGTGGTTTGGAGACTTCACTCGTATCAACCAACCAGCCCTACGAGTATACACCCTCAGATACTCTGGCTGGGAAGCGAGAGGCAGACCAAGAAGACGCAGTGGCAGACACTCTCAGAGCCCACGAGATATTTGTCCTCTAGGCCACTCGCCTTGCCGCGGACAGACGATTATCTCTCCAAGACGTCTAACAGCACAAGCGGAAGGAAAAACTAAAAATCAAATTGCTGGGAAGAGGATTTTAATTAAAAATGTTTTTTTTTCTTTTGAAATGTTTATGACTAAGTTTGTAGGAACTTAAAGCGAATTTCTTTTTTCTTCGTTCGTTTTAAAATACTGCTTTCATCAGTTTTTAAACTTTACTTGTGGCAAAAGGCCAAGAGGAGGATTGCAATGTACAATATTTGAAACTGGAAGAGCTTTATTTTGAAATCCTCACTATTGAATTGTCACTGGAATATTGATCAAAGATAAGAGTAGAAGTTATGAAACTATCTCAGTTACTAGGCTTGGGTTTCGTACCAGACCCCAATAGGGTACGGATCAACCTCACAACAATAGCAATAACCGTAACAATAAGGAGCTAAAGTACAATTTTTTTCCTGACAAGCTGATTTTCCTAACGAGTGACAAAGAAATTTTAAAACATTGAAATTCAAATTATAAATATTCAAATTCCAGTAAATATTAACAACAAATACAATATAATTGTTATAATAAAAAAATTAGTAGTTGATTTGTTTTTTACTGTTTATCAACCCTTTGCAGGTTATTTAATGCCAGAAAATATTTTTAAATTCTAAGAATTTTTTTGAGATAATAATAATTTAGTGATACACGTCTTATTAATTAACCCACAACTGGGGGAGAAAAGATAGATTCGTACATTTCTCTAGGGTGTGTAAGTAAATATAACCTAACGAAATTCGAAATCGGCTCTCAATTAACAATTCTGAGCCATTATCCATTACACCACCCGCACATCCAAACTTAGAGCAACAGGTATTCCTAAACGGTCACCCATCTAGGTACTAACCAGGCTCAACGTTACTTAGCTTCGGTGATCGTACAGGAACTGGTGGCCGTAAGCCGATTATGATTAAACCATTGAAAAAGCAATTTTATTCAAACTTTTATTCAAACATGTATTCCTGAAACGCCTGTACCGGTTTCAAAATATTTTATGCATTCAATGAAGTGCAAAGGTTTCAGATGGAAGTCTTGAATTAATCTCGCCCCCCAAAATTTGTCTAACGCAGCCACGAAAAAAACATCTCTTTATGGATTCTCAAGATAGGAAATGAAAATATGTAAATTTACCTGACGTCCCCAAAACAGCAGAGAATCACAACAAAAACGTATCTGATAAACAAAAAATCCGCATGCAAACTTTCATTCCCTCAAAAATCAAGTTAGTACCGTTTTAGCGCCACTGTTATGTAATATTAGTCTTCCTATATAACAATGAATCATCACAGATGAAGAATAGGCTTGAAGCAACAGAGATGTGATCAGAGAAAGGGATGCTGAGAATACCATAGACTTAACATGTGAGCAAGAGGGAAAATATAAACAAAAAACCCTTTCTGGAATGAGGGGTTATCATTATTTACAATATCTGTTGTCTTCATCTTTGTTGTTATCACGTTGTGCCCTTTCGCCTTCATCAGGTGTACGTCGATCTGGGTAATCTACAGGGAATTCGGAACCGAAATTTTTATTTAATCTATGGGGGTAGAATACTCTCATTCCACTTATCTAGATAAATACTGGATTAAAGTGTTGCAAATATAGTAATCATGAGTTCAATCCCTGGCCTGGGCAGTGTGTACTTGAATTCAGGGGAAACAAGGTGAGCAATGACTGGGCAGTACTAGAAACAATAACACAGTTGGTCTATAGATATGGACAGTGGAACGGTTATATAATCAAATCTGCACATGCGAATGCCGGACAATATCCGCGCCGATGAAGAAAAGACTTTAAGTAACAGAAATAAGCGCCGACAAAGTTTTAGAGAAAATAGGGACAAAAAAAGAAATTGATGCTTAACATCAGGAAGCGAGAGTTCACATTTTAGGGCGTATAATGAGGTAAGAGGGCTTGGAAAATCTGATACTCACAGGACAGATTGTGGGCAAAAAGGACAGAGGAAAACAACGCATAATCTGCTTAGTGAGCGTCAGTAAAAAAGATGGCGGAACATGGTTTAGGATAGATAACAAAAAAAAATTATTAAGAGCTACAAAGGATAGGAAATTGAGGAGAGCCATGAACGCCAATGTCCTGAAGGGACACGACACATAGAAAAAGATTGAGTTAGAGTATATCGATACTGAACAAGGTTTAGAAGAGATAACAAAAAGACAACATTTATTAAGAGCTATAAAGGATAGGAAATTGTGGAGTTCCATAATCGACAACGTCCTGAGTGGACACGGCATATAGAAGCAGAATCAACTTGAGTAAGTCGATGGCGGAACAAGTTTTAGGAGAGATAAAAAGACAATAAATATTAAGAGCTACAAGGGATAGGAAATTGTGGAGAACCATAATCGCCAACGTTCTGAAGGGACACGGCACACAGAAGAAGAATGAGTTTGAGTCAGTCGATGGCGGAACAAGTTTTAGGAGAGATAAAATGGCAATAAATATTAAGAGCTACAAGGGATAGGAAATTGTGGAGAACCATAATCGCCAACATCCTAAAGGAACACGGCACATAGAAGAAGATGAAGAATAAGCTTGAGTAAATGGATAGCGGAACAATGTTTAGGAGATTTTTTAAAGGATTTCACCCCAAGCAAGGCGGGAGTGCCACTAGCATGAAATGGGTTACAGAGAGTGGGAGCAAGAGTAAAGAGATGTCAATGAGGAAAGGTTGAAGAAATGGATGGGGCATAGATCAAGGAATCTGGAGATGTCTATAAACCTTGTATTTGAATAATTGAAGATTATATCTATCAAGGAAGCAATAGGAAGAGAGTTCCACAGACGGGAAGTGCCAGACATGAAGCTATTGGAGTAGAAGAGACGGCTACATTTAACCGGTCGACAGTGAAAGGTTGGGTCTGAGATGCCGACTTAATGGCACGTTTAAATTCATGCAATTTGGGAACCAGCGAAAGTAGCTCGTCGGAGCAGTTACCGTGAAAGTATTTGTAGAAAAGACAGAGGGAGGCAACGGCACGCCTATGAGAGAGAGACTGTAGATGAGAGGCCAGATCAAGGCCAACAACATTGCATATCCGTCTCTGGATTTTGTAGAGAGCCCTAAGACGAACAGCGGGGTCTCAAGACCATATATGACATGCAAAGGCGAATGATTGATTTGTAGATTTGAAGGATGGACTCGGGCGAGAAAAACTACCTGGCGCGACATAGACAACCAAAAGACAACATTTATTAAGTGTTACAAAGGATAGGAAATTGTGGAGAGCCATGATCGCCAGCGTCCTGAAGGGACACGGCACATAGAAGAATAATGAAATTGAGTAAATGGATGGCGGAACAAGGTTTAAGAAAGATAACAAAATGATAACATTTATTAAGAGCTACAAAGGATAGGAAATTGTGGAGAGCCATGATCACCAGCGTCCTGAAGGGACACTACACATACAAGAAGAAGAAAAGCTTTAGATTCTTAGATTTCTCCAGGCACGATGAACGGTTGCAGTGTCAGTGAGGCTCCATGCTTTGAACGTTTATTGGATTCACTCCCCGAAACACTAGACCTCCAGTGGAACCTCATATATATCTCCATTGCTAGAGATACTGGGAAAAGGATTGGCTCATTCCATAAGTGCTTTATTTTTGAAAGAATCATGTTAGAGTAAAAATGGAGTGATGACGGCATGTCTGGATTTCAAAATCATTTACGCGAACTTTCACGGAGACGAATCATCCTGCTCCCCACTGTTTCCTAAATGTACAAAGAAAGTTCCACTAAGACGGCTTTTTTTCCCAAGAACCGTTACATTCGGGAAGAAAATCCCTCGTAGATTTTTCCCTGAAATCAACAGTTTTTAAATCAAGGGCCGTTATCTATCATCCTTATCGCTATAACTTTTACTCCCTAGCTTTCATTCATATCACACACTTCATTCAAAATTACCGTTTGAACAACAACCTCTATTTTGCGTGGCTTTCGACTTTTGTATTGATTGAATTTTCGTAAAAAAAATACGCCCTTGTGCAAATTAATTGAACGAAAACAAAAACGAATAATTCCGTTAATATTTACTTTCGTATTTTTCGAATGAAACATGGCCCAGTGAACATGTTAGTACTTCGTATGTCCATTCCACGAAATCTTTCCTTGCAGATTGAAAACAGATTCTCGATTAGATTTAAATCATGAGAGTTTCCGAGCCAGTCGATAGTACTTTGATTTGCTCACTGGTAAGGCTTACCAGTGTGTTCGGGCAGCGTTACAATATTTATACGCTTCCTTGGAGTAATTTCCATTGCAAACAGTGGCTGTAAGACAACTAATCGATAGTCGAGACAATAGTGTCTGGGCGTGATGAAAACCTAATGCAATCACATTGACGCAATATTTTTCAAGGCCAAACAAATTTCATCATACACCATGAAAATAGATTCATATATTGCACACTATTGCAAATGAACAAATCTGAGGCAAAAAAATAGAAATTGCTTACACCCTGTCGCTCCAGGGCCGAATGGTGAAAGAAAGGAAACTAAAGCGCTTGTTTCAATTAATTTGCACAATGGTGTATATACCTGAGTGTATTAACAAAATAAATGCAGATATAGACGTAAGAAGAAAAATAAACTGTCATTTCCATAATTATTGTAGCATACCTGCGGATGATAATGGCTATGCCCCCATTCCCCATAAATACAGCAGTAAATACTGTACGTGGTCTAGTGTTGGAGATTCGCCTCCAGCAGTGCTGGCCAAACTCTCTGCTTTCGGGGAGAGAGGATCCCCAGACTAGGCTATGTCGAAAGGCGGAGTATCGTCTCGGGAAACAGCTACCCGACCTCATTTTATACGGGGTCTACGGGCAATTTTTGACTGAACCTACGGGCTCGGATACACCACATTAAATTCGGTCATGTGCCACATCTGACTGCGTGGGGTGGTTGATAGATATCCTGCAGTTCGAGATTCGTCTCTAGCTGTGCTGGTCAAACTCTCTGCCTCCGTGGGGCGGTTGGTAGATATTGTGCAGTTGAAGATTCATTGTGGAATTCTTCTTGACTCACCTCTAGATATGTGCCACATTTGACCGCCTTTTACACGGGGTCTACGGGGGATTTTTGGCCGAACCTACGGGTAAGGATACCCCACATTAAATTCGGTCTTGTGTCACATCTGACCGCGCGGGGCGGTTGGTCGATATCCTGCAGCTGGAGATTCATTGTGGAATTCACTTGACTCACTTCTAGCAGTTGACTACTTCTACGCGCCGCTGGTGAATCTTATATATGTTGTTCTTGTCCTAAGTATTATCGTTCATTATCAACCTTTGTTTGATTATTCTATTCAGTAACGTTTCCTAGGTTATAAAAATGATGAACATGAACAAACAGCGTCCAAACTAAAGCAGGTACCAACAAAATATATAAAGTTATAGCCGAGGAAATCAGTAACCTAAATGCTACTGAGCGTCAACAAACTACATACAGGTATATTGTCCTTCTTTTATATGTCGTGTCCCTTCAGGAAATCGGTGATCATGGACCGCCACAGCTTCCTATCCGTAGATCTAAGCGATGTTTGTCTCCTTACTGTTTCTTCCATCCTTTGTTCTGCTATCCATTTACAAAATCTCGTCAGGTATCTTAATCGCTGTTTCCCATTGTCCCTTCAGGGCATGGTTGGTCATGGCTCTCCACAATTTCCTATCCTTCTTAGCTCTAAGCAATGATTGTCTCTCCAATATCCATTCCAGTCCCCCTTCTGCCATCGGTTTAAATAAACTCTCTAACCAGGTTACTCATTTTTACCTGTCCTTTTTTGCTTTCGACATATCCTGTGAGTGTTAATTTCTCCAAGCTTTCTTACTTCATTAGGTATACCCAGAAATTACAACTGTTTTTGATTCTAAGTAAAAATGTCGCATTTTCCTTAAAATCCCCTTGTTGCTTGCTACTCAAAATGGTTGTCCGCGAACCGGTGCCGACACGCGAACCATCAGCTACTGGTACGCGGCCAATGCCCAGGCCATGCTAAGGAATTCTTTTGCAAAGATTAAGGTTGTATAATTTTAGGTCTTGTGTTAACAAACTACTTATTTTTGTTATTACTTTTTATATATTTTGATATTGAATTATTTTTTGCAAAATAAATGATAAGATAAGATAAAAAATAGTCAACTTTTATTATATTCATTATATATATCGTTTCCGGTATAAATTAATATTAGTACAAAATATTACAGGTGACACATTGAGAAAAAAAATGTCGGTCCGTCATATTAGATAGATTGAGAAGCATTGCCATATTCAGAAAAATCGAAACTCTATTTAAGGAATGTTAGTATATGTTTCAAATCTGATTTTGGCTTGTTTAATTCTTCCAAAGACAAACTGCGTTGTCGATTGCGATATTTGGATCAACTCACAGCTCGTCTAGGAAACTTGCTGAAATTAAACTAAAACGTAAAAACAGGAAATGCTTTGCTTTGTACTTTGTTTCTGGTCTTAAGGTCGGTGTCGAGTAGAATATATTGAAAAAGCAAATCTTGGTGAAATCGACTTAATTCAATCAAATCAAATCTAATATAGCCGAATAAGTGAATAATTAATGTCTTTCTGAGAAACTCTACAAGAAATAAGAATCGGAAATATTTATTCCGTAAATCCAGAAAGATCAGCGGAAATTGAATCCGGATAGCTCCATTGGTCAACATGTACAATGACAAATTTCCAAAGAATTGGAAACGAGCTGATAGAATTTCTAAAGCCGTCACTCACCTCTGCAATTAAGCCGGTTCTTTAAAAGACCACCGCATATTGTCTTTTCAGTTAAATCTTGTCCATCTAATCATTTCCATCCGAGATCATCTGTGGCCAGACATTCTCTATCTTCATTAGAAATTCTTCTTCTTCCGAGATCACTTATTAGAAATTCTACACCATCCTATGACACTTGATAGAAATTTTTCTCCTTCCACACTCCTTTTCCGATTTGGGGGCTAGAATTCTCTTTCTTCACAGGAAATGCTTGTAGTTCTACTTTTTCCTTGGTCACTTGCTGAAATTTCTTCACCTTCCTCAGTCACTTGCTAGAAATTCTTTTACTTCCACATTCTTCTTCCTCAGTCACTTACTAGAAATTCTTCTCCTTTCTAGGCACCTGATAATGACCAAAAACGTTGTTCCGATAATAACATAAATACCTCAATATTTACTGTCTATTGTCCTCATCTTTGTCGCGTTCACACTCTTTGGGTCCTGTAACTAACGCCTTTATCCACTGTGCCATGTCCTTGAGGACATCTGTGTATGAATTTCTGGGTATTATAAACCTAATGTCTTCAGAACCATTTTTTACAAGTGCTCATATTGCAATTTTTGCTTTTATTATTGCATGTTTTATAATACGTTTATAATACCCAGATATTCATACACGGTTATGGCAGTGGAGAACTTGGAGAGGGGGATTAACAGGAGATAACTGATAACTGACATCCATTAAACATGGCACGTGGAACTAGAACAGTCTACCACAGTGAGCGAAATAAAAGATTCAGTTCGACATTCCAACCAGCTGAAGAAGGCCCGAGCGTACAACGGCCGAAACGTTGTAATAAATATGGCGACAAAGATGAGGACAATAGTCCGAATAATGTAAATAGTGTACATAATACCTCATCTCAGAAATATAGACAGATACTGAAAGGCCGAAACGTTGTAATAAATATGACGACAAAGATGAGGACAATAGTCCGAATAATGTAAATAGTGTACATAATACCTCATCCCAGAAATATAGACAGATACTGAAAGGCCGAAACGTTGTAATAAATATGGCGACAAAGATGAGGACAATAGTCCGAATAATGTAAATAGTGTACATAATACCTCATCCCAGAAATATAGACAGATACTGAAAGGCCGAAACGTTGTAATAAATATGACGACAAAGATGAGGACAATAGTCCGAATAATGTAAATAGTGTACATAATACCTCATCCCAGAAATATAGACAGATACTGAAAGGCCGAAACGTTGTAATAAATATGGCGACAAAGATGAATAATGTAAATAGTGTACATAATACCTCATCCCAGAAATATAGACAGATAAATACCTCAACCAAGATGAGAACAATAGACAAAATAATACAAGAATATAAATCCAAATGTGTATAAAATTTAGATAAAAACAGAGCAACGGATGTCTACAGGGATAAGGGATGAGAGGATACAGATGTAAGAAAAGATGTAAGAGTTATTGATATAATAGATAAGATTCATTGTTAACATCTGTGAGATTTCCACGGGTTGTTAAGAAGTAAAATAAAAATAAAATGACCAGTAAATTCAAAATCATGACAACTGGCATAAAATTGACGGTTTCTTGTTTTTAATGTTTACTTAGAAAACAGGGTCTTCCACGCAGCTACGATTTCTTTTCTGAGATTTATGTATGCAAGTAACAATGAAATTAATTAACTGATGCTTTTCATAAGATTGTCAGAATATATATGATGAATTTAAAATGTAAAAAAATCCATTGAGAATCGATAATAACCCAACCTAATACAGCTAGGTACCTTGCTCAGATTGATATGGTTGCAGTGGTTTGCACTGAGCCACAGCAACACTCTCTTTATTACTCGTACAATCCCAGGGCACACAAGTGTATGACGTCTGGGGAGATAAAACAGGCCGCAGGGGATGCCAGATAATACCAGATAGTAGTGAGTTATTATTCCTCAATACGAGCCGCAATCCGTTACAGCAGCGTGCCCCCAACGGGGTTTCAATTCATAATACAATGACAATCAACAATCGAGAGCTAGCAGAATATAAAGTTAATTGTACGATGCACTGACTTTATGAAGATTGCCAGATCTATATCAAATGTGCTCTGACATCTGGTGAGCTATTCTGCTCTGACATCTGGCGAGCTATTGTGAAAAACGTCCTGACTGCTGATGGCAAAGCGACGTGAGTTCGAACGGGGTGCGATAATGGGTGACAGTCAGATGCGACATTCTATTTCTGAAATTATGAGGACATTTGGCATCCCTCGATCTACGTGTGTATCGGGAATACTTGACGGTACAGTGACTAACTAGCTCCACTCTATAAACGTAAGGAGAGGCCTTTTGCTAGAATTGCCTAGATAACAGACAAGGCATAGTGGCTCAAATCGCAACCACATTTAATGCAGGTGATACCAGAAACATATCAGATCAGTTCGGTGTTCCTTATTAGAAGACACGCCAAAACGACCCCGTCAACATCACAGATATACTGGATACAATGATTTAGCTGTGCTCCTGATGTTGCTAAGTGGACCCTATAGCGTGATCAGGATTTCAGATGTTTCAAGCTGAAGGTTGGTTTCGGGTGTGGCGTAGACCCCATGAGATTCCAGTTGATAACAAGGTATCGTGCAGGTTGATAGTTGTTCAATAATGGTGTCGGGTGGGAAACACGTTACTGAACGGTGAAGTACTTCATTGACCGATAGCTGCTAATTTGAACTGCTTTGAAAATATTTTTCACGTATCACGAACTCTCTGTACCCCAAACGCGAAGGGTTATACCAGAGCTATAATGCACCGTGTCATTATGACCAAGTTATTCGGAATTGGTCTGAGGATAATTCTGGAGACTTCCAACGAAAGGGGCAAATCACCATAATCACGCAGCAGGAGCCCAATCAAGCGACGCCTACCTCAACATCGTTGAAGTTTAGGTACATCTCTTATATTTGATATGATGACATTAGCAGATTTCATCAGGACAATGCATGCTGCCATACTGCACGAGCTGAAAATTTAGAAAGGAGGCCACATATTGATCAAGAGTGAGAATTGTGTGATGAGATCACTCTTAGATTGGCTGACCCTTTAGACCTTGCTCTCGCTTCTTGAAGATGATTCAGACAAGCAGATTGAAAACTACTGAGTCCACTAAAACATTCAGGCATTCTCAAGACATGACCAGTCCACCGTAACTGCTAGTATGAGAAAAGCCTCGATCCCTCCAATATTACACCTGTTAAACAGGTCTACGTTAGAATGTCCAGATTGCACGCACACAGCTTTTATGGAAAACATCCATTTGGCGTATATGGTACATGTATGGAGTCCACGACTCTGAGCCGTACAAAGGGAGATTAAATGCTTTCAGGTAGTTATCCTTTACGTTATGGTGGAGTAATGGATAGCGGCTCGGATTGAGGAATCGGAGAGCCAACTTCGATTTCCAGTCGAATTCATTACATTATTCTCTTCTCCACCCAGCTATGGGGGGAGAAAAAGTGGATTCAATAAATATTGACACAGGGTATAATGCTAGGTGTGACACCAAGGGGTGAAACATGGAAATAGTAGGGCAGACAGGGTTCTGTAGCCTTGTGTAGCAAATGGTCTAGGAGAAGGACAACTCTGAATTCAAAACCTGATCCTCCAGGTTGGGGGCTGTACAGTAGGCTAACAACCTACTCACTTAAAAATTTACTTGTTATAGAAACCGTAACGGTATCTTGCGGCCCTATTGAATATAAGGGCATAATATATATATATATATATATATATATATATATATATATATATATATATATATATATATATATATAAAAATAACCTAAATATCACCCCAAAATCTTTAAGTATACAAATAGAAAAAATGCCGAGAGAATTTTTGCCGTTAACAATAAAATTGAAAAAAAAAACCCAAACCTCAGACGACATGCATTGAACGGATGTCAGAATTCGTTGAAAAATACATCCCCACCCCTTACCTAAACACAACCCCTTTTTCGGACGTAACAAATAACTCATACAACAAAAGTTAATAAATATGAACACGCTACCACCCCTTGTTTGGATGATTGGATTTCTCTGTATCCTTGGTTACCGTAAATTATGTATTTCCCTTACAGTTAAAACTCTGTAAATTTAAAAAATAAGTTACTCAAAAATTCGTTTGAGGATGGAATGGAACTAATGTTTTTAATTTAATTACAAAATTAAATTTGAAGTTTTTAGCTTCCATTTTTGAAACATGGTTATTACTGTGTAGCGACAAAAACATATTTGAAATCAGTTAATTTATAATATTAATGCTCTGTAAATATACAATGAGCACTATTTTGTAAAAAAAAACAAAAAATATCAATAAGAACACCGGATTACATATCTTACTGTTCTTTCTTTGTATATATATATATATATATATATATATATATATATATATATATATATATATAGTTGGATTGATTTGAGTTTGTGACCCTGGGTTTCACGCTATTTGCGTTCGTCAGACAAATTGATTAATTTTTAAATTTTGGATTTATATATGGTTGCGTATATCGGTGTTTTTATGTCAGTGTGAGGAAAAAATGTTCTCGGGACGCCACTCATACATACACACACGTATACTCATTCACGCACGCCGACACACACACACACGCACCCTCACCGGAGCTCACACAAACATAAACATATGTGAACAGTGTGGGACTGGGCATATATGCTCGTATATGTGTCGTTGCGCACATACGTACGCATTTGGTCGCTGTATTCAATGTTGGATTGTATAGCGAATATATTGTTTTGTTTGTTGTGCTGTCAATGAGTGTACGTGCGTGTATGTATGTTTGCGTAAGTATGAGTGGCGTCCCGACGATAATTTTTCCTCCCACTTCTATAAAAACACCGATATACGCAACCATATATAAATCCAAAATTTAAAAATTAATCAGTTTGTCTGACGATCGCAAAAGCGTGAAACCCAGCGTCACAAACTCACATCAATCCAACTAAAGATGTTATCTCTATCATTGCCATTGAACGCTTTCCAATAAGCACCGCGCATATATAATATATAAATAATATATATAAAAAATTGCATATATACATATATTTATATACATACACATTTCATATATATATATATATATATATATATATATATATATATATATACTGTATACACGTTAAAGAGTTTATTCATGCAAGACAATGCTCCTTCTGAAGAGCTAAATATTGCCGATACCTTTTAAATGTGCTATATTTACTTGATACGTTTACACCCACTCCAGATATATTTAATCTAATAGACCTAGTGATATATGCATAAAAGGGTATAGATCAGATTATAAAAAGAAAATCCCTGCTAAGCAATAAAACTGATGTAAGTTAATTTAATGTTCAAATAGTACGAAAAAGTTAAGAACTCTTACAGGATGAAGTGAAAGAAAGGGAGAAGAAAGGACTCATTGCAAGAAGACAATAGATGCTTGTCAGCAAAAGGAACAGCCCAAGATGCAAATTAACATTGGAGATGCCAAAAAAGAACAACAATTTCAATAGCTAGGAAATGTTTTTAAAAGAGAACGAAAAGCGCAACATTGAAATGCGAAGACGCACTGAGATAACGAAAGTTGCCTTTCAAAAGCTAAGCAAAGTATATACTAACGTGAAAATTTCAATAGAAATGAAGCAAAGCGTACTGAACCATTATATAATATCAATCCTTCTATATGGCAGAGAATCCTGGACAATGTCCTCACAGATGAAGAACAGACTAGAAACAGTAGAAATGTGGTTCTACAGAAGGATGCTGAGAATACCATGAAAAAAACATATTAGTAATGACGAAAATTTCGAAAAAATGAAAAAAAAAGGACACTAATGTTAAACATCAAAAAGAGCTTAAATATCTAGGGTACATAATGAGGAAAGGCGGCTTAGAAATTTTGACACTCACAGGCAAGAGGGACAGATACAAACAGCGCAGAACCTACCTAACGGGCTTGTGTAAATTGATGGCAGAACAGGGTTTAGGAAAGATAAAGAAAAGACAAAATTTACTAAGAGCTACAAAAGACAGGAAATTGTGGAGAGCCATGATCATCAACTACCTGAAGAGACATGGCCCACAGAGAACCTGACATTTCCTAAAGAAATTATAATCAATATTTTTTATTTGGATTGATATAATGTGAAACTCTTATGATATATATGGATTATATGGATTTATATGGATTATATGGATTTATATGGATTTATATGGATTGTAGGTATATCTCCTCCTACGTCGTTAATTGGTTCCAGAGGTCACGACCTACGTCGAAAACGGCTTAAATCGAAATAACCACATTATAAACCGCAAATAAGCACTCTCCATTACACTATTTATGATATATATGTACAGTATTCTGAATTAAATAATTAATTTCCGCCTTATCCTCCAGCGATATAGTATTACACTTAGCATTAGCACTTGCACTTGGATTTTTCTTCGGATTCATCGACTAAAATGTATTCTAAAATACAATTGAAATATAAATGAAAGAACGCCAACGGCAGAACACAGATGTAAACAAGTCTGAATTAAAAATCGGTATTAAACCTTCAACGAATGCCACCTGTCGGCAGGAATTTAA
>OZ038508.1:19709878-19719878 GCA_964036315.1 Acanthosepion esculentum | reverse complement strand
GACCCCAACGTGCGGCACCTATGGAAAGTGTCTGAAAATCATACCACGGGTTGACCCAAACCTTGTGAGTGAAATTGGGTAGACGGAAACCTTGAGGGCCGTCGATATCTGTGCTAGCACTAAGTCACAAGTCATCCTGACCGAGGGGTTGAGTGTGCTGGCCTTCTTCAGATTGGATAACACGCTGGATAACACGCTATCTCCCAGAAACTGTAACTAAGGTCTGCTCGACATAGTTGCAGGATAAACCAAAGGTGGGCTATGTGAGTGTTGGATAAGCACAAATGTGCCCGAGCAAGCGTCTACAATAGGGATTGTCTAGCAGTCGTAGTAGACAGGTATCCTCGAATACGTGTGGCCAGCTATACGTACATGATAAGCGGATTTACAGTTTCTGCATCTCAGGTGCGAATTTCAACATGGTTGACTAGTCAAGCAGTTACCCAGCGTGCGGAAAGTGCCGTATACACTTCACTCGGTTTTAATCAAGGCTTTAGAGTGAAATTTGGTAGACGGAACTTTTCGGAAGCCGTCGTTTTTTTTTTGCTCGCACGAAGTCACATGTAAGAGAAAAAAGAAATCTTCTGATAATTGTCACATTTCCATAATATATCTTTGACTTCAAATTTTGATCTATTCCAAAATTGATTTTAAAATTCCTACCTGCCTGCTAGACAAGTTTATGGCTTCACAGTACAAAAGGAAAGAATAAGAAAAAAAGAAACAAATTATTTCAATATCGTGACAAAACGGTGTAGCGGCTCAAACAAGTTCCGTGTCATAAAATCTCCGGAGGCGTTTGTCTTTATCATCTTGATATGCTTCATATTAATATTATTTATCAGCCCCCCCCCCATTGGGAATGGTGTTTAATTTATTCGTTAACATTAACACACCTTCTTTATTTTCTTTCTGACTTTTCTTTCAGACTTGTAATTTTCTTTACTTTTCATTTCTGTCGATTTATTGTCTTCTTTCTTTTCTTTACTGCTTTTTTTTCTTCGCATTTTCTTTTTTCTTTCTTTTCTTAAACTTGACCCTTGTTTCTCCATTTCGGTTTCTCTGCTTTCTCTTTTCTTCTTTCGTTTTTAGTTTCTCTTCCTTTAATCTTCTTTTTTTTCCTTTCTTTTTCTGATTCTAATTTTCATAATTGTCCAACATTCTTTCTTTCTTTCTTTCTTTCTTAATTACTCCACATTCTTTCTTTCTTTCTTTCTTAATTACTCCACATTCTTTTTCTTTCATTCTTTTTTCCTTCTTTCTTTCTTTCTTTCTTTCTTTCGTTCTTTCTTTCTTTCTTTCTCCACATTCTTTCTTTCTTTCTTTATTACTCCACATTCTTTCTTTCTGTCTTTCTTTCTTTCTTTCTTAATGATTCAACTTTCTTTCTTTCTTTCTTTCTTAATTACTCCACATTCTTTCTTTCTTTCTTTCTTTATGATTTAACTTTCTTTCTTTCTTTCTTTCTTTCTTTCTTAAACTGAAGCCGTTGAAGGCTGTGGGTTTGTCAACCCTGCTAAGAACCAGATGAGTAAGACAAATGCGACGAAATTTCTAACACCCACAATTAAAAGAAAGCCTTTGGGTGCCATAAAACAGAGAGAAACAATTTGTCTAGGATCAATGTAGGTTCTGTCCACTTTAAGATTAAAGTATCGTTCTCTGACCCTTTATCTAAGATCAGTTTAAGGTCTGTCCATTCTGTCTAGCATGAAAATGTTGCGCTTTGATCCGTTATCTAGAATTAGTGTATTATTTGTCTTCTCTGGCTAGGATGAAAGTGTTACTCCTTGATCATTCGTCTCGGATCAGTGTCGTACCTATCTGCTCTGTCTAGAATCAAAATCTCTTTTGACTGATCTTTTAGACATTATTAAGGGTGCTGTCGTTTTTCTTAATATCTAGACTTTCTTTCTTTTGTTTTAGCAATCATCATCATCATCATCATCATCATCATCATCATCTATTCAGTCATCGAATTTTGCGACGCTGTGGTCACCACTTCCCTCTGTTGTGGGTCATGGGGACATTCAAGGCAAAATAGTTCAATGGCTTGCCGTTTGCATCGGGGATTGAGATTAGATCGTTTCTCCTCTCGAGTAAAGCCGTTAACCTCTGAGGCAACTGACTGGCAACTGACCGTTGGCTGATTGACACAGAGTGTTTGGGGAAAGGCGTCCCCCTTCACCGGTCCGGTTGGGAAAACCTTCCAATTAACCTCACACAGTTTAGCCGGCTGGTCGATGGCCTTCACCGGTCGTCTCGGTAAAACCATTCGACAATCTTCACATGGTTTAGCCGGCAGTTTGACGCCGTTGACCAAGATGCGGCTGTTGCAGGGCCCATTGGACTTCTTGGAGCCATATATAATAGTTAAATGGAGGCATTCCCGCATTCAAATGAAGCTAAGTAAATCAGGGTGGACTGCACATTGAAATGAGTGTTCATATTATTAGGTTGGTGCAAAAAAAATGTCTTTTTTTAGACGTTCAACTTCATGTGAGAAAACGACATTATTTTTGCACCAACCTTATAATATTATTAAGTGATGGTCTATTTTATTATAATGCTTTCATTATATTTAAACGCTTTCTGCAGTTAGATGAGTGTATTCTTTCTAACTGCAAAACGTGCTTAAAAACATATATATTGAACGTTCACGATCACGAGTTTCGTAACTCGTTACGTCAGGGTCGTCTTGGCATTACATGTATTGCAGCCGCAGTAGAAGTGGTGCGTCTTGGGAAAGGTAGCCTGACGATCACTCTTCAGGCTGGTTGAATTCAAAATTTTCCTTCTGCTCGGAATGTTGCAACCCAGAGCTATAGAACCCAGTCTGTCCTGCTATTTACCCACAACTGGGGTGGGCTGTGGGAAGAGATGGATTCATACCTTTCCCGAAGGTATTAGCACTTAAGTGATGTAATGAACTCGATTGGAATTGAAAATTTGTCCCACCGCAATTCATTACTCCACCGTCATATATATATATATATATATATATATATATATATATATATATATATATATATATATGTATATATATCTTTAGAGAGAGAGAGAGAGAGAGGGGGAGAGAGAGAGAGGGGGGAGAAACTAGTCGAACGCGTTACATTTAATTACATGCTAATAACTTTGGGAAAGGTATGAATCCTCTTCTTCCCCCACCTCCCGCTCAGTGACGGGTAAATAGCAGGACAAACTGGGTTCTATAGCCTTTTGTCTTTGGTAAAATTTAGGTAGCATTCGAGACGAAAAATATAATGCAAATCGAAATATATATATATATATATATATATATATATATATATATATATATATATATATATATATATA
This sequence comes from Acanthosepion esculentum, assembly GCA_964036315.1. Lineage (NCBI taxonomy): Eukaryota > Metazoa > Mollusca > Cephalopoda > Sepiida > Sepiidae > Acanthosepion > Acanthosepion esculentum. Next base: position 19,716,542 of record OZ038508.1, on the reverse strand, counting down.
TATATATATATATATATATATATATATATATGTCTTTTTTAATGTGTTATTAATAATAGATACAAACTTGTGGTGCGTGCGGTTGCAACGCTAAGGTCGAATTTTTGAAAATTTCAGTGAGAGCGTTTATTCTAATATGGCGATTTAAGAATTTTTTCTTGTAGGAATTTATCAGTCAACGTAGTTTAATAAGTAGAGTGATTTCTCAGTTTTATATAATTAACTTTACTAATTTATTTTTGTATCAATGCTTCATTGTAATTTATATATATATATATATATTTTGTCATATAGCCTGACGTAATATACCAGTTTAGCTACAGGGGAGCGTCTGGTTAGCAAGGTCGATCTTGTTGCTTTTAAAACTACAATTTTCCATGATTATCCTAAAACAATAAAATATATTAAAATAATTGTCGGACTTTGTACATTTCGTAGTGTATGACGTCATTTGTTTACGTATAGATAGGCTTCGGGCAGATATGAAACCATGGAAAATTGTAGTTTAATAGCAAGATATATATATATATATATATATATATATATATATATATATATATATATATATATATATATATATATATATATATATTGTAGTTTAAATATATATGCATATCTATCTATCTATATATATATTTGTCATCCACAGACAGACTGTTTCGCAGCTCATCAGTGTGGCTAGACGTCCGGTTGCCTCTAGCTAGGATCGAAACCCGATTGAATTGGCGTCAGTCGGAAATTCTACCACTAAGCCGTCGGCTCACGGCAGGGATGATGGTGAATTTTTAGCGTGTTTATTTTTAGATTTAGATAAACACACAGTGACTCAATTCTGCCGAAGAGTCGTGCAATATTAGCTTAAATAGTCACTGTTTACAAACTGACACCTCAAACCAAAGAGCTCAACCGAAATTAATTTTTTCAGGAGCCAATATTTTTTTAATCTTTTATATATATATGTATTGATCAATGTAACAAAAACAACCGAATGTGTAGAGCTATTAAATATCAAAGTCAAGGAATATATATATATATATATATATATATATATATATATATATATATGTAGAAAAATCGGAAAGAACACGTTAGCTAAATAATCCGGAGTTCTTTAGTACTTTCGTTTTTATTTTTAGAAAACAGTGCTCCATGCAGAAGCAGAGCTTAAATTATAATTATTTAAAAAAAAAAAATGATTCCTTCGCTACATAGGAGTTCTCATGTTTCAAAAACGAGAGCCGAAACCCTCTATATAATTATTAAAATTCAAATTGAATTAAAGTATGAAGCTCTGTTTCATCCTCAAGCGAAAATTTAGGAATAACCAATCTTGAAATTTACGCATCTTTATAAGCATATTCATTCATAAAATGAATTACTATGGAAACGGCTGCGGCGACCATTTTGATAAGGGGCCTAAGAGTTAATTTTTATCCACATATCAGTCACCTTCGGAAAGAGGTCAAGCCAAGGCAGGGTCGGAGTGTCCATTTCAAAGCAAATGATTGCATTCATATACGCACATCGTCTGGTCAGTCACAGCCGTTTTCATAGTAATTAATTTTTCGAATGAATATGCTTATAAAGATGCGTAAATTTCAAGATTGGTTATTGCTAAATTTTCGCTTGAGGATGAAACAGGGCTTGATACTTTAATTCAATTTAATTTCAATAATTTTATTGAGGTTTTTGGCTCTTGTTTTTGAAACATGAGAACTCTTATGTAGCGAAGGAATCATATTTTTTAAATTAATTTTAATATATATATATATATATATATATATATATATATATATATATATATATATATGTCAAATATGTGGTGCACTTTAATTTATATTACAATGAATTATTCATGCAGAAAGCAAATTACTAAAGTTAATGACATAAAATGGCGAAAATCCCTTCGCTAACTAAATTTTAAAGATGTATTAACCCACTAACCACTCAATGAATGATATGATCGTTGTTTTTTTTTTTAAATTATAAACTGCATTAGGTCTTTCTTAAATATGCGAGTACTTTCGACTGTTCCCCCGGTCATCCTCGTGGAAACTTAATTTGTTCTGGGAAAAATTTAGGTAGCATCCGAGTCGAAATATCAATATCAGAGATAGGAAAGCGCTCAGTATCATAGATAGAGCTCACATAGAGTTTGTCTGACGATCCCAAGGTTGTGAAACCCAGTGTCAAAATCTCACATCAATACAACTAAGTATATATATATATATATATATATATATATATATATATATATATATATATATTTGCGTGTGTGTGTGTGTGCTTTTTCTTCGTTCACCTTAATCCTCCTTTAGTCGCGCTTGTGCCTGTGGTCCGGGAATGGTTTCTTGCTGTGCTCACCATGTAGCGTGTCTTGAGCATTTTAACCTGTCGGAGTTTATTCCTCTCCGGGTGCCGATGTCCTCCAACTATGTGGCTCTCCTTGGCCGAACACACGTGGCCATTGCAATTTATCCGAGGAACCCTCCTGCCCTGGCCGATGACCTGCGTCGAGGAGGTTCTTTTTCCGAGACTGCCGTCACGTGAGTTTAGACCTCTAGCTGAAAAGGTTTACCGGGACATTACGTGAGAGGTTTAGGAGATGGTTGAGGACCAGAGATATCTGTACACCCGGCGGTGTAGTATGCTAGACATCAAAGGTTCTTCTTCTTCTATTCGGAGCGTCATATACTAGGTGTCCAGTAAAAAAAAGCAGCAGGGTTATTATCCCTGTTTTATCTTTCAGGAAAAATTTGACCTTAAATAACCTTGAATAAATTTCTTGAATATTCATGAGCTTGAATAAAGCTACTCCCCCTCCTGGCTACAATGCTTACAACTTTGTGTTGAACATTCAGCCAAACATTTCGAATATCTACGATGATTCTTCAGTTTGTGCATGGATTTACTGCTTTTTCACTGGTCACCCTGCAGTTGAATATCTATTCTGCAGACAGGAATATTGTATTAGTAGAGTTACCTCCACAAAGATTACAACACCTAAGGTTTAAATCTCTATCTATAAAATGCAGGATGTGTGTGTGTGTGTGTGTGTGTGCGTGTGTGTGTGTGTGTGTGTGTGTGTGTGTGTGACGAATGACGGCCGCAATTTTCGACGGATTTGCACCAAAATTTACATGCACATGCTCCATGTTAGTGGGAAGGCCAAGACCAAGACCGACTTTGCATTTCCCAACTCCCATCGATAGTGGAAATAATCGATTTATCATGCTTCTACGGCAGTTTTCATGTAGTTTGCGGCCATTTTCTACTGGCCAGAGTGAGAGCCTATAGCTGGCTGCTACGAATAGGCAGGAAGATTCTATTGGCCAGCGTGAGAGCCAACAGCTGACTGACACGAATGTTAACTAGCATGCAAAAAAAATCGATAGCTGCATTCGTCACAAGTGGGAAAAATTTTAATCTGCATGGCACTTTACTCCAATTGGCTCATTCGCTTGCTTAAACTCAGCGTTGATTTTGATTCCGCAGAACTGGGTTGGGTGTGGACAAGTATTTGTTAACATTCTTTTTTCATTCGGTTTTTCCAGTTACTTGTCCTTTTTAAAGCTGATCGTTTTGTGTTTAGTTTTGTTTAGTTCTTTTTTCGTAGCAGATTTAATGTTTAGTATAAAGCTTAGAAAAAATTTGCAGTGTGAGATAGGCAAGAAGTAAGGCATGTAGCAACATCAGCACGGCAAAGGGCACTAATTTAAAGGCAAGGAAGGGCAAAAGTATTTTAAGTCAAGTGATCGCGATTGCTGTATGAGTCGTACGATTTTTGAATCAAGCGCCGGGCAACGCCGGGCAACGCCGGGTCATGCTGCTAGTTAAATTTAAAAATGAAAAAGCTTTTGTTTTAGCTTTAATTGAAAGCTAAGGGATTAAATTTACTTTTTCCAAAATAGGCAAAACACCCTGGTGTATTTCAAACAGAAATTATATTGATTGGAAATGATTTTCATTCCCCCCCCCACCATTAACATCAACAAAGTCATTTATGTTTTTAGACATTTGTGCACAAGTTAGTTTGCGGTTTTAAAAAAAACTTGCAAAAATAAAATGTACTATTCTGAAACGTTATTTAAGGAATATTAGCTGATATAAGGTACAATTAATCCGATTTAAAACAAATATTATTCATTTTAAGTTTAAAATATCACAAAAAGCAAGTTTTTAACCTGACAGTATCTGATTTGACATGTTGACAGCCTGATGACAGGTCTAATGTTGTTCTAGAGTGACTTTATCTGTAAGAGATAATTTAAGAAAATGATATCAGCACCTTTTTTATATAATTTTTAACTACTCATAATCATAAAAAAACACTTGTAAACCCGTCGTCGTCGTCACATCGTCAATATTGATTCATAAAAGTGAACATAACTGAAGCTTGGAATGAACTCCCTCTTGAATCTCTCCGCAAAGCTAATGCCTCCTCCTGGTTACCATGTTTACAACTTTGTGTTGAACTTTCAGGCAAACATTTCTAACATCTACGATGATTGTTCAGTTTGTGCTTGAATAATTATAACTAAATAAATGTCTTCCTGAATTTACCGTTTTTTTATGGGTACCTCGTATATACAATGATACATAAAAAAAAGACCTTAACCTGATACAAAGTCGAATTTGGATTTGAGATTTTTGCCTTATTTTTATTTACCTAGAAGCTCTTTCACTGAATAGATATAGATGCTTAAAAGTAAATACTCGTTGTATCAAATGAACACATTTTCTATTCGACTACGGAATATATTTTCAGGTCGAATATCGGATGAAGATCGTATTGATAAGGAATTTTTTTCACTGGAATTGGCACTTTATTTGAAAATCCTTTAAATCAAAGACTACAATTTATTCGTTCGTGCTGTCATAACTGCTTTATAAGAAATATTTTCCATCTTTAAAAAAATCTATTTTAATGTTGGCAGATAACCATTGCCTTTTGATTATTGAATCTTTTTATCTCAGATAAAAATTTTTCAACTGCTTCAAAAGATGATAAGCTAACATTTTCCTGGAGACGTATTCGAAATATCTAAATCTATTTAATAAAGATTGGTTTCCTATAGTGTGTTATATGAAAGGATGCTTACCTCACAACATAATACAAGAAACAAAACAAATATATTAACAATGATTTCTCCTTTCTCAGGAACGTAAATCATTAAGAAATTAATGTTTTAATTGTTGCTTTTTAACAATAATAATATTGTAATAATAATAATAATAGTATCAGAGTAATAACAACATTAATTTACTTTCTTTTAATAAATTTCAGAAATTATATCACTTAGCGTCATCCATAGTTTACTTTCATTCAACAATATCGAGAGATTTCCGAATATATTTAGAGCGACTTTAATCTAAATTTGAAAGTATTTTTATTTTCTTCTCGGTAACATTTTCTGTGTCTATAAATACGGCTTTTCTCAACAAATCTTGCATATTTACTATTAATGAAATTCCACAATGAAACAAACGTGTTGCAAAATTCAGCTCTCATCATTATTTCTGTTTTATTAACATTGCCACCGTAGATATATTCCTTACATCTCAGTTTTTGCACACGCATGCACGCGCACATACACACACACACACATACACACGCGCACACGCACACACACACACATATATATACATATATATCAGTTATGTGACGCAGTTTAATTTATATTACAACGAATCATTGATACAGAAAGTAAAATGGTAAAGTTAATGAGATAAAATGGCGAATTCACTTCGCTAACTAATTTTTAAAATGCCTTAACCCGCACGATGAATGTCATGGTCCTTGATTTTTAAAATTATAAGCTATATTAGGGCTACCTTAAATATGCAAGTACTTTCGACATGTTCTCCGGTCATCATCAGGCATGGAAACTATTTTCTTTTTGGCAAAATTCAGGAAGCATAAAAACAAGGATCATAACATTCATCGCGTGGTTAGTGGGTTAGTGCATTTTCAAAATTTAGCGAAGTGAATTCGGTATTTTTATCTCATTAACTATACTAATGCTTCATTGTAATATGTATGTATGTATGTATGTATGTATCTATCTATCTATCTATCTATCTATCTGTCTCTCTCTCTCACTCTCTCTCTCTCTCTCTCTCTCTCTCTCTATCTATATATATATATATATATATATATATATATAGTTATAGAGTGGATAAACGAAACGACCAAATATAAGCAAAAAAGTGAATTCGGTGAACAAGGAACAACATTAGTTCCATTTCATCCTCAAGCGAATTGAGGATGAAATGGAACTAATGTTTTTAATTTAATTACAAAATTAAATTCGAAGCTTTTAGCTTCCATTTTTGAAACATGGTTATTACTGTGTAGCGAAAAACCATATTTTAAATAAGTTAATTTATAATATTAATGCTCTGTAAATTTACATTGCGCACTGCTTTGTAAAAATATAAATATCTATAAGAACACCGGATTATATAACTTACTGTTCTTTCTTTTTATTTATATATGCATATATATATATATATATATATATATATATATATATATATATATATATTGTGGAGTCTCCCATCATTGCTCGACTGCTCGACGGGGGCTGTTGACCCGCGCCTACCGGGGATCCTTTTAAGACGTTAAGAGGGTCAGGCCACTCAGTTTCTAGGAACCGACAGC
>OZ038508.1:19692378-19707378 GCA_964036315.1 Acanthosepion esculentum | reverse complement strand
CACTACATGCCTATCTAGACAACTCACCTTACACATATTTGACCATAACTCAATAAGGAATCACTTAATTACACACGGAAACCTACCTAAGCCCGTCTCCAACATGCTTGTAGAAAAAACAAATATAATAGGCCCATCCACATGTAAAAACATTAAAAATAAAACATTGGAAAATAAAACATTCATATAATTCCAAATGCATACATTAAAACCCTACACATTCAGTTAAAAATAAAAATCGTCCCTGATAATGGCTAAAAGAATAGCCGAGAGCGCTCGGATATGCAGAACTTTTGGGCAATCTTTATACACGTTGCGTGTACATAAAAGAAAACTCTTGTACAAATACAAGAAAAAGGAAATAAAAACTGTTTAGCCGAGTGCTTTGTCAGTCGTCTTTAACAAAACTTTATACACAGTCAACGACAAAGTTATTCGTACACCCATCAATTTTGAATATTTTTATCCATTTCTCAGAATTAATGCCCGGATGAGGTCAGGTTTTTATATGTTAATGAGCACAGAAAAATGGAATATAAAATTCAATTTTCAGAACAATGGGTTAAATACAACAAATTTCACATGTGAATTATGCAAAATAGAAAAAGACAAAAGTATTCGTAACATAGAAATATATCTTGGCATAATACCGCCATGAGAAATGCATGAAAATATTCCAAATTGATGGGTGTACGAATAATTTCGTCGTTGACTCTCTCTCTCTCACTCTCTCTCTCACTGTGTCTCTGTCTCTGTCTCTGTCTGTCTCTCTCTCTCTCTCTCTATATATATATATATTTTGTCCTATATTTGGGCTTGGGGCTAGTAGTCGTGACTCTTGATTAATGGGGTAAAGAAAACTTGGATGAGTTATACCACGGAATTTGTGAAAAGCGGTGCTATATTGAGTCTAATTATTTACCTCTTCGTCCCCGAGTTGGTATGACGCGTGCGTCGTATCGTAATGGTCAGGGTTCGATTCTTAGTAGTGCATACGCTCTGCTGATGAGTCCCAAATATAGGAAGAAACTTCCGTCCTGTGCTTTCAAACAACAAAGACATAAATATGTGTATTACTTAAAAAGTAATGCATGATTAGCAATTAATTTTTTACCGAATAAAGATTAGGGTGTAATGCATAAGTTCTGTTGAGGATTCTTCTAGACTCGATGAATTACTTAATTATGATTATTGCAAATCCCCTTTATTATTTCTTTCACTTGTATATCCTTGCTTGAACTGGCTTCTAATACTCTGGATGGAGCGGCTTGGGGATAGAAGACGTGGCTCGTGGGGACACAGTCCGTTAGTTTTAGGGAAACCCGGACGAGTTACACCACGGAATTTGTAAAGAGCGGCTCTATATCGAGTGTAATTCGTTACCTTTTGGTCCAGTGGTTTGACCCCCTTTTTAATCTTTTTTGGAGGTCTGTCGGTTTTTGGTTTTGTATCTAAAGTTTTATCGGTTTTATACCTGCTAATTACACGTTGAACGACACTTTTAGACCTATGAACAATATCAGAAATTTCTGAAATTGACTTTTTTTCTTGATAGTTAGCGATAATGCGTTTTTTTTCTTCAAAAGAGAGCGTTTGCGTGTAGAATTTGCCATATTGCTTAAAAATAAAGTCCTAATGATAAATGAACTTTTACTTATTGTTGAAAAGCTCCATCGAGCTTTTTAACAATGTAAATTAAAATTTTATGTAAATTATTAACATTGTTCCTTAACTTTTGTTCTGTAGCTTATTTCCTTTGTTCCATTTAATCTTTATTTAAAAAAAAAACTATTATGTAAATTTTTGTAACTTTGTATAATATTTATGCATTACACTCCAATGTTTATTCGGTAAAAATTTCATTGCTAATCATGCATTACTTTTTAAGTAATACACATATTTATGTCTTTGTTGTTTCCGTTCCTTATATTATGGCCGCTACTGTATATATAAGAGTTTTGGAACACAACGCCACTGTTTCGCTTTCTATGATAAACCAAGTGAACTATATTCATTTTTTAGTTCGCTTCTATTCTCAACTTTTACTCTCAGGTCACCAATCTATGATCGCGAATAGATTGACTGTCTGAGAAAGAGACATCGTTGTCACTGTCAAACTGTGTGTCACTTCTTTCAAGATATTTGACTGCTTGAAATCAAATTCATAAAAGTCATCGACTACTGGACTTGTGGCAAATTAGGCGCGTCCAGATGACGCATCAAAAGATTTTTCTTTGATACAAATGAATTAAAAATCGGTGCTAATCAATTATTCTGTTGAGTCATAAGTAATTTCTATTTTTGATAACCACTTGTCATATTTTGAAGAATAAACAAAAAAGAAAAAGTAAATTATGGCTTAGCCTAATATATTTTCTCCTCTGATTCGGAACAAAACATTCCAGCTAATAGGATTGACAGTTTGTTTATACGGCATAGATATAAAAGAGTGCATTTATTATCATCAAAAGGTCTTTGGTTGAGGGATTCGTTATCTACGGCTTATCAACCCTTTTCAGGTTATTTAAAGCCAGAAAATATTTTTAGATTTTAAGAATTTTTTTTAGATAATAATGATTTAGTCATACAAATCTTACTAATTAATCCATAGATGAGGGGAGAAGAAGTGGATTTATACCTTTCTTTAGGATTTTTGCGTGTAAGTGAATATAACGTACCCTACTGGAGTGTACCCAACTGGAATGTACCCAACTGGAACTAGCTTTCTGATTAACAATTCCAAGCTAAAATCCATTACACCACTCACACATCCAAGCTTACAGCCCCTGGTATTCCGAAGCGTTAACTCCTCTAGGTACTGACTAGGCCAGACGTTGCTTAACTTCAATGATCGTACGGGAACCGGGGTTTCAACATGATATGGCCGTAATCCGTATCCACAACAAGTTCTTATGTACCGTGTTCCTTCAGGACGTGGATGATCAGGACTCTGCACAACTTCCTACCCTTCCCAGCAGTCTTAACCTGTTTAAATTTAGCGTTAAGCGTTATCTTCCACACATATCATCATGAAATGTGCCTCTCGTTTGAGTGGCTCTTAGGCCTTGTACAGGGTAAACATCATTGTAAAAAAAACACTAGGTCATGTTTATCTCTTTACTCTTCGTCCTAGTTTTTGTTTTGGTCATTAAGTACATTAGTTGACGTTTTCCTCTTGGTCTTAATACCTCCTGTGAGTGTTAAATTCTCCATGCCCTCTCTTCTCATTATATATCCTAGATTCTAAGCACAAGTGCCATTTTGTTTCCATTTAACGAATAAAATAAACATTATTTTATTCGGATTCGATATTTAATAATTAATATTCTAGGAGACACGGAAAAGTAATGGAGAGCTTCTGGGATTGCGGAATCAGTATGCCAAGTTTGAATTCTAGTCGAGTTCATTACATTCGCTTACGTGTTAATACTATTGGGGAAGGGGTGAATCAACCACAATGGGTCGTCCTGGGTATGACGATAAACTACATCCACGTCCAGGTTAAGACGATAAACTACGTCCAGCATCAAGGCCTCTGATCAGTAGATTTTTAGGACCGTGGAACCACCTCTTAATTGCTGATGTTCCCAAGTCCGCCCTGACCCAGGGTGGTAGCATCTGTTAGGGTCCCATCTATGGGCAAATAGTTAACCCCGAAACTGAGACTACATCCGCGTCCTGGGTATGACGATAAACTACATCCGCGTCCTGGGTAAGACGATAAACTACGTCCAACAGCAAGGCCTCTGATCAGGAGGCTTTGAGGAGCATGGAACCACCTCTTAATTGCTGGTGTTCCCAGGTCCACCCTGACCCAGGGTGGTAGCATCTGTTAGGGTCCCAGCCATGGGCAAATAGTTAACCCCGAAATTGAGGTAAAAAGCATTATAAAAGTGTAAAAATAGGTTTTAATACCAGAAATATTTTGTAAAAAAATATTACCTGAAATAAATTTTTGAAGAAAAAAAATATTACCAGCTATATGTTTTTGAAAAAATTAATATTACCAGTTATACATTTTTGAGGAAAAAAATATTAACAGTAATAGATTTTTGAGAAAACAAAAATATTACCAGAAAAAAAAGTTGTCGGCATTAAATGACCCATTGTCGTTGATATGCCATAAAACAAAACAAACCAAAGCAAACCAACCACAAGGGGTAAAATAGCAGGACAGATGGGGTCCTATAGCTTGCCCAGCTAAATAATATAATATTAATCAGCGTCTTTTAATTAATGTTCCTACTGGGGAATTGTTATTGCCTTGAAAATTAGCATATTAAAATCCAGATTTTACTTGGATTTGAATAACACTCTGTGGTAGCGGTGGGCAATACGTCGTGTAGTTCAGTTGGCTGACATATATAAAAAGTAGTTTTAAAAGTATAATTTAAGTCTATTTTCGGTAGATGACGGAACCTTAAAAATGCAAAAATTTTTTTTATTTCTCAACGCAATTATATTTTATCTACGCGTCATAATTACTGGTAACTGGTTTAACTATAGCGACAACTTTCAATGGATGTCACGTCTTTGAGTTATCAACACCTTGCAGCCATCGTCGATGTATGAAAGGGGTTAAACAAGTTATGACGTTGACAATCATGGTTGATGATTTGCCAAATTGAATTAAATAGCGAGGGTGTGTCCTTCGTTTCAGGGGAACAAAAGAACTGTTGACCGACCAACTCTATTCAAATTAAAGCATTTACTTTACTTCTCATAAAACACGCACGTATGAATGCAGCCATAAACAATGAACGTTCAAATCCTGGCGTGTGTTTATCTTTACGCTTTCAAATGAACGATCGTCCTTGGTACGACGATAAACTACAACCGGCAGCAAAGCCTCTGATCAGGAGGAGTATAGAACCACCTCTTAATTGTTGTTCCCAACCTGACCCAGGGTGGTAGCACCTGTTAGGGTCCCAGTTATGGGCAAAAAGTTAACCTCTAAACTGGGGTCAAAACACTATGAAAGTATAAAAATGAATTCTTACAGTAAAAATACCAACAATAATTTTTTTGAAAAAAAAAAATTAAGTAATACATTTTTGATAAAAAATATTAAGCATATTCTATTCATACGAATCTATCCTTAAAAAAGCTTGTCGGCATTAAATAACCCATTAAAGTTGAAATACAGTAAAGCAAAGCAAATCAGATGAACGACCTAGCCTGTCTGTGGATGACGATATTAGCTCTCGATAAAATAATTTAATCGGTCGAGCACTGTGGGGAGTAAGGAACGAATTTGTAAACAGTCGCTATTACTTCTGATAACGCAGATCCTACCCTCTTTCTGCTTTGCTATTAATGATCTGCCTAAGGACATCGTCAGAACATTAGTAAGTATCTGTAGACCTCCATAATTCTATATAACCATAACATGTCAGCCGCTGTCTCATCAGCGCTAACAGACCAAAGCGGAACAAATGATTTTAACTGTCAATACAAGCTAGAAACTTTTCATCACTATCGAAATTGGCCCCACGATGAATTGTAGCAATATCATAGAAGCCTATTTATTTGAACCTGTACTAAGACTGACTTTCACTCCAGACCTCGACTATAGACCCCATTCATTCGACCCATTGTTAAAAACACTTCAACATCAATCAGCTCTTTATAACGCTCCAGGTAAGTATCTGACTCTACAACTCCATGTTCTATCTTTGCAAGAGTCAGATCAGACAAAAAATGGAGTATTACGGCCATATCTGGTATGGAGCTGCTCAAACCCCTCCTTCCAGCCACGACAGAATTCAAAAACGTGTGGGCGACCTGTTAGGCGAACAATTATTTTTCAGATTACAACATTCTCCATAGACGAAACATCACAAGCCTATTACTACTCTGTTGATATTTTTTATGGAAAATGTTTATACGATCTACATTCCCTGGTTCCACCAGTTGAGACCTTCACAGGTAAGACACACCATGTACGCAGAGGCGAACAATCTTCGGTGAGTAAAATTCTTTGTATTTCGTTAAGATATGGTATACAAGGAATCTCTTCGGTGAGTTGATCGGAACCTTTTCCAATCAATCCGAGGGTTCCTCTACAACTGGAATTAAAATGGTCAACATGATTTTTGAAGGCAAGGAACAAAACACGTTTTTACCTATTTTGATGGTGCTGATTCTGAAAATGACATTTCATGGTGAGCTACCGTTTTTGATGCACTGAAATAGACCATTTTAAATTTATGATCTTGGCTAATCACAAAATTTAGTTAATGAAGGTCGTAGAAAACCGATCATTTTTTCAGGCCGAACAATTTATGTCAGCTACCTGAAATAAATTATTTTTATAAGTTAAAAGTGTTTTTAAGCCAAAAATCATAAAGTAGATGTATCGAAATTTTCCAGTTTATTGCCAAAATTCAAATTAACCGGTAATCTTTATCGGTAATACACTTTAGTAAACCTGATAATTAAGGTGACGTCAAAAAACGGAACCCTAAAATCTTCTGTTTGGCATTCATAAATTTATCCCATCACATTTATCCCTTGTCTACGGAAGGAAACCAAGCATATTGAGAGCATTTTGTTTTCACAGTTGGAAAGAAACTCCAACTAAAGGCATCCTGATTGTATGCACATATTCCATTGTACATGCTACTGCTGGAGTATCAAAAGGGATTTAAATAACATTGAACATGACAGACAATCAAGAAAGTGAAATTTTTTACCATAGTTCTTATGTTCACTAAGGTTTTATTTCTGCTGTTAATTTATAAAATGATTTGATGAAAATATTTGTTGGTCTTGGTATATTCAATCGTGTTATTTTTAAAGTCTTAGGGTCTGATTGTTATTGCAAAAATAGTATTTCTCAATAAGCAGACCAATATTTGTTGGTCTAAATATGAATTGAGAGGATTCTACAGTTTTATTTTGAGAAATATTGTCATCGGTCAATATCATATATACAGAAAACAAATGAAAAAAATGCTTTTTTATCCCCAAAATGGTTTCATTTCTGTACAGCATAAACGGTAGCTAACCAAGAAAAAGTAAGGTCATTTTCAGATTCAGCACCCTCATATTAGCTAAAAATGATGTTTGGTGTTTCGACACCATTTCATATTTTTTTTTCTGTTGACAAGTGTTATTGATACCCACATGTGCCACATTTTTTAGATTTCCATTTCAAGACTCGTGTTTTGTGAAGATCTTCAAAGATACATTACAATCTGCAGTAATTGCTATGTCAACAAGAATGTACAATATTTGTTTGATCACGATCTCTGGGAGATTAGCCTTTAATATTATTATTATTATTATTATTATTATTATTATTATTATTATTATTATTATTATTATTATTATTAACCATCTCACCCCAAGCAAGTCAATAAAATCTCTAAAACGCAAGGTGCTAATGAGTGAGAGAGAATATGAGAAAAATTATTAAGTAGAGAGAACAATAAAAGAACGTGGTTTAAGAAGACAGATGATAACACAGATGATAGTTATTTCAACTGTAAAATGATGAGACAATGCTGCTAACTTAGTACTGCCCTTAAATTCATAGTCTATGTACCATAGTGGAAAGTCAATCGGAACAATTACCATGAAAATATTCATAGCAAAAGACCGAGGAAAGCTAAGTTATGGTGACGAGAAAGGGACTGAAGCCGATATGCCAGATCAGGACCAATAACAGTGCAGATTCTTCTTTTATCAAGAATCTCTAAATGCCAGAAGCACCGGACCAGATGTGGCAGAAATATTCATTGTTAAAGGAATATATATATATATATATATATATATATATATATATATATATATATATATATATATATATATATATATATATATATATATATTATAATTATTACTTTTTAAATAATTATAATTTAAGCTCTACTTCTGTATGGAGCACTGTTTTTTAAAACAAACATATTAAAGAACCCCGGATTTTTTACCTAACGTATTCTTTCCTATTTTTCTACATATGTTCATATATATATATATATATATATATATATATATATATATATATATATATATATATATATATATATATATATGATAAGAATATTAAGGTATGTGACATTTATGGCTTAAATATCAGGCATAGAGCGTATGAAAACAGTTTGTTTCATACTTGAACGCATAGCATTTGCTTTTAAGCATGAAACAGACTGTCGCCGCTGGGTGTTGACCTCAATGTCCACTTTTATACATACATCTCCCATATATATTGTTGTGGATTCCTCCCCGGAATCCTGCACAAATAAATAAACAACGCCAGTAATTGAAATAGGAAAATAAGTGCATTGAACGTAAGAATACAAACTTGAAATGAAGATTAGTAGTCCAGGAATGCGGGTTAGTAGAAAGTATATGTACAAGTCTCTGTAAGTGAAGCCGTAATTATCTCTCTCTCTCTCTCTCTGTGGACTCTACGTACCTCAACCTTATCTCTGAGTATCTCTCTGTGAACACCCTATGTACTCAACGTATATCCACTCTGACAGAATAAGTATACTTTAGACGAGTCCATCTGGTGTAAAAGGGAGAGAGCCCTACAACACACACACACACACGCACACACACACACACACACACATTCGACGGATTTGCCCCCAAATTTACATGCACATGCCCCAAGTTAGCGGGAAGGCGAAGACTTTTCCCAAACTCCCATCGATAGTGGAAATAATCGATTTTTTCATGCTTCTACGGTAGTTTACATGTAGTTTGCGGCCATTTTCTACTGGCCAGAGTGAGAGCCTATAGCTGGCTGCCACGAATAGGCAGGAAGATTCTATTGGCCAGCGTGAGAGCCAACAGCTGACTGACATGAATGTTAACTAGCATGCTAGCATGCAAAAAAATCGATAGCTGCATTCGTCACAAGTGGGAAAAATTTAAATCTGCAAGCCACTTTACTCCAATTGACTCATTCGCTTGCTTAAAGTCAACGTTGATTCTGATTCCGCAGAACTGGTTTCGGTGGGAAAAAGTGTTTGTTGTTAACATTCTTTTTTCATTCGGTTTTTCCAGTTACGAGTCCTTTTTTAAAGCTGATCGTTTTGTGTTCATTTTGTTTAGTTCTTTTTTCGTAACAGATTTAATGTTTAGTATAGAGCTTAGAAAAAATTCGCAGTGTGAGATAGGCAAGAAGTAAGGCATGTAGCAACATCAGCACGGCAAAGGGCACTCCTTTAAAGGCAAGGAAGGGCAAAAATATTTTAAGTCAAGTGATAGCGATTGCTGTATGAGTCGTACGATTTTTGAATCAAGCACGGGCAACGCCGGGCCATGCTGCTAGTATATATATATATATATATATATATATATATATATATATATATATATACTTGAAACTTTATGTTGTATACTATTCTGTATTCTTTTCAATACGCCTTAAGGTTCACATGGGACTTTTAAATTGCTTTATCTCTAAGGCATCCTGTGAGTTAGGAGAATGAATACTTTCCGCTTTTATATATAGAAGTTCTTTGGTAGACAAGTGGGAGGAAAACACAATTCCTTATAACATCACAGATCCTGAGGTGTGTACTAGAGTACCGGGTGTGATGACTCATTGCATACAAGAATACGAAAAATCAATTGTCCGTAGATTATCTTGACTCTAAAAAGAATGTCCTATTGTGTGTTTATCTCAAATAATTTATGGTCGAAAGTGAATATGGCTAATTGAACATTTCTGTGCTCCTCTGACGGAAGAAAAACCTTTTCTTCTGCCTTGATAAGGAAAGGTTCTTTTTAAAAGGCAAACCTGAATTAGACTTTTTCATAATTTAAAAAGTGTCATCTTGCTTGCCTTTTTGTTTGGCTGAAATAGTGTAAAACTTTCTTTTAGTGGTTTCTGTTATTTGGTACAGTTCTTTGTTTTTTAGCGCCAGTCCACAAAGGTCGATGAAAGATGGGACTTGTTAAGACCGACGTGCTATTTTCGCCACTTTTAACCACTGAATTGAGGAAGCAGTTGTAATCGGTTGTCCGTTTGGTTTTTCCTGAATGCGTTTAGCCAAGCAGAGAAACTGAATGACATATTAAGGCATGAAAAATAAAACTAGAAAAGAAACAAATACTGAGTTGCTACTAGTGTCTATATTTGTATATATAAAAATTATTGCGTACTTATTTTTTTTAAGCATTTCACCCCAAGCAAGGCTGGAAGCCACTAACACGCAAGGGGTTATAGAAGGTTTGGAGGAAGAGCAGGTAGGAGTGGTAAAGGAGAGGATGTGGAGAAGGGAAGTGGATAGATCAAGGCAACTGGAGATGTCGATTGACGTTACACTTAAATAGTTGGAGATTATATTTGTCAGGGAAACAGGAATAGGGAAGGGAGTTCCACAGGCGAGAGGTGCGAGACATGAAGCTATTAGAGTAGAAGAGACGTTTACATCTAACAGTTTCAACAGTGAAGGGGTGGGAACGGGATGCCAGCCTCGTAGGACGCTTCAATTCATGAGGCCTGGGGACCAGCGAAAGCAGCTCATCGGAGCAATTACCGTGAAAGTATTTGTAAAAAAGACAGAGCGAGGCAACGGCGCGTCTGTGAGAGAGCGACTGCAGACGAGATGACAGATCAGGGCCAACTACATTGCATATCCGTCTCTGGATCTTATCTTATACTAGTGGTACTCCCGCATTGCTTGGGCTGAAATGCTTTAAAAAATAATTCCTTCAATTACTCTAACACCATCACCGCTCGAAACAGTGGCTATTCGATAAGGCAGGTTTGTTAATTTTCAAATCATTTCAATGCGTTATTATTCGAACCAACACGTCTATTTAAATTATATAAATATTTCAGCCGGAATGTTTATTTGAACCTGGGAGCTTACTCTATATGTTAAACATTTCTCCTCAATAGCGTTTTCCCCAGTCTCCTTCACTCTCGGTAACCCCTTATATCTTAGTAAACCCGTATATCTTAGTGGCTTTATTGCTTGGGGTGAAATTATTTAAAAAAAAAAACTTGCAATTCTCAGGTTTCTCTTAGCGTTTGATTTAATACAGAAAGTTGTTTTCTAATTCATTCTTGCGTTCGTTCACAAGAGATAACTAAATTTGGTTTTCCTCTCCTTTGTATTGACATTCGGCTATATTTAGGCCAGCGTACTTGGCTCTCTTTTTCGAAATGATTCTTTTAAATTCATTTTCTGCGTTCTTCCTACAGATTTCTTAACTCGTAATTGTCAGCTTTTTCATCAGGATGATATTCTGTGTTCTACACTGTTTGTTCCAAAGTTTTAGCTCACGTCTATCAGGTAGTATGATGAATTTATAAAAGCCAGTCCTATATATGTTTTTTAAAGACAGAAGACAATGATTACATTGCGTTTAATTTTTTTTTTAAATTTCGATATGTCATAAAATTCGAGAGACATTTTAATTATCTTGTCGATGAAGAAAGGTGTTGACAGACGCTCATTAAAATTAAAAGATGAAAAATCTTTGAAGAACCGTCACCAAAGTATTTGCCAGGCTGAGCTTAGAGTAACGCAGGGTTTGATGAGAAGCGAAATGGGTTTAGAAAAAAGTTGATCTTTTGATGTTGCATAAATTATATTATTAGATGCCTCACTTGAAAATCATCATTCTAAATATTGGGATTTAACCAGATTTGAAACCGTAACCAGATTTGAAACCGATCAGTGTCATTATTAAGAAAGGTGTAACTTTAACGAATTAAATATCATTGTATTAAAATATTAACCAACTTCATAATCAATTCATTGTCAATTTTTGCTAACTTAATAGGATCGGATCGAGACCCTGGGTCGCGCATTCTTTCAGTGCAGTCGGGTAGTGCCGTTGTGCAAGTTTGTTGAAGGCCTCATGGTCCGCATGCTGCAAGGAAAGTTCTTTGTCCTTGAAGCCTCTTCCGTTTGTAGCAATGTGGCACCGCCGCTGACGAAGGCTGAACAATATGTGTTCCACTGCTTGCTAGGTGTTATGAGAGTCGTGATTTGGACGACGCGTCAGAAGGGGTTCTATGGAGGCGAAAAGTTCACCTCCTCCCAAATGATCTTGTACTTTAAGCATCAGCTTAAAGTCAAGATTAGGACGGAAAGGCGGCGGCTCTCTTCGTCAGAATTCAGCAAAAGGTAGGTGCATCTTGCGCGTTCGTGTCGTGTGAAAGGGGCTGACCTTGAGTGGCACTTTGATGCCGGTTAGGCATCAGGATATTGCTCTTCCTGTGTTGAACTAGTGCAACCCATCCCGAAACTAGACTAGGTTAGGTTTACTTTTAATGTTTTAGTTTTCTTTTTCAGTTAACTTAGCTAGGGTATGTATGCTCATTGGCCCCTTTTATTTCTGTCCCTATTTTTCTTTAAGTTTAATTCCCCATCCCCTCCCTCGTTAGGTGGTCAGTGATGTCAGTTCGCAGGTGGATGCGGGGCGCCTTTCGTTTCGCGTGAATGTTTTCGTATTTTTCGTTGTGTTTGAATGAGTGCGTCTCAGTGTGTGTGCTTGGGGTGAATGAATGTTCTATACTATTATAGTCCCGCATGGATTTCGGCCTGTGAACTGGCATTTCTGCCACATTTAGTGATTGTGGGGGGGGGGGTTATTACTATATTATTTTTCTTTAGTTTCTTGTAAATATTTTTGTATTCATATTGTAAATACTCATTGGGGTTAGTTTTTAGAATTGTTATTTTATTCCCTTCCCCCCAAAGAAATTGAATTGTAAATATGGGGACTAGTTAGTATTTTCATAGAGACATTGAGGTATTATGGTGGTTGTAGTAAGAAAGGTACGTATGAATGTGTTGTTTTGGTGTAAGGAATATTGTTCGTATGATTGGTTCAGTGTTTGCGGTTAGCTAAGTTATATTTAATACAGATGAAGACCGTCCTTTCCCCACTTCGGCCACATTTCCTTAATTTAAACAGAATAAATATCACTTAATAGGATCGGAAGTAACCTTTTTTGAACAAGTTGGATATGATAGAGTAGCCTATAATAGTCTGAAAGGTTTGTTAATTTTCAAATCATTTCAAGGAGTTGTTATCCGAAATGACACGTTTATTTTAATTATATAAAAATTTCAAGCGGAATTTTTTATTTGAACCTGGGAACTTTTATTCTGTACGTTAAATATTTCTCCTCAATAACGTTTTCCCAGACTATTATTTTTTTTTTTTTGCTAATGTTCACTCTATAAAAGACCCGACGGTCACTCAAGGTAGAGATTTACTTGAAGCGTTTGTTATGAAAACGGTAAGAGAGCGGGTATATGGGAAAGATAATGGTTGCGGTTAAAATTGACATGAAGAGGTTAAGATTGTAGTGGTTGGGGAAGCATTCCCCTGAGATTCTGTTGCACAAAGTAACGGAAGCTATCCGAGTTGAACTTAATCCTTACTCAAGAAATACGAAGTGAATCAAGGTGGCTCGCTTCAATATACGCAATGTGGCGGGTCTTGGAGAAATTAAAGAGAAGTGGAGGTAAGAAATGGGAGAGAAAGAGAGAGAGA
Organism: Acanthosepion esculentum; assembly: GCA_964036315.1. Lineage (NCBI taxonomy): Eukaryota > Metazoa > Mollusca > Cephalopoda > Sepiida > Sepiidae > Acanthosepion > Acanthosepion esculentum. The sequence continues at coordinate 19,693,899 of OZ038508.1, read as the reverse complement.
GAGATAAAAGACAAAGAGAGAGGGATAATAGGAAAATACAGAGGATGAAGATGTTAATGTTAAGAAGAACTAGAGAGGAAACAGGAGAGAGATAGAGAGAGAGAAAGAGAGAGAGAAAGAGAGAGAAAATGAAAGACAAAGAGTGAGGGATAATAAGAAACTAGAGAGGATGAAGAGGATACTGGTAGGAAGAACTAGAGAGGAAACAGGAGAGAGATAGAGAGAGAGAAAGAGAGAGAGAAAGAGAGAGAAAATGAAAGACAAAGAGTGAGGGATAATAAGAAAATAGAGAGGATGAAGAGGATACTGGTAGGAAGAACTAGAGAGGAAACAGGAGAGAGATAGAGAGAGAGAAAGAGAGAGAGAAAGAGAGAGAAAATGAAAGACAAAGAGTGAGGGATAATAAGAAAATAGAGAGGATGAAGAGGATACTGGTAGGAAGAACTAGAGAGGAAACAGGAGAGAGATAGAGAGAGAGAAAGAGAGAGAGAAAGAGAGAGAATATAAAAGACAAAGAGTGAGGGATAATAAGAAAATAGAGAGGATGAAGAGGATACTGGTAGGAAGAACTAGAGAGGAAACAGGAGAGAGATAGAGAGAGCGAAAGAGAGAGAAAATGAAAGACAAAGAGTGGGGGATAATAAGAAAATAGAGAGGATGAAGAGGATACTGGTAGGAAGAACTAGAGAGGAAACAGGAGAGAGAGAGAGTTGGGGGGAGAAAGAGGTGATTTAGAGTGAAGAAGGTAAAACGGCGAGTGATGAGACGCAGAGAGAAAAATGAAAGAAAGATTAAGAGAGAGATAAGAGGGGTGAGTGATAAATGAGACAGAGATGGTGGAAGAGGAAGATGAAAGGGAGAATAAATACAGAGGGAAAGAGAGAAAGATGAGAGAGTGAGTAAGAGTCAGCGGGGTATAGATAGAAAGATCGGGGCAGAGGAAAAGGGAAAAGGAGTGAGAGATAGTGAAGCAGTGAGAGAGCGGGGAGAAGCACACTACATTTGTAGGGAGGGAATGAGAGAGAGAGAGATAGGAAGAGAGAAAGAGAACAAGTAAGATGAAAGGAAAGAGCGTACAAATGGAGAGTCAGAGGGCTTGGGTCAAGGAAGAAAGAGCGAATACGTAAATGCAAATCACTGAGAGTACCTGCCATATTCCTTGTCAATCCTTAATATTGTGACCTTATGCCAGACTACAATAAGCTTAGTACATAACTATGCATATTAACTCCAACTCTCTCGCTCTCTTATACATTCGCTTCTTTGTTGTATTGTTCGATATCGATAGCAATCGATATCGAACGGAAATAAACTATTTTTGGCTTTAGGTTATCTTTACGATTTCTTTAAAAGAAGTTTATGTGCTGGCATCGTTACAGCAAGACATAGAGAAGTGATTTAGTCTTCGTATTATGAAATAGCAACGCACTGACAAACAGAGAGACCATAAAGTTAATGTCAAAGTTAATGTTTGTCTCTAAGAGTGTTTATTGAATCTAAGAAAACACTATTCGTAAATAA
>OZ038508.1:19662378-19689878 GCA_964036315.1 Acanthosepion esculentum | reverse complement strand
AATCGCATTTAGCATCAACCACAGTTTCCAGACAACTTCGGAATCTCTTACAACTCTTCTGCACGGTCTCCTTTTATAAGTTGGTGAATGCTGCCATAATACTTACATTCAGGTCATGTTTGGTGTGACAAAGAGTTTTGTTGGTCTCTCGTTCAACTGAGCCCCACATAATTATCAAAAAAGGTTGCAGTCTGAAGAGTTAAGTGGCCAGCTGTAAGGGGTGGTGTGGACGCAGAAATTGTTTGACAGCCATGACGGGTTTCTTCTGCTTGTATGGCATGCTTCAGAATCCTGTTGGTAGAGTGTTATGGGTTCTTACCTATAACGACAGAGTGAACTCTTCCTGGCACTATAAATACTGTGCCTCTCAAGAGAGAGGGACGAGACGGAATCGAGTCGTGAGCAGTCTCTGACTGTGTGCGACTTCTGTCGAACTCTCTGCTTTGGCAGAGAGGAACCCGGACGAGGCTTTGCCGAAGGGCAAAGTTTCGTCCGGGGAGGTAGACAATCCCTGAACCCGTTTATACGGGTTCTAAATGGGCATATTTTTGGCCGAGTCTACGGGCTCGGATAACCCACATTAAGCCGGCCTTGTGCCACATGCGACCCACGTGGGAGGGTTGTTAAATATCGAGACGGAATCGAGTCGAGCCGATAGTAGTTATCTCCAAACCAGACTGACAATCATACTAACATCTTCCACATCTTGTATTATTATTCTGTGTAATATATCTTTGTCATTTCTACTCTTGTGTTCATGTTGTTCTTCCTTAGTCCTAACCTTGGACCATAACATAGAGATAGGATCTTCTAGCAGCCACCCTCTTGATCCAGGGCTGCACTACCTCTTCAATGTACTTGATGTAGGCCTCCATGTTCTTTCTGAGCCCCTGTGGGAAGATGAATGGAGACATAACTTCATTATCATTAGTTGTCACGTCAAACACCTTTGGTTTGGTTTGTTTTACGGCATATCAACTTCAATGGGTTATTTAATACCGACAAAATTTTTATTACTGGTAATATTTTGCTTTGTCAAAAATGTATTTCTGGTAATATTTTTTTCCTCAAAAATGTATAGCTGGTAATATTGTTTTAAAAAATGTATTACTGGTAATTTTTTTTCCAAAAACGTATTGCTGGTAATATTTGTTTCAAAAATATATTGCTGGTAATATTTTTTCCCTTCAAAAATTTATCTCTGGTAATAATTTTTTACAAAGTATTTCTGGTATTAAAACCAATTTTTACACTTTCATAATGCCTTTTACCTCGGTTTGGGGGTTAACTATTTTCCCATAGCTGGGACCCTAACAGGTGCCACTACCCCGGCTCAGGGTGGGCCTGTGAACACCAGCAATTAAGAATTGATTACACTCACCTCAAAACCTCCTGATCAGAGGCCTTGCTGTTGGACGTACTTTATCATCTTACCCTGGACCCGGATGTACTTTATCGTCTTACCCAAGACGGTCAAACACCTTTGTAATCACGATTAGATTCATTCAACTTTTTCCAAATCCTCTTCACTCTCCTCCTTCGTATTGGAGAGTCTGGTGCGAAGGAATTATAGTATGCTATTTGTAAATTGTGAATTGCGTCATTGTGCTCTTTTTCTCACAGACGGTGCCCAACTGACTCTACTATACTGTGCAGTCGACAAAATAAAAAACAAACAACGCGCATGCTCGAAATTAAAAATATAAAATGGCGACAATTTACCAAATATCACCCTGTATATGGGGTACCTAGGCTTGGTATTGATCGTCCAGTTTATTGTCAAATTATGTAAAGTAAGCTTTTTTAACAAAGTCTTTCATTTTCGTTCGCTAACTAGGTAAAGAGCCACATACAAATATTACAAAATACATCAAGAATTTTTTTCATTTTCTTCTGTCAAAATTGAACATATTTCTGAAATACAAAACATATATTCAAGCCGATTGTCACCTGCGAATATCAATCTCAAAATTGTCAACATTTATAAAATAAGAAAATGCAGGTATGTGAAGGCAAAGTTCCATAAATATTACGCACACCATAAAGATCTTTTTACAGTGCTTTGACAATGCTTGACAAAAGGGTGAGCGCATCCCATGTGACCTCACAATAACAACACCAAAGTGTGAATTCAAAATACCAATAACCTAAGAAATTATTACAGTTTTAACAAAACATGTCTCACCTGGTTGGCATGATAGTTACACTAAATCAGAGTGTGGGAATATCTACAGACCAATTCCACAAATATCAGGCATGTCTGATGTGAAGAACCACAAAATTATGTCCTTTATTAGCATCTAATAATTTCTGTCATCCTCTTGACATTTAAACAAGGTTACACTATTTACATTATTCGGACTATTGTTCTCATCTTTGTCGCCATATTTATTACAACGTTTCGGCCGTTGTACGCTCTGGCCTTATTCAGGTGGTTGGAATGTCGAAATGAAACCCTTTATTTCGCTCGCTGGGGTAGACTGTTCCAGTTCCACGCGCCATGTTTAATGGATGTCAGTTATCAGTTATCTCCTGTTAATTCCCCTCTCCAAGTTCTCCACTGCTTTAACCGGGTATTGATGTCACACATTTTTGGGTTCTGTCACTGGATCTAACCAACGCCTTTATCCACTATGTCATGTGTCCTTGCGGACATCCATTAAACATGGCACGTGGAACTAGAACAGTCTGCCCCAGTGAGCGAAATAAACGGTTCAGTCGAGCATTCCAATCACCTGAAGAAGGCCGGAGCGTACAACGGCCAAGTCGTTGTAATAAATATGGCGACAAAGATCAGTCCAATAGACCGAATAACGTAAATAGTTTACATAATACCTCATCTCAGAAATATAGACAGATACAGAAATCTTTTTAGTAAAAAATTTCTAACCACCTGAAGAAGGCCGGAGCGTACAACGGCCGAAACATAAATTAAATATGTCGACAAAGATGAGGACAATAGTCCGAATAATGTAAATAGTGTACATAATACCTCATCTCAGAAATATAGACAGATACAGAAATTTTTTTATTCAAAAATTTCCAAACAACTGAAGAAGGCCGGAACGTACAAGCGCCGAAACATAAATTAAATATGGCGACAAAGATGAGGACAATAGTCCGAATAATGTAAATAGTGTACATAATACCTCATCTCAGAAATATAGACAGATACAGAAATCTTTTTATTCAAAGATTTCCAAACACCTGAAGAAGTCCGGATCATACAACGGCCGAAACGTAAATTAAATATGGCGACAAAGATGAAGACAATAGTCCGAATAATTTAAATAGTGTACATAATACGTCATCTCAGAAATATAGGTAGATACTAAACCAGGTTAGATTAAAAATATTGAAAGTCGTTCAAGCTTAATGCCTTTTTTTTTTTTACTGAAGACATTTGTTTTCCCATTTTAGTTGCATTTATTTTAAATGACATTGAAAAATTGTGTTTCAAACTTATGCCAAATTCCACACACGGGGTTTGCATTTTGAGGAAGCGAAATCCATCTTTAGACACTATCGGAAATGCTAACAAATTGACCTTTGATTTTGAGAAAAATCTTGACGTAATAAAGCAAAATGGATTTTATTTTTGAAATCATCATCCCAGAATTCCCAGGAAACATTTCTCCAACACCAAACTGCAAAAACTATGTCTCCAACTGTTATTAATTAGAGTAATTAAACAGTTTTGGACCAGCATCGAGAAAATCAAATTCAGTAGGGAGCGTATAGAATTTGATTTCATCATCCATAACTAATTATGTCGGCAATGAATGTTGCCCAAATAAAATATCTTCCAAAAATCATATCATCCGGTACACACTTTATTCCGGGTAATATTACTGTGAATATAAAGGGTGTCCATATATATATATATATCTATATATATATATATATATATATATATATATATATATATATATATATATATATATATATATATATATGTGTGTGTGTGTGTGTGTGTGTGTGTGTGTGTGTGTGTGTGTGTGTGTAATTTGGCAGCAACTTTTCTTTTAAACATGTAGTATTGAATGTTAAAGAAACATAGTTGATGAGAAAATTCAAAAGAAAATATGCAAGACTATGTTGTCTTTAACATTCAATACTACATGTTTAATATATATATATATATATATATATATATATGTATATGGACAGGCTGTCTATAAAGTTCGTGTGCACTTAAAAAAAATTATAACTATAATAATATTTGTATTTGCGATGGAAATCATTTGTAAAAAGGATTAGAAAGAAGAAAATATATATTTTTTAAGGTTTTATTGAAATTTTATTTAAGTTTCCACATGTCCTCCATCATTAGCAATACAAAGGGTAATACGATTTTGCAGTTCACGGAAAACATTTGACAACTGATTTACAGTAATGCCTGAAATCACATTAGTTATTTTAGCTATACTTAAAACTAGGTCCATTAAACTTTATAACATTTTTTACAGATTATTTATATCGCAAATACAAATAAAGTTATAATTTTTTTAAAGTGAACACAAACTTTATGGAGACCCTGTATATCGGCCTACCAGGAAATTGTACAAAATTATTTTTATTTTCAATAACTGCCATCTTAGAAATTAACTGCTGTATAAGAGTCAATAAATATACAACGTAATAATAATAATAATAATAATAATAATAATAATAATAATAATAATAGCTGGCCACTCGTATTCCAGGATACCGGTCTATTAGGGAGGCTAGCCAATCCCTATTGCAGACGCTCGCTCAGGCACATTTGAGTTTGTTCAACACCCTCAGAGCCCACCTTTGGTTTACACTGCAACTATGCTGAGCAAACTTTAGTTACAGTTTCTTGGAGAGATCGTGTTATCAAGCGGGATCAGCAAGGCCAGCACACTCAAACCCTCGGTCACGATGACTTGTGGCTCTGTGCTAGCACAGTTATCGACGGCACCCAAGGATTCTGTCTAAGCACATTATGAAGAATTCTTTAAAAAGACTACAAGAACTTGTCTGCTATAAATGGTCATTATATTGCTAAAGAGTATCACACCTGTCCAAGTATATAAATGTCCTGCTTCCAGCTGAATTGAATAATGTGCGCAGAGCATTCTTACATCAAATATCCAACCAGAAGATCAAGGGGCATGGACTCTATAAAGGCTTGAATATCTCTCATTTTTAAGGAATTATATGTTCTGTTCATTTTTGGTAAACCTGCTGATATATAAAAAAAAATTGGTAAAAAAATTGAATGTGAAATGTTTTATTAAATCTCTGACAATCTGAAAGTTTTAAAGATGCAAGAGGAACGTGAATTAATGAATGATACTGTGATTTCAGCCAGTCTGGCAAAATGGATATTCCACCCGGTTCTGGAAAACAAGAAGTTCCGAAAATCAGTTTTGTACATTCTTAAGCAGGGCTAGCTTGTCGGTCCTCAACAACTTACAAAATAAAAAAGAAAGCAAATTATGAAGAATACTTTACAATATCTACAAGAACTTGTCTGTTATAAATGGTCATTATTTTGCTAAAGAGTATCACACCTGTCCAAGTATAGAAGTGGACTGCTTCGAGCTGAATTGAAGAACAAGGAATACTGCACCTTATGAAGGTGACATTCTGAAATCAAGTGTGTCGGAAAGTCGTTGATGTGTCTGTAATAACAAAAATCGTTTACGTTGAAAAGAAAAACATGTCTTCTCGTTGATACTGTGACACAGAATCTTAAAGAAAGAAAAAAACGAATGCTGTATACGGATCTGAAAGTTGCTTCAAAATCCGTCTAATGTCGACTCCAGGGACGGGAACAAGATCAAATCTTAAAGTATTCAACATTATTAGAATTGGATTTAACAATCACCTTCCAGCTAAGCCATAAACAAGAGTATATGTAAGACAACAGAGGCCATTCTAAGGAATTACTTATATCCTGAGGAAATTATTCATGTAAAACGTCGCTTGGTTCTTTTATTGGCGTTTGGCTGCTTTGCATATGACAGCCAAAAAGTCTTGGGCGGTTAAAGGAATGAAATAAAGAGATGATGTGAATCATTCAAAATCTTTTCACAAGGTCGGCTGCTGCCATCTCCTTAAAACCTTCTGGGATCGTCAAGACGATATCATACATTCCAAATGTTGTACAGACAAGGGAATCTCAATTACTCTATCCGTCCTGGGTATGACGATAAACTACACCCATATCCTGGGTAAAACAATAAACTACATCTGCGTCCTGGGTAAGATGATTAACTACATCCAACAGCAAGGCCTCTGATCATGAGGTTTTGAGGAGCATGGAACCACCCCTTAATTGCTGGTGTTCCCAGGTACACTCTGACCCAGGGTGGTAACACCTGTTAGGGTCCCAAGTATGGGCAAATAGTTAACCCCCAAACTGTGGTCAAAATACTATGAAAGTGTAAAAATAGGTCTTAATACCAGAAATAATTTGTAAAAAAAATTACCAGCAATACATTATTATTAGCAATATATTTTAGGCAAAAAAAAAAAAATTACGAGCAATACTTTTTTTGAAAAAAACATATCCGAAATAGATTTTTTGAAGGAAAAATATTACTAGTAATATATGTTTGAAAAAAATATTATAGCAATAAAAACTTTTGTCGGCATTAAATGACCCATTGAGGTTGATATGCTGTAAAACAAACCAAACCAAACCAATTACTCTATATATCAGCTGTTGTCAAGGGCTTTATTCCTTGAGTAAAGAAAGGAAACCTAATTTTTCAAAGAACACAAACATGGCGACAGAAACGTGCTCACTACTCTACCAACCATATAGTACAGACTTCCATAATAACACAAATATACTGCATGTAAAAAAAGGCTAAAAATAACGTATGACCTATTAATAAAAACAAAAACAAAAACTCAATAATATTAATTATGAAGATGGACACAATATCTTAACCGTGTTTTGAAAAATTAAATATTATATAAATACATACATTCAACAATCTATTTCTTGTTAACAGTTAATATGTTTCAACGTTGAAAATGGTTAAATGTATTGCCGAAAGCGCTCGGAAAAAATTACAATTGGACAGTTTTTATAAAATTTATCCTCCGAAAAGAAAAACAAATTATAAGTTCACATGAGAAACTGTATAAAAAACTAAAACTAAATCAAAACACCTTGAACTATAATATTCAATGAAACTTGCATATGTATATTGTTATGGGTCCTTACATATAACTACAGAATGAACTCTTCCTAACACTATGTATACTACGCCTCTCAAGAGAGAGAGAGAGAGAGAGAGAGAGAGAGAGGGGGGGACGAATCGAGTCGAGCCGATAGTAGTTCACTCCAAACCAGACTGACAGTCCTACTAACACCTTCCACATCTTGTATTATTATTCCGTGTAATATATCTTCGTTATTTCTATTCTTGTGTTCGTGTTGTTCTTCCTTGGTCCTAACCTGGACCATAACACACACACACACACACACACATATATATATATATATATATATATATATATATATATATATATATATATATATATATATATATATTTAAAGACATTTATATTATGTTTAACGTTCTTTTTATAGATACATGTATTTAAGCAAATGCTCTGTTTTATAATAAACAGTATTAAATAACATTTACCGGCCTGTTTATTATAAAACAGAGCATTTGCTTAAATACATGTATCTATAAAAAGAACGTTAAACATAATATAAATGTCTTTAAATAAATTGTCGGGCTATGTCCAATTCTAAAATATATATATATATATATATATATATATATATATATATATGTGTGTGTGTGTGTGTGTGTGTGTGTGTGTGTGTGTGTGTGTGTGTGTGTGTTAAAAAGAAGAGACAAACCGCAAACGTTTTTGGTTATAATGTGGATTTAAAAAAAATATATTATGCTTTATTTTCCATAATTTTGCTACACGTGTGTTCCCATCTCGTGACATTCATTTTGTCAGCATGCGTACGTATATATATATATATATTCCCTCTATATACATACACGCTGTCTTTTTACGAGGAATTAGTAAACACATTTGTACACATACACACATATACACACACATATACACACACATGTACACACACACAAAACGCACACACACACGCACACATATATATGTAATTTATTCGAAAATTATAACATAAATATGTTATAAAATGACTACAAAAATAACCATTTTGTTTCAAAAATTCTGGTGTCTTATCAATATTTATGTCATAATTTTCGAATAAGTAATTATATTTGCTCTATATTGAGCACACTTTTAAGAATAGTAATTTTTGGTTATTGGAATTTATTCCGTATATACCAATCCTATACTTGCATATATATATATATATATATATATATATATATATATATATATATATATATATATATATATATATTAATCGAGTTCACTCCAAGCAAGGGAGTAAAGCCAATGAGACGCATGGGATTACTGGGTATGGGAGAGTTAGAAACAGGAAGATTACTAAGGAGCAAGAGCAGAGGAAGAGTAATCAGGAGGAGAGCAGATAGCAACTGACATTGCATTTACACTTTTGCAGATTAAAGTTGACTGGAAGGCATGAAGCCAGAAAGGAGTTCCACAAATGAGAAGTACGAGAAAAGAAACTGTTAGCAAAGAATTCCCAGTTACACATAGCCGGCTCAACTGAAACTTGGTGAGATCTCTCTGTCCCTCTGTCTGTCTGTCTGTTTCTTTCTCTCTCTCCCCATATATATATATATATATATATATATATATATATATATATATATATATATATATATATATATATATTAATCGAGTTCACTTCAAGCAAGGTAGTAAAGCCACTGAGATGCAAGGGGTTACTAGGTGTGGAAGAATTAGAAACAGGAACTTTGCTAAGGAGCAAGAACAGAGGAAGAGTAATCACGAGGAGACCACATAGCAACTGACATTTACACTTTTGCAGATTAAAGTTGGCTGGGAGGCATGAAGCCGAAAGTGATTGCCACGACCAAGAAGTGCGAGAAAAGTAACTGTTAGCATAGCATTTACGATTACATCTAGCCAGATCAACTGAAGATTGGTGAGATCCCTCCATCCCACTGTCTGTCTGTCTGTCTCACTCTCTCTCTCTCTCTCTCTCTCTCTCTCTCTCTCTCTCTCTCTCTATATATATATATATATATATATATATATATATATATATATATATATATATATAACCATTTCGACCCAAGAAAGACGATAGGGCCACTAAGACGCCAGGAGTTACAAACTGTTAATGAATATGCGAAAAACTACTATTAAGGAGCGAGAATAATAAAAGAAGATCTGTCTATATTTCTGAGATGAGGTATTATGTACACTATTTACATTATTCTGACTATTGTCCTCATCTTTGTCGCCATATTTATTACAACGTTTCGGCCTTTCTGTATCTGTCTATATTTCTGAGATGAGGTATTATGTACACTATTTACATTATTCGGACTATTGTCCTCATCTTTGTCGCCATATTTATTACAACGTTTTGGCATTTCAGTATCTGCCTATATTTCTGAGATGAGGTATTATGGACATTATTTACATTATTTGGACTATTGTCCTGATCTTTGTCGCCATATTTATTACAACGTTTCGGCCTTTCAGTATCTGTCTATATTTCTGAGATGAGGTATTATGGACATTATTTACATTATTCGGACTATTGACCTCATCTTTGTCGCCATATTTATTACAACGTTTCGGGCTTTCAGTATCTGTCTATATTTCTGAGATGAGGTATTATGGACATTATTTACATTATTCGGACTATTGTCCTGATCTTTGTCGCCATATTTATTACAACGTTTTGGCCTTTCAGTATCTGTCTATATTTCTGAGATGAGGTATTATGGACATTATTTACATTATTCGGACTATTGTCCTGATCTTTGTCGCCATATTTATTACAACGTTTCGGCCTTTCAGTATCTGTCTATATTTCTGAGATGAGGTATTATGGACATTATTTACATTATTCGGACTATTGTCCTGATCTTTGTCGCCATATTTATTACAACGTTTTGGCCTTTCAGTATCTGTCTATATTTCTGAGATGAGGTATTATGGACATTATTTACATTATTCGGACTATTGTCCTGATCTTTGTCGCCATATTTATTACGACGTTTCGGCCGTTGTACGCTCCGGCCTTCTTCAGGTGGTTGGAATGTCGAACTGAACCCTTTATTTCGCTCACTGGGCTATACTGTTCTATTTCCACGTGCCATGTTTAATGGATGGCAGTTAACAGTTATCTTCTGTTCATTTTTCCCTCTGAAAGTTCTCCACTGCCTTAACCGAGTACTGAACTTACACTCTTTGGGCCCTGTCACTGGATCTAACACCACCTTTAACCATGTGCCTCAAGGACACATGACACAGTGGATAAAGGCGTGGAACTAGAACAGTCTACCCCAGTGAGCGAAATAAACGGTTCAGTTCGACATTTCAACCACCTGAAGAAGGCCGGAGGCGTAGAACGGCCGAAACGTTGTAATAAATATGGTGACAAAGATGAGGACAATAGTCCGAATAATGTAAATAATGGAAAGAAGAAGAATTAAGAAGATTGGGGATAAAGTTGGTTCCCTGTGCCGAGCCAGGAAAGTTTTCTCCCCGGAATCGATCCTCCAAGTCTATAAATCGACAATTCGCCCTTGCATGGAGTATTGCTGCCATATATGGTCTGGGGCCCCTGCTGGTTGCCTCAGGGTTCTTGATAAGATCCAGAGACGGATATGCAATGTGATTGGCCCTGATCTGTCATCTCGTCTGCAGTCGCTCTCTCACAGACGAGATGTTGCCTCGCTCTGCCTTTTCTACAAGTACTTTCACGGTAATTGCTCCGGGGAGTTGCTTTCGCTTGTCCCTAGGCCTCGTGAATTTAAACGTCCTACGAGGCTGGCATCCCGTTCCCACCCCTTCACCGTTGAAACTGTTAGATGTAGACGTCTCTTCTACTCAAATAGCTTCATGTCTCGCACATCTCGCCTATGGAACTCCCTTCCCTATTACTGTTTCCCTGACAAATACAATCTCCAACGGTTTAAGTGTAGCGTCAATCGACATCTCAGTTGCCTTGATCTATCCACTTCCCTTCTCCACATCCTTTCATTTTTCATTCCTATCTGCTCTCGCTCCAAATCTTCTGTAACCCCCTTGCCTTGATCGACCCTCTGTCTTTCTCTTTCTCCACATCCTCTCCTTTACCACTCCTATCTGCTCTTCCTCCAACCCTTCTGTAACCCCATAGTGGCCTCCAGCCTTGTTTGGGGTGATACGCTTAAAAAAACAACTGACATTACATTTAAATTTTTGAGGATCAAAGTTGACTTGGAAGCAAGAAACTGGAGAAGAGAGTTACACAGGCGAGAAGTGCGGTAGAAGAAGCTAAAGTGGGGGAGGTTAAAAATGTCTCGATGTCTGTTCATGTCTGCTGTAAATTGCTTTGAAAAGAATATATTTACCTCTTATCTGACTGATCACTGACCCAATCACAGCGAGGTAGTAATCTAGGAGGTTTATTTTAACCATAACAATCTAAGAAACCTCCCCGTCCGGCCTCTTTCGGTTATGTGACATACACGCTTAGGCGATCATGTATCTTTCGATACGTGACTGACGAGGCAGATTTTTTCTTGCAGGAGGTTGTCTTTTCTTTCTGCGATAGACCAGTTGCCATTCAAGGTCTGTCGTAATATTTACCCATAGTCGGGGGGAGAAAAAGTCCATTCATACCTTTCCCAAGGGTATTAGCACGTAAGTGAATGTAATGGATTTGACTGGAATTAGAACTCGGCTCTCAGATTCCTCAATGCGAACCGCTATCCACTACTCCAACGTGCTTCCCTTCGGTTGATCAAAAACCACTAATTTCAGTTACATACGAATCGAAATCAGTTTTTTTAAACTCTACCTATTTAAAAATTTTATGAATTTTCTCCGTAATCCTTTTCTAAGAAATATAGCGATGCAAAAATAACATTTGTTTGAGTCTGAAAGTTTTGGTAAAGAAAAAACTACAGGAACACAGGACAAATTTTCACATTAACGAAACGAGCAAGGACATTTTGAAACGATAACAAAATACAGATTCTCTCCCGATAGCCATCTTAATTATTAATACCGTAGTGATTGTATCGTTAAGACTGGTGTGTAGAGAGAAGGCCTCAAAGAATTAGAAATGTGAAAATAGAATTGGTTCAAATCAAAGTATTCCTGAAACAATTGATTCGAACAATGGACACCTGCAAAGTATTCTCTTGTGAAGAGACACTGTTAGTGTTTATGCTAACGATCATATGCGTGCCTGCTGTCTGCAGATATACCCTGTTCTTGCTGCTGCTGATGATGATCACAGATGGGAAATTATTGTTTGAAATTATCTTGGCTTCAAAGTGACTGGAGGTTTGTATTTATCTCAAAAGACAACACCAAACAATGTGATTTTTTTTCTGTAGATTGTGGAGTGAATTTTACGTCGATCACACACACACACACACACACACACACACACACACACACACACACACACACACACACACACATGTGTGTGTGTGTGTGTGTGTTTGTGTACACGTACGTATACATAGAAATACATCCATATACAGAAACAACACACGCGCAAACATAAACATACAGATATACACATCCACAAGCCCATACGTACACACATAACCAGATACATATATATATTTATCCCCACGGCCAAATATATATATATATATATATATATATATATATATGTATATTATATATATATATATATATATATATATATATATATATATATATATATATACATGAATGTATATATACACATACGTAGACGCACAGACACATTTACAGAAAGAATACACATGCAAACATATACAGACATAGACGTCGACAAGCCCTTACGCACACACATATTATGATACACGTAACTGTATATACATTTATACCCAAACTCTCTATGTATATATACACAAATAAATCCTTTTACACACACATTCACGTACATACTCCCATACCCAGAGAGACCTCTGCATAAAAATCTATCTATTGTCTTTTGTCTAAATTCACAAAATCTCGGCGGCCATGTTTGTTATTTTTCGTGTGTATCTCTTGTTCGTTGTCTTTTTAATACACAGTCGAAGCTTTTCTGAAATCAATGGCGGGGTACTATTCACTTCTGTTTGCTTCGATTGCAAAGAAAGTCGACGAAAAGCGGACTGTGTGCCTTGGGCTTGAATCAAAAACTTCTTTTTTTTCTTCGCTCATTTCGCTCAAAGGAAACTTTGATGGAATTGTTCTGTAGACATACGTGGGTCCGCTCGCAGCGACCATCAATCACACACGCAAATACATCGAAATACAAACATATACACACATACGCACATCGAAATACACACATATACACACACATTGAAATACACTCGCATTTGCACATGCATGGAAACGCACACATATGCAAATATTAATCGAAATAAACAAACTCACGTATGCGGATTCATCGAAAGACATATTCACACATATTCGTAGAAACACACAGATACACTCACGCATAAGTACAGTCACTGGGATGCACATGCGTAAAGTGAAGTAAATCATTTTCAAGACCACTATCAGCATCATTAAAAGAAAAGTTGAAACTCTGCTATCGATGATGATGATGAAGATGATGATAAATATTATACTTTTTTTCCGTTTGAATGCTATAATACTGTTTTGTTTGAATGCTAATTTTATAATATATAAAAGTTTATGTCTTAAGAATTTAATTTTAAGAATGCTATAATATAGTTAGGTTTAAATGCTAATTTTAGTTTCTTTTTTAATGCTACAATATTGATCTGTTGGAATGCTAATTTTTGTTTTTGTTTGGATAGCATAATATGGTTCTGTTAGAATGCTAATTTCTGATTGAATGCTACAATTTGGTTGTGTTTGAATGCTAATTTTTGTTTTTGTTTGAATCGCATAATATGGTTCTGTTGGAATGCTAATTTTTGTTTTGCTTTCAATGCTATAATATGGTTCTGTTTAAATGCGATAATATGGGTATATCTGAATGCTATAATATGGTTAGTTTTGAATCCTAATTTTAGCTTCTCTTTGAATGCTATAATATGGTTCTGTTGAATGCTAATTTTTGCTTTTGTTTAAATGGTATAATATTGTTCTGTTAGAATGCTAATTTCTCATTGAATGCTATAATATGCTTCTGCTTGAATGCTATTTTTCTGTTTGAATGTCTGTATTTTAACATAAATTTCTGTTTCTGTTTGAATGCTAATTTCTGCTTCAATTAGAATTTTTTATCTCTCTTTTTGTTTGAATGCTAATTTCTATTTTCGTCTGAGTACTTATGTTTATTCCTGTTAACATGCTAATTGCTGTTACCGTGTAAATGCTAACTTTATTTGTTTTTTCAATTTCGATTTCTGTTCCAATTCTAATATTTTGGTTTGAATGCTTATTTCTCATGTTTAAGTGCTAATTTCTCTAGTCCTATGTACATCTCTTTTAGTTTGAATGCTAATATTTGTTTCCATGCCAGTCTTACTTTCTTTTTCGATTTGAATGCTCGTATTTGTCATGGTTAGAATGCAACTACTGTTTCTGCATAATTATGATTTTTTTTTATTTCGACTTAAACGATAGCTTCTATTTGAATAGGAATTTTATTCAATTAGAAATCTAATTTATATTTTCGTTAAAATATTAAATCGTATTTCTGTTTGAATGTTAATCCTATTTTTGCGGTGCTAATTCCGTTTTTTTTATTTGAATATTAATTATTACTTCTGTTGCAATACTAATTTCTATTTTCGTTTGAAGGATAATATTTCTTTTTTGCATGCTAATAACTGGCTTTGTTTGGGCTCTAATGAATGTTCTTATTTGATTACTTATTTTAGTTTGAGTGGTAATTTCTGTATTTTTCAGTTCTTACTCGACTGTTCATTTTTCTACTTATTTTGAATCCTTTGTTTTCTATTTGAATACTAAATTCTAAATTCTGCTTCTCTTTGAATGTTAACTTTTACTTTTTTTTTTATAATAATTGTTTCCCGTATTCACTTTTGTTTCTGTCTGAACGCTACTTTCGTTTTCTCTCTGAATCTAATTACTATTTCTGTTTCTGGGATACTTTCTTATTCTCTTTGTGTAGGAAAATAATTTCTGTTTTTCTCTTTAAATACTTTTGTCTGTTTCAGTTTGAGTGGATGTTTTTAAAAATGTTATACTTATTTCTGTTCCCTTTGTAGTTTTCCTTCGGCGAATAAATTTCTTTTTCTGTTTTTAATATCTATTTTATGTTTAGGTGATACTGTTTTTTTATTTTTGAGTTACAATTTCTATTTCAGTAGTAAATTTTACAATAGTTTTGTTTTCACGCTAATTTCGTATTTTTTAAGCATACCAATTTCTATTTTTATTTCAATGCTAATTTTGGTTTTCGTAAACATGACAATTTCTGTTTCCATTTTTGTAATCCTGCCAATTTCTTAGTGAAAACTAATTTATGCTCCTGGAAAATCTCTGACAATTTTTGCTTTTGTATCTGTCAATAGTTCTGAGATGAGGTATATGTACACTATTTACATTATTCGGACTATCGTCCTCATCTTTGATGCCATATTTATCACAACGTTTCGGTCGATGTACGCTCCGACCGTCTTCAGGTGGTTGGAATGTCGAACTGAACCTTTTATATCGCTCGCTGGGGTAGGCTGTTCTAGTTCCACGTGCCACGTCTAATGGATGTCAGTTAACAGTTATCTCCTGTTAATTCAACTTTTCTAAGTTCTCCTCTGCCTTAACCAGGTATTGAACTCACAAATCTTTGGGTTCTGTCACTGGATCTAACCAACTTTTTTATCCACTGTGCCATGTGTCCTTTGAAATAAACCATGGATTGTCATTCAAATTGAAATTAAAACTGAGACAGAAATTAAGAGTGAAAGAGAAACAGTTGTCAACATCGGAACATAAACTGAATTAAGAAGCACACATTCTAGCAGAAACAAAAATTCTAATAGAAGGAAACGTTGACATTGAGTTTGGAATAGAAATCCCGATAAATGACATTGAGTTTGAAATAGAAATCCCAATAAATGACATTTAGTTTGGAATAGAAATCCCGATAAATGAGATTTAGTTTGGAATAGAAATCCCGATAAATGACATTTAGTTTGGAATAGAAATCCCGATAAATGACATTGAGTTTGGAATAGAAATCCCGATAAATGACATTTAGTTTGGAATAGAAATCCCAATAAATGACATTGAGTTTGAAATAGAAATCCCAATAAATGACATTGAGTTTGAAATAGAAATCCCAATAAATGACATTGAGTTTGAAATAGAAATCCCAATAAATGACATTGAGTTTGAAATAGAAATCCCAATAAATGACATTGAGTTTGAAATAGAAATCCCAATAAATGACATTGAGTTTGAAATAGAAATCCCGATAAATGACATTGAGTTTGGAATAGAAATCCCGATAAATGACATTGAGTTTGGAATAGAAATCCCGATAAATGACATTTAGTTTGAAATAGAAATCCCGATAAATGACATTGAGTTTGAAATAGAAATCCCAATAAATGACATTGAGTTTGAAATAGAAATCCCAATAAATGACATTGAGTTTGAAATAGAAATCCCAATAAATGACATTGAGTTTGAAATAGAAATCCCGATAAATGACATTGAGTTTGGAATAGAAATCCCGATAAATGACATTGAGTTTGAAATAGAAATCCCGATAAATGACATTTAGTTTGGAATAGAAATCCCGATAAATGACATTGAGTTTGGAATAGAAATCCCGATAAATGACATTGAGTTTGAAATAGAAATCCCGATAAATGACATTTAGTTTGGAATAGAAATCCCGATAAATGACATTGAGTTTGAAATAGAAATCCCGATAAATGACATTTAATTTGAAATAGAAATCCCAATAAATGACATTTAGTTTGAAATAGAAATCCCAATAAATGACATTTAGTTTGAAATAGAAATCCCAATAAATGACATTGAGTTTGAAATAGAAATCCCGATAAATGACATTTAATTTGAAATAGAAATCCCGATAAATGACATTTAGTTTGAAATAGAAATCCCAATAAATGACATTTAATTTGAAATAGAAATCCCAATAAATGACATTTAATTTGAAATAGAAATCCCGATAAATGACATTCAATTTGAAATAGAAATCCCGATAAATGACATTTAATTTGAAATAGAAATCCCAATAAATGACATTTAGTTTGAAATAGAAATCCCAATAAATGACATTTAGTTTGAAATAGAAATCCCAATAAATGACATTGAGTTTGAAATAGAAATCCCAATAAATGACATTGAGTTTGAAATAGAAATCCCGATAAATGACATTTAATTTGAAATAGAAATCCCGATAAATGACATTTAGTTTGAAATAGAAATCCCAATAAATGACATTTAATTTGAAATAGAAATCCCGATAAATGACATTCAATTTGAAATAGAAATCCCAATAAATGACATTTAATTTGAAATAGAAATCCCAATAAACGACATTTAATTTGAAATAGAAATCCCAATAAATGACATTTAATTTGAAATAGAAATCCCGATAAATGACATTCAATTTGAAATAGAAATCCCGATAAATGACATTTAATTTGAAATAGAAATCCCGATAAATGACATTCAATTTGAAATAGAAATCCCGATAAATGACATTCAATTTGAAATAGAAATCCCAATAAATGACATTTAGTTTGAAATAGAATTCCCAATAAATGACATTGAGTTTGAAATAGAAATCCCAATAAAAGACATTTAGTTTGAAATAGAATTCCCAATAAATGACATTTAGTTTGAAATAGAATTCCCAATAAATGACATTGAGTTTGAAATAGAATTCCCAATAAATGACATTTAGTTTGAAATAGAATTCCCAATAAATGACATTTAGTTTGAAATAGAATTCCCAATAAATGACAAAACAGAAAATAATATATCTTAAGCACACATGTCACAGCATGCAAATGAAAAGGTTCAGTTCGACATTCCAACTACCTGAAGAAGGCTGGACCGTACATCGGCCGAAACGTTGTGAGAAATATGGTAACAAAAATGAGGACAATAGTTCGAATAATGTAAATTTTTATTTCTGTTTGAATGCTAATTCGCGTTTATGTGGATCCACCAATTTTTGATGCTTTCAGTTTTTCTTAGCATGATAATTTCTCTAATTGTGTGAATATTAATTTAATTGCAATGATAGTGTCTGTTTTAATTTAACCATTATTTTCTCTTTTGTCATTTATTGGGATTTCTATTTCAACTTAAATGTCAACGTTTCCTTCTATTAGAATGTTTGTTTCTGTTAGAATGTTTGTTTCATAATTCAGTTTCTGTTCCGATGTTGAGTTCTCTTTCTCTTTCAGTGTTTAATTTTTGTTTCATTTATAATTTCAATTTCAATGACAATTCATGGTTTACTTCAAATGGTAATTTATGCTTCTGTACCAGCGATAATTGATTTTTAGGTTAGAATTACCGACGAGAAGAAAGGATAGCGGTAGTAATTTTGACCAGGACAAAAAAATCTTTAAACATCTTTAATGTACATTCTCCTCTTTTTATCTCCTTCTCTTTCTCTCTCTTTCTCGCTTTCATTCCTGATGTTTATGTTTCAGGATTTGAGTGGGGGAATGATTTCGTTCGTTTGAAGAGATTATTTATGACAAAATACAGATCAATAGCTAGATAATGTATCGATGAAATAGAACAACATTAGCTACGTGAAAGTGCGACCTTCTCACGCCACCCACACACGCTCACACGCACGTACACATGTGTACATTAAATGACAATGAAACTCCGAGGTTATAAGGACATTATAAATATTGCAATAGCGCACAGCAGCCAGAATCAACAAATTTTCGATTTTTATTATCGACCGAGAAAATCGAATAAACATTCGTAATTCTCTTTGAGAATAAAATGAAAAATACCAAATTTTAAGTGAGAAAAATAAACCCGAAACAATGACGCCTATGCCGAGCGCCTGGAATACAGGATACGGAATAGACGAAACATTCACAAATAAAATATTTGCCACTAACTATGGACGCCATTTCTCAACATTTTCTTATTCATTAAATGAACAAAAATAACTTTTACTGTGCAGTAATTATTAAATAAAAACTGAGAAAAAAAAACCATAGCTATGAAATACAGACATTTTTTTTAATATGCGAATTTTTTTATGTATTCATATTATTTTTACATTTTTATATTTTCTTGTCTCGCTTTGTATCACAGCCAGCATATTTTGAAACATATCACTCCAAGAAAGGTGATAAAAACACTAAGGCACACGGATTTAGTAAGAGTAAAGAAAACTGAGGAAACCTACTGAGGAGAAAGAATAATACAAAGAACAGGATTGACGTTTCATTTCAATCTTTGAAGATGATAGTTGACAGGGAAGCAAAAAGGAAAATAAGAAAACGTTACTGTCACAGTGAATCCAGTTCACTTGTCACAGTGAATGCAGTTCTTTTTATTGTGCTTTCTCGGAAAATAAAAAGAACTGGATTCACTGCGACAGATGAAGACGGTTGACGTTGCATTTAAAATTTTGAAGATTGTATTTGAGAAGAAAGGAAGAAGGAAATTGAGAAAAAATTAATATGGCGAAACGACAATAAAAAAGATCAGGATTCAAGGAGACTGATGATGGCGATTGACGTAGCATTTACATTTTTGAAGATCGTAGTTGATACTAAATCAAGAAGGAAATGGAGAAAACGTAACTGAGGAGAAAGGACAATAAAAAGAACAAGATTCTAGGAGAATGATGATGACGATTGACGTTGAATTTAAATTTTGAAGGATCGTACTTGACAGAAAGCATAATGACACTGAAGAAATCGTAACTGAGGAGAAAGGACAATGAAAAGAACTGGATTCAAGGAGACAGAAGATAACGATTGACGTTGTATTTAAATTTTGAAGGATCGTACTTGACAGAAAGCATAATGACACTGAAGAAATCGTAACTGAGGAGAAAGGACAATGAAAAGAACTGGATTCAAGGAGACAGAAGATAACGATTGACGTTGAATTTAAATTTTGAAGGATCGTACTTGACAGAAAGCATAATGACACTGAAGAAATCGTAACTGAGGAGAAAGGACAATGAAAAGAACTGGATTCAAGGAGACAGAAGATAACGATTGACGTTGAATTTAAATTTTGAAGGATCGTACTTGACAGAAAGCATAATGACACTGAAGAAATCGTAACTCAGGAGAAAGGACAATGAAAAGAACTGGATTCAAGGAGACAGAAGATAACGATTGACGTTGAATTTAAATTTTGAAGGATCGTACTTGACAGAAAGCATAATGACACTGAAGAAATCGTAACTGAGGAGAAAGGACAATGAAAAGAACTGGATTCAAGGAGACAGAAGATAACGATTGACGTTGTATTTAAATTTTGAAGCATCGTACTTGACAGAAAGCATAATGACACTGAAGAAATCGTAACTGAGGAGAAAGGACAATGAAAAGAACTGGATTCAAGGAGACAGAAGATAACGATTGACGTTGAATTTAAATTTTGAAGGATCGTACTTGACAGAAAGCATAATGACACTGAAGAAATCGTAACTGAGGAGAAAGGACAATGAAAAGAACTGGATTCAAGGAGACAGAAGATAACGATTGACGTTGAATTTAAATTTTGAAGGATCGTACTTGACAGAAAGCATAATGACACTGAAGAAATCGTAACTGAGGGGAAAGGACAATGAAAAGAACTGGATTCAAGGAGACAGAAGATAACGATTGACGTTGTATTTAAATTTTGAAGGATCGTACTTGACAGAAAGCATAATGACACTGAAGAAATCGTAACTGAGGAGAAAGGACAATGAAAAGAACTGGATTCAAGGAGACAGAAGATAATGATTGACGTTGTATTTAAATTTTTGAAGATCGTATTTGAAGGAAAAAAGGAGAGCCAGGAGTGACATATGATAAGTGCGAGATAAAAAGCTATTAAATAGAACTTACGGTAAAACTTAGCAATATTACTTATAAAGTGACGCTACCTAGCTCCCAGTCTATATACTACGCTTAAATTCTTGTCGAAGTTGATGTAACAAATAGAAAAGCGCATCGGAACAAAAACATTTTTATAGAAATGTCAGAGGGAAGCTACGGTTGTGAAAGTGATTAAAGTCGAGATGCCAGGTCCGAACCAATAGTAATGGCAGATTCCTTTTATGGATCTTGTCAAGAATCTCTAGCCGAGGCATCATGCCAAAATGTGCCAACAATAGTGAAAGCACAGACGAATGGTAGATTTATAAATGTGCAAGAAAGATTTAGGTGAGTGATATTGTCTTGCACGACACAGTGAAAATGCATCTGTAAAACAAGATTATCATGAACAGATTATCACCATCAGATTATCACCAAGAGATTAAAAAACAAAACAAGATTATCACCAACAGATTATCACCAACAGATTAAAAAACAAAACAGGATTATCACCAACAGATTATCACCAACAGATTATCACCAACAGATTAAAAAACAAAACAAGATTATCACCAACAGATTATAACCAACAGATTATCACCAACAGATAAAAAACAAAACAAGATTATCACCAACACATTATCACCAACTCATTATCAACAACAGATTAAAAAACAAAACAAGATTATCACAAACAGATTATCACCAGATTAAAAAACAAAACAAGATTATCACCAAGAGATTATCACCAAGAGATTATCACCAAGAGATTATCACCAACTGATTAAAAAACAAAACAAGATTATCACCAACAGATTATCACTAACAGATTAAAAAACAAAACAAGATTATCACCAACAGATTATCACCAACAGATTATCACCAACAGATTAAAAAACAAAACAAGATTATCACCAACAGATTATCACTAACAGATTAAAAAACAAAACAAGATTATCACCAACAGATTATCACCAACAGATTATCACCAACAGATTAAAAAACAAAACAAGATTATCACCAACAGATTATCACCAACAGATTATCACCAACAGATTAAAAAACAAAACAAGATTATCACCAACAGAAGTGAAATACTCGTAAGAAACGAATTAATAATAAAAATAAAACTGTTAATAAAAGACTGAAAATATTAGAGGTCCTCAGAAAAAAATAAAAATGTCCGAATCTAAACAAATTTTTTTTCACATTAGAACAACTGGCAATTAATTTCTCTTTCTTCCTATGTGTCGTGTCCCTTCAGGACGTAAGCGGTTATGGCCCCCTATCCCTTGTAGTCTTCAATTAGTTTTGTCCCTTTGCTACTTCCCCAAGACCATGTTCTGCCATCCACTTGCTTAAGTCCGCTATGCCACACGCTGTTTCCCCTTGTCTCTCTTCTATATTCGACTAGTGAGTATCAGATTCTCCAAGCCCTCCTTTCTTATTACGTGTCCCAGAAATTTCATCTGCCTCTTCCTGGTGTTAATTCCACCTTGTTTGCATCCTCTCCAAAACCTCTTCGTTGCTCACACGCTAGGTCCATGATATCCTTAGCATCCTTCTGTAGACCCATACCTCCGTTGCCTCGAGTGTCTTCTTCATCTTTGAGGAGACCGTCCAACATTCGCTGCTGTAAAGGAGGACAGATATCACGTAGCACCTCTGTACTCTTTTCTTTGTTACTAAAGAAATCTTCCTGTCTTGTAATACTCTTGTAAGGCATCTTCGGATCTCAGGGTCGCACTCACCGTCCTCTCTCAAAATACTTCCCAGATATGCATTCTGTCTTCTTGTAGTTTTTGCTCAGCCCCTTTTTCCCTCTTTCTCTCCTTCGCTACCTTCTGTAGGAGATTTTGTAATTTATTTTCCGTGTCTTCTATCAGTACCATCTATGTATCTTGTCTTGTTAAGATGCGCCCCTCTAAATATGACAGTCCGAAAAAGATAAGTATATTTTAACAAATATGAATTGATATTCATACTGCCATCGCAGTACATCTTCGGATGTCAGCGTCACACTTTCCGTCCTCTGTCAAAACACTTCCAAGGTGTTTAAATTTCCGTACCTGCTTGATTTTTAGTGTCCGCGACCTGTACATCTCATTTCGCGTTCATGCCTTTACTGGTGAAAAATCTCACTCGCCGTTGCATGAACATGACGTCACTATAAGTCATGACGTCCGGTCCCAGTTTAAAGTATTTTTTTTTTTTTGGATCAAACAATTTATTAAAAATATAAATATATATTACTATATAAAAATAACAAAACAAAAGTCATTGAAACAAAGCAAGTTCAGTCGACCAATGATGACAATTCCAGAACAACGTAACTATAAACAATTTTTTCTGTCCTCTGCCAGCCGCTATGATAGAGAAAGCATTACCTCGAACCGTCGCCAGTGAGACACGCTGTAAGAGCCACTCCGTTTCACGAGGCTCGTTCCTTAATCGAGACGCAATCGCGCCAATCCTCCGAAGGAACGCTATCGAACGAGGGCCAATAACCTCTGAAGTCTCCACTGCCACAGGAGTAAAAAAAAATCTATCAGCAAGAGAAGAATATTTAGCTATTTTTTTTATCTCTGCGTCTCGGACGACGAACCCCGGCTCGACCGCGGACCTGATCATATTACCGGCCGAAAATGTATCCGCACAGGTCGCATCCCAAATCAACGACTTACCCATTTTAAAAGGGGAAGATGGTAATGCCATCCGGCCGCTTTCCATCACCACGGTCGAGGCCTACGGGTTCGATTTGAGAAGGGAACCCAGCTGCATCCAAACCTCTTTTGATGATGTCTTCAATATGTCTTAAAGTATTTCAATATGAGAAATAGAACATCAATACAATTTCCATTATTCCCCGTGAAACCTTGAAGAGCTTAGAAGACCTGCAGCACTTTCGTGAGTTAGCACAAGGCAGAGAGATTTGGACAATGACGGCCCTAGGCTTGCTTGCGCCGCGGGCAAGCTGAACTTCGGCGCCCTTACAAATATAATTCTTTTATATTTTCACGAGGAGAACAAGTGGAAATGTAGAATTACGAATTTATTACAGCATACAACATAAAACAAAGTAAAGAAAACATTCATTCTCCTACTTAAAACATTTTTCAAGGTTTTAAACCTGCAAATCTTTTCATAGCACTTTCTACACCTTCTTTACAAGATCATTTTTCTATTGACGAACTAGCCAGAGAATTTAATCTGTCTTGAGTCATAGACGACCGCAAGTATAAGCTTTAGTTTTGGTAGATCCCAAACAAATGACATGGCGGCATAATGGCGCCCTATGTTTGATGGCGCTCCGGGTGATTGCTTGAGTTGCCAGTACCTTGAGCCGTCCCTGGGTTTGGAGAGGAGTTATAAGAGGCATTTACAAAGCTTACCTGCGCAATCACTCTCCTATAGACTAAAGAAACATCAGCATATTTTGGGGTCCAAAATCATGATGAGAAATCATTCTGATTTGCAGTGTGCCTTCAAGTCAAAATAGCTCTCATGACGATAATGATGAAAAGCAACGCAACTACGTCACCCAGACATTGGAATGCAAACAGAAGTATAATTGCAAATTCCTGATCACTGACATTGGGATAATCTTAATACTCATTTGACTCCAAAATATGCTGAGGATTCTTCAGTCTACAGGAGAGTGGTTGCGCAGGGAGCGTGAATGACTCTGCTAACTCGTATGGATCTGCAGCGTCGTAAACAAATCCAGAACAGAAAGTTCGTTGATATTACATGGAGAAGTGTGGATCTGTGTTGTGGATCTGTAGCTAGGTTCATTTCTAGTGCATTTGACGCTTTCTTTGTTGCAAGCGAACAATAGTTTTTGCTATTATTTAGAATCTGATCGATTGTTTGTGAAGAGAAACTAATGCCTTCTTGTCTAATGTCTAAACGGCTATTTATAAACAAAATGGAATGACATTTTTATTGAGACTTTGATGCAACCTTTCTGAATTGAAGGTGACATTTTTCTAGTTAGATATGAAAATAGCCGACACCATCAAATGGAAAGCATTTTCTAGTTCTTAAGAGGCGTACAAAAATAGAGAAAAGCTTCCTTGTCTGTTGGCTCATCGACAAAACGACCTTCTATAATTGGATATGGATTTTGTCGAATGAGACAGTTTGCCATCTAAGCAAAAGGATAGGGGTCATTCCTTTCAGAATTAAGTTAAAATCTTCCCGTAAAATTGCCACATTTTTTTTTCAAATTGACACCTATGAGGAAAGTCGAATTAGATGCAGTGGCAAAGCTTTTGTCAGTGGAATGCAAATTAAGCATAAAGACACGTCTTCTTTTTCTGTCCATCTGCTACTCGCTATTTCGACATATATATAAATGTAAATTTTTAGTTATTTTATGGTTGAAATTTTTTACTAACAGTAACTATTAACTGGCGAGATGAAACCTGATGGGGGATGTGGGGAGGAAAAATAAAAAATAAAAAACAGAAAACATATAATTACCTTCCGAGTATCCATGATAGGGTATCCACACAATTTTAAAAAAAAAGAAAAAATCCCCCGTACACAATTTAAATTGAGCTCACACCATTGTGATTGGCTGTTGGTCAACTTCCAATCAAATGCGTGATAGCGTGTTATGGTTTGCCTAATATAAGTCAGTGTCTGCATGCTGTTAATTCAGAGGGCGGATTAAGGTTTATGTCTTTAAATAAATTGTCGGATTCTGTCCAATTCAAAATATATGACGTCATTTGTTTACATTTGATACACTAAGAGCAGATATGAATAAAAGAGATTCATGGAAGATTTAAGTTTAAAGATAGTAAAATCGACCTTGCTAAACGGACGCTTCTCTGTGGCCTAACGGTTAAGGCACGTCACGCGAAATGACAGTTCCGTATAGGATACAGGTTCGATTCCTGTCGGGGAACGAAATTTTTCTATGAAAATTTCTCGGACATTCAGGCTGGTAAATGTTATTTAATACTGTTTATTATAAACAGAGCATTTGCTTAAATACTTGTATCTATAAAAAGAGCGTTAGCTCACTTGTAGGCAGTTTTTGGTTGAAACATGTGCCACATGTTTCAGCCAAAAAATCTCTACAAGTGGGCTAAATTGTTTAAAGAAGGACGGAGCAGTGTTGAGGATGAAGACAGGCCTGGGAGGCCTACAGAAGTGAGGTCTCCTGAGGTGATCGAATCAGTCAATGACCTCATTCAGTCTGACAGGAGGGTGACAGTGGATGACATTGCAAGGACTTTGAGCTTATCTGTTGGGACAAACGCAGGGGTCATCAGTCAGAAGGAGTCATCTTGCATCATGACAACGCAAGGCCTCACATAGCAGCCTAAACAGTACAGACCATCAACGAGCTGGGCTGGGAACTGCTCCCCCATCCCCCTTACAGCCCAGACCTTGCCCCTTCAGACTTTCACCTGTTTGGTTCCTTGAAAGCGTTCATGAGAGGCACGAAATTTAAAAGTGATGATGAAGTCAAAAGTGTTGTGAGCGACTGGCTGAGACATCAGTCGAAAGATTTTTACGCTGAGGGAATACGGAAGCATGTGCACAGATGGGAAAAGTGTGTGACAGTGCTGGGAGACTACGTTGAAAAATAAAAATAAAAATAAGCTTCTATCTGTATTAGAAGTCCTTATACCGAAAAATTCACCTTATTTATTGAATGACCATCGTGTATAGACGAGTATTAAGATTCTTAATTGAATAAAAGATTACTAGACAGAACCTCTTGTCCTGTTTTCATTACAATATATATATAGATATATGTTGGGACCTCCACTAAATTTTTGATACCTAACGTTTAAAATGAATTTTAAAAAATGAAAAGTCATTTTTGAAGCTTTAATTTTTAGCTAAATGATTAAATTTACTATTTCCAGTATACCATTTTAACGCATTTGTAAACAAAAGTTAGTTTTCGGTTTTAAAAATCTTCCAGAAATAAAATATATATTTGTGACGCGTTACTTGAGGACAATTAGCAAATTCAAGGTAGAATTAATCTGATTTGAAACAAATGTTACTTATAGCATAAAACGTAGTCTATAAGCATTTCTTTACCACGGAGTTTAGTTTTTCTGACGTGCTGGTTGATTGATTGGCAGCCCAAGGTGTTCACAGCTAAGGGTTTTAGCAGAAATTGACATAAATTTACAAAACCTAAGTGAATGCTTTGTTTTTGGTCTTTAACTACAAAGTAATGTTTAAAAATTAACATCCTTTTTTTCAGAAATTATCTAATATTTTATTGAATTTTAGTTACTTTAGCCTTACGTTTTTATCAAAATAACTCTCACAAAAAAGCATAAACATTAAAAAAAATAAAAATTAAAAATTAAAAAAACTAGTAACAAAAACATTTTATGAAATAGGAGTTAAAGCAAAATTATTTGAAAGGAAATTCCAAAATAACAC
>OZ038508.1:19632378-19657378 GCA_964036315.1 Acanthosepion esculentum | reverse complement strand
TTCGTAAATTTAAAAAATAATTATAGACAGAACTTGGCCATATTATTTAACTAAACTTGTTTGAAAGAATTACTGATGCCGAAATACACACACGCGCGCACATATATATATATATATATATATATATATATATATATATATATATATATATATATATATATATATATATATATATATATATATATATATATATATATATATAAAGCCTATTAGCTAATGGACATAAATAGTCAGGGTGATGTCCATTAGTTAAGTTCTTCATGAAATTTATCTCTTCATGCGAACTAAATATAATATTACTTTCGCCAGAAGAATTTATTGATATCTTACACGCAAGTAGAACGATGAAATTCAGGTTCGTCCTATTCAGATAAAGTTATTTGAAATAATCTCACTCTTGGAATCGATAATCAATAAAATTACTCTTCGTTACCTTTTATGTCTTCGCTATTTTTCTTTACTGAACAAAGTTCTTTTCAGAAAGTAAAACAGAAAATATAATTTCAATGTAATATCAATTCGGGCTAACAATGTTTTACCATTGCCCATCGAGAGAAAATCCCTTCCCGAAGAAAGGACAAATTGTTTTCATTATCTGAAGACGACATATTCTCTTGCAATGCCGTTACGAGAACAAAGATTGAACACTGAACTTACCAAGGCAAGTGTTGTCAAATTGTATGCAACGTAAGAGATCTGTGCATAGAATCCCTGGCCACGCTAAAGGCTATTAAATCCTTCAAGTCATTTTAGAAGAAAATTTCACGGTTTTAGCTTTTACTCTATAAAAGTAATTTTTAACTTCGCAATGCATTGGAAGATTGATGTGTATTTCTTAATAACTATGCTCATATCTCATTATTTTTCTTTATAAATATATATATATATATATATATATATATATATATATATATATATATATATATATATATATATATATAGGTAGTAATCCGTTGGTATAATCCAGGTGAGTCCTATTAACACAACAGAGAATTTGAAATATGTTAAAACTGACTCACAAAAGAGCGCTCCATGTTTATTTTCATTAAAAAGAGCAAATTTTCTTTACAATTGGAATTAAGATACATTTAATTATAAAATTCGCAGGATTTTTCAAAATGTCTATGATATCAGTTTGTAGAGGGATACTGGCTAATTGGTGAAAATATATATTTATATACATACATACTATATATATATATATATATATATATATATATATATATATATATATATATACTTTACAATTGAAATTAAGATACCTTTAGTAAATGCCCATTTTCACCTACGAATTTTAATTTTAAAATTCGCAGGATTTTTCAAACTGTCTATGGTATCAGTTTGTAGTTTACTGTTTATTTGGAGAAAGAAAGAGAAAGTAAATTCCAAATTCACTACAAATCCTTTAAAACGCTCCCCCCAAAACTTGGAGCTCTGATACATGGACGAGTTTAATACCAATAATTTCGAATTAACTCTTTTTCATTTTGCCAAAGTTACCTCTTGATTGTTTTTTCACGTTTTTCGTTAATTTTTGTGAATATCCGTCGAATTCAAATTTTACCGTGTGAGCATTAGGATACAGTTCAGTTCCTGAGTCTCCCCCTCCCGCCCCTAACTAGACTATCCTACCGCCATAATATGTTTCCAGTAACGGTGCCTAATTCTTCTCTCTATACCTCCCAATAAGGCCCCTATAACATGCTCTCTCACTCTTTATTTCTCCAAATAAACAGTACACTACAAACTGATACCATAGACAGTTTGACAAATCCTGTGAATTTTAATTTAAAAATAAGCAGGTGAAAATGGTCATTTACTAAATGTATATTAATTCCAATTGTAAAGTATGCATGTATATATATATATATATATATATATATATATATATATATATATATATATATATATATATATATATGTATGTATGTATATATATATGAAGAAATATAGTCTTAAGATGTGCTATATTTATGGGATAAAGTGCTTAATATCAGAGATAGAGCGTGTGTAAATATAAAAAGGAACATAGAAGTCAACGCTTAGAGGCGACATTCTGTTTCATGCTAGAAGCAATCGTCAAGCCATATATATATATATATATATATATATATATATATATATATATATATATATATATATATATATATATATATAGTTAAATTCCCAGATCAATTCTGTGGACAAGACAAAATGGTATAAAATGACAACTGGAAAAAATCTTAGATTTTGGCGACGCATTTAAATTTGTATTTTTTAATGTAACTATAACAACAAAAACATTTCGATTTCATTTTTGTCTTGAAAAAGTCGGAAGACGAAACGCGTCGGCAAAATCTAAGATTTTTTCCCAATTGTCATTTTATAATATATATATATTTAAGAGGCTAAAATATGTGTCCTCCGACAGGAATGAAAAAAAATAATACTGTTTATTATAAACAGAGCATTTACTTGAATATTTGTATCTATATAAATAACATATAACAATATATAGAAATATATATATATTCTGGTTCAATGTTCAGCTTGAGTTTCGCCTGAGAAGCCGTTAAATTATCCTGCTCGATTTTCTTGGGGCGCTCACTTGAAATTCTCGTTTCGTATCCGTCAAATTGCAACATCTGTTTTACTCCGTCTAATCTCACCAGCGATCGTACATTGAGAAATATCTTGCGTTTGCAATTCGAAAAGTCTTCCACGTTCAAACTAAAAAGTTTATAAAAACAACTTTTTTAGCTTTTGCCAGGTTTTTAACTAATGTAACGCGGAGAATACCAGTGACAGATATCGATTGCGCTCATATCCGAATTCAAATGATTAAATTTCGTTACGTGTTCACCAAATGAAGCTTCATGTAAATATGGTCTTAAACTATTGACAAGCTAGCATTTAGACGAATTTACCAGTGTTCAAATTTTCCATATTAAATGCTAAAAAGGTTTTAACTTTTATTTTTATTTTCTTATTTTCATTTTTCGAAGAAAATACAACACGGTTGACATAAAATCCTTGGTACCCTAACCAAAAATATAAACTAAATAGACTTCTGACCAAATTCTTGTCCGCTATCCGCCAGGGTCTTTAAGAAATTGCAGCAGTAGTTGGACTATGTCTCACCAGCAATGGCACATTGAGAGAGACCTTTGCTTTCCTTATGTTCAAACACTGTTAACTTTTAACCTTTGCCTTGTTTTTACTTAATGTAATGCAGGAGACACTAGTGACTGTGCTAATGCTTCAACACAAATGACTAAATTTTGTTACGTGTTTACCAATTAAAGCTTTGTTTAAATATTGTCATAAACTTTTGACCAGTTAGCATTTAACCTAATTTCCCAGTATTCAAATTTTCTCTATTAAATGTTAAAAAGATTTTTCCTTTTAGTTTCATTTCTTGAAGCTCTACTCAACTTGGTCCCAGGTCGACTTATTTGGTCGAACTCTCTGCCTTCGGTTAGAGAGGAACCCGGACGAGGCTATGCCGAAGGGCAGAGTCTTGTTCGGGGAGGCAGACTGTTCCTGAACCCGTGTTTTACGGTTTTTAATAGGGGATATTTTTGGCCGAGCCTACGGGCTCGGAAAACCCACATTAAACTCGGCCTTGTGCCACATGTAGACTTGTCGGGGGGGATATATTACTTGAAGCTCTACTCAAATAAGTAGCTGAGTCTAAGAATGCAAAAAGGTATATTTTTGTTTATTTCCATTGCCCTTAAAATTTTGGTCAGCAGTGTGTGTATATATTTGTTGGTCTCTCCTGTTGCGTTCGACGTACGAGGTTTCGATGACCACAAACTAATTATCTGCATGCCTATGATGGAAATGACTTTTGCAACCAGCTCAAAAATTGCACAAAAGACCACAAACAATGCAGGAGAATGTATTGAATCCAAGTGCAGCAGGAACACTGTCTTATTTTGCTTTCATGTTTCATGCAGTCGACTGATGCTTACTCCTTGATGGTGCATTATTCCTGCATGGCAGCCAGAACGATACTCTGATCTCTTCATAGCTACCTCTTCAAGTTTCAATGTGAAGTTTTGAGGTAAACTGGTAACAACACAGTATACCTTGACATAAAATGCTTGATACCCTAACCAAAAATATAAAGTAAATACACTTCTGACCAAATTCTTGTCCGCTATCCCCCAGGGTCTTTAAGAAATTTGCAACAGCATGTCCAATCTCACCAGCATTGGCACATTGAGAGAGACCTTTGCTTTTTCAGCTTGACAATTCTGCTAGGTTCAAACACTTTCAACTTTTAGCCTTTGCAATGTTTTTACTTAATGTAATGCAGGAGACACTAGTGACTGTGCTAATGCTTCAACACAAATGATTAAATTTTGTTACGTGTTTGCTAATTAAAGCTTTGTTTAAATATGTTCATAAACTTTTGACCAGTTAGTATTTAACCTAATTTCCCAGTATTCAAATTTTCTCTGTTAAATGTTAAAAAGATTTTTCCTTTTTGTTTCATTTCTCGAAGCTCTACTCAAATAAGTAGCTGAGTCTAAGAATGCAAAAAGGTATATTTTTGTTTATTTCCATTGCCCTTAAAATTTTGGTCAGCAGTGTGTGTATATATTTGTTGGTCTCTCCTGTTGCGTTCGACGTACGAGGTTTCGATGACCACAAACTAATTATCTGCATGCCTATGATGGAAATGACTTTTGCAACCAGCTCAAAAATTGCACAAAAGACCACAAACAATGCAGGAGAATGTATTGAATCCAAGTGCAGCAGGAACACTGTCTTATTTTGCTTTCATGTTTCATGCAGTCGACTGATGCTTACTCCTTGATGGTGCATTATTCCTGCATGGCAGCCAGAACGATACTCTGATCTCTTCATAGCTACCTCTTCAAGTTTCAATGTGAAGTTTTGAGGTAAACTGGTAACAACACAGTATACCTTGACATAAAATGCTTGATACCCTAACCAAAAATATAAAGTAAATACACTTCTGACCAAATTCTTGTCCGCTATCCCCCAGGGTCTTTAAGAAATTTGCAACAGTATGTCCAATCTCACCAGCATTGGCACATTGAGAGAGACCTTTGCTTTTTCAGCTTGACAATTCTGCTAGGTTCAAACACTTTCAACTTTTAGCCTTTGCAATGTTTTTACTTAATGTAATGCAGGAGACACTAGTGACTGTGCTAATGCTTCAACACAAATGATTAAATTTTGTTACGTGTTTGCTAATTAAAGCTTTGTTTAAATATGTTCATAAACTTTTGACCAGTTAGTATTTAACCTAATTTCCCAGTATTCAAATTTTCTCTGTTAAATGTTAAAAAGATTTTTCCTTTTTGTTTCATTTCTCGAAGCTCTACTCAAATAAGTAGCTGAGTCTAAGAATGCAAAAAGGTATATTTTTGTTTATTTCCATTGCCCTTAAAATTTTGGTCAGCAGTGTGTGTATGCATATATATGATGGACTCTCCCGTTGAGTTCAATGCACGAGGTTTCGATGACCACAAATTAATTATCTGCATTCGCAATATAGACTTTAAAAAATCCACCATATTGAAAGATGTTCATTCTTTGTCTATCAATCATTACTTACATATATTTTGGTTTGGAGGAAACTTATTTTTCATCTATTTTTTGTAATAAAATTCTATTGTCAAGTGCGCTACGTTTTTTTGTTAATTAGGATTTTGAGAAGCATTTAATGTGAAGTTTTGAGGTAAACTGATAACAATACAGTATAGCTTGACATAAAATGCTTGGTGCCATAAGCAAAAATATAAAGTAAATACACTTCTGACCAAATTCTTGTTCGCTATTCCTCAGAGTCTTTAAGAAATTTGCAACAGCAGTTTGACTATGTCCAATCTCACAAGTGATGACATATTGAGAGAGACCTTTGCTTTTGCAGCTTGACAATTCTGGCATGTTCAAACACTTTCAACTTTTAGCCTTTGCAATGTTATTGCCTAATTTAATGCAGGAGATACTTTAACCGGGTTCAAATAACCCCAAGCTGAACTTCTTAAAATGTCTGCATTTGGTCTTGATCTCTGACCTCCCATTCAGTAATTCATTGCTGTTTTTCTATGTTGCTATAGTCAGTTTCGCTTCTTGGCATAGCCTACACGTATTCTCGACTATTTTGTTAGTCTTAAAACTTCTTAAAATGCTTCATTTAATGCTTGGAATTTTGCTATGTCTCTCCCTAAATTTCCAATAATAGCGTTCTGGCTTCGTGTTGTACCAATGCTACGGAATTCTAAAAGATGAGGTGTGATTGTACTAATGCTTCAATTGCTTCGATGCCAAATGAACATTTTCTACATGCTCGAATTAAATCGTATCCGGACATTTGGTCGAGAGACATTTGGAGATTTCAACGAAAAACTATGAGTAAACATAGTAACAAGCAATACTTTAAGTATTTTAATTAGCAGTATTATAAGGTAGAATAGGACTAATAATTACCACTGAATTTCAAGTGATTAAATTACTAAATCTAAATTTAAAATTAAGTTTTCTTATTTCAATAGTTGTTTATTGAAATTAGTATTTTTTTAATATTTGAGTGTATTTGGGTAAAAAGTAACAGCTAATTATTTAAATTCGTATTTAACAGTAAGATAAAAGCTAGTTCATCCCTTTAAGATAATGATCATTAAAAGTGAAATTGAAAGATCTTTCATATCGTAAAAGCTTAAAATTTTTGCTGTAGTAAAATGTGCTTTTTCTCTAAATACTTATCATCTTACAGTAATATTTGAAGTAAAATATAATATATACAGAATAGATTTTTTAAAAAGCCTGTCAAAAAACATGAAAAATTATAAATTAACACAGTAAATAAATATAAATACATGTAGCACATTACGATAAAGAGTGTGACATACAGGGGTTGGACAAAATAATTGGAAAAGGTGCAAATTCCACTCCTATATTTCGAAGACCTATTATATTAGGAACTTTAACTAAAACTTCATAATTGCAGGTGATATCTGTTGTAAATACGTTTATTTATCTAATTTACTGTCTTTGGCTCAATTAGTTTTAGAATTTAGTAAAATTTAAGCTAAATGCGTGACCTCTCTGAGTTCGAAAATGGGCAAATTGTTGGAGCTCGCATGGCAGGAGCCTCGATCACTAAGGTTGCTAAACTGTTTGGTTTTTCAGGAGCTACCATATCAAGAACTATGACGCAATTCAAGAAACAGGGTAAAACCTCTAGAAAGCATAGCAATTCGGGCCGGACTTGCAAACTTACTGACAGGAAGCGCAATGTGGTGAAAAATCATCAGACTCCTGCAACCAAAGTGACTGCTGAGTTGAATAATCACCTGAATAGTCCAGTTTCTACAAAAACTATTCGTCGTGAGCTCCATAAGTCTGGATATGATGGAAGTGCCGCCGTAAGGAAACCTCTTCTCTCCACTCGCAACATTCAGAAGTGGTTGAAGTGGTGCAGAGATCACAATTGATTTATTTCTGAAAATACAGAAATTGTGGCACAAGGCCAAAAGAGGGGGAGGGATAAAGGCTGGTCGTAACTAACTATCCTATACCTAGCTAATCAGATTCGCGACCCATTCATACATTACAATTGACACATTCACCACAAGAACTCGTCCGTCACCATTCAATCCTACATACACCATAATACCACAACCTTACAAGGGGAACCTACAAAAACGCGCCCCACACCATAAAAATTGCATGATGATACAATACATTAAAATTCTAATAATGACAAGATGAAAGGGGAGGGAGATGAACCCATTAACAAACAAAAATTCAACAAATTTTAAACTAAACATAATTTATGTTAGTAGGGCCCGTCCAACCCTCAAAAATAGAGAGACCGCTGTATTCTGTCCAGAGGACAAAATCAAGAAGCACTCTCGCTAAGGGAGTGGGAAAGAGATAAAATAACTTGGACATGGGGAAATAAAAGGCTGATCCAGTTGAGATGAAAAGGAGGCCAAAACAAACTAGGGAGGTTGGGAATCTCGACTTGGATCATAACTAAAATGATGGCCGGGAAACAGGCCGGGAACAACACTTACTCATATTAACTAGGTACACTTAAGCTTGTCTAACCTAACCGAGGGGAGGGTTCCACAGGAAACCACCCCGATGTGACTTTGGTTGACCTAGAAAAGAAAATCAAGGCTAACCCCGTTCAAACGAACCAAGCTCGCCTCTTTTACCCACCTTTTGCTGAAGACTGTCGAATGCAATCGTTTTCTATCAGTTCTAATCTTCATCTTGAGCTGATGCTCAAAGAATCGGATTAGATCCTGATGCGAAAGACTATTGCCTCGCAAGACTTCCTCCTTTCGCGTCGTCCATATCACCATTCGAGCCGTGGCTAGCAGCGTTAGAAACACCATTCGTTTCACCCCGGAATACGGGGGCGACACATTGTCACACGCGTATGCGCGATCAATGGACACGAGTTCTTCGGGAGCGAGACGAGCCGTCAGCTCGCCGACATGGTCCCATAAGGGGCGGACCCGGGGGCAATGGTAGAAGGCGTGCGAAGCCGTTTCTTCTAATCCAAGGACACACCGTTCACAGTCTGGCAAATCCGCCAAGCCCCATATGAAAGCCTTGTCGTTGAGAGGCAGACGATTCCGAGCCAATCGCCAGGTAAGCGAAAACTCAGGGTTACTGAGATAATCCGCCGCTGGCGCCCAAGACCAGTAGGAGCGATACTCCTCCTCCGAACAGTCGAGCGTATCACGTAGAGGATCCTTCGCGCGACCCTCCACTAATCCCCGATAGAAGACCTTCCTAGGCCGTGAAAGGTCACTGGACCGCGGAATAGCCCTCAAGGCTGACCGACACTCGCTGAGGAAAAGCGATTCAACTCGAGACTTACAATGGCGCTCAGCCTTCGAGATGGGGGGATTGATGGTAAGGCTAGGTAAGGCGTCCCTAACAATCCCCTCCAGAATCGGATCTCCTCTAGTCAATGCGCGGCGTAGGAAAGCCAACCGAGAGGCACGGATGTGACTCCTCAAGTGTGGCATTCCCAGCCCCCCATGACACGGACGTTTAGTGCAGACTCGTCTGTCGACCCAGTGCGCGCCTCCCCCCCATAAAATGGAGGATAGCGCCTGCTCGAGCGCCTTCATGTGGGCCTTACAGAGAGGAAGTACTGACAATCGATAAAGAATCAGGGGGAAAATGTATGTAACACACACCTCCGCCCTGCCCTTTACGGACAACCTCCGTCGATTCCAAGTCTTACCGGCAGAAACGACCTTTGCTAGTACTTCAGACCAATTCTTCTCCAGCTGGAGGTCGGGTCCAAACCACACTCCAAGAATGCGGACAGGACCGTCCGTCCAACCGAAGCGGCCTGGAAGATCACGCCCCTTCCAGGCACCTAACCGCAAGCCGGAAGACTTGTCGCGGTTTATCTTGGCCCCTGTCACCTTCTCGTACCGATCAAGCGCCTTCTGTACCGCTTCAATGTCGTTAAGGGACGACACGAAAGCAGATACGTCATTGGCGTACGCGGAAACCCTGGCTCGAGACCCTCCAGGTACGGCGATCCCGCGTAGGGCCGGACTGCACTCCTCGTCCTTCAGCCGGCGCAGGAGAGGCTCCAACGCCAAAGCATAAAGGAGAGGCGACAGCGGACAACCCTGACGAACCGACCTCGACAGAACAAAAGCGCCCGACAACTTTCCGTTCACCTGTACCACAGCACTGGGGGAGCGATACAGGAGGCTAATCCAGCGGCAGAAGTCTGGTGCGAATCCGGCGGCCTGCAGGACAGCAGCAAGGTAGCGATGGTCGACCCTATCAAATGCCTTGGACTGATCCAAATTGATCAGCGCGGCTTCTTCGTCGTCTTTTACACCCTCTACGATCGTGTGGATCAAATGCAGGTTGCTCTGAATTGTTCGGCCCCTCACAGAACAAGTCTGCTCGGGTCCCAACAGAGACTCGGCAACTGACTGCAAACGCTCCTGCAGGATCTTGGCCATAATCTTTAACTCTGTGTTTAGCAGAGTTATGGGCCTATAATCATCTAGTTTTCCCCCAACACCCTTGCCCTTTTTCAACAGAGTGATCACACCCCTGGAAATGCGATTGGGGATGGACCCCGACCGAAACCAGTTGTTGAACACTGCTGTCAAAATCGGAACAAAGATGTGCGACAGCCTCAAGTACAATTCATAAGGCAAACCATCCAGACCGGGCGACTTGCCTCTGCCGACCTTCTTCAGTGCCACGTAGACTTCGCCCTCCGTGATCTCTCCCTCGCAGCTAGCTGCTTCAGTCGGCTCAAGCCGAGGAAAGTCAGCCAAATAGCTGCGAAACTCCTCCTCACGGAGACCAGGCTCCTTGGTAAACCGGCTCTCGAAATGCCGCCGAAACGCCTCGCACATGTCGTCAGTCGACCGCAGAGTACGCCCCTCCGGGGTTTCGACTTGACGAATGAAACGATCACCACCTCGACGGACTTCTTCCCGACGCAGATCTGCGCCCAGGTTCACAGCTTCAGAAGACATCTTACTTAACTTATGCCTAATTACCTGACCCATGTAGCGCTCGCTATTCGAACGCTGCAGGGCCTCCCTAGCTAGGGCTATTTCTAGTGGATCCCCCCCAGCCTCCGCCCGGGAAAAATTAGCCTTAAGCGTCTTCACCTTTTCAGCTCTATCTAGAGCGAGCCGTTTGCTGAAATCAGTGGTGAAAGACCTAATTCTATCCTTAAGTCGCTCCCACCACTTATTCCCGATAACCGCCCCCACTAGCTCCCGCTGCACTACACTAGTTAGCTGCCCCTGGAATTCCCGCCTGTCCAGTAAGGACAGATTGAACTTCCAGTAGCCAGCCATTCTAGGCCTATGTTCTAACGCCACCCGGGCACAAACAAGTTTGTGATCCGAATAGCCTACCCAGTGGAACGTGGGACAATCTAGCAAGTCTATGTCGGCTCTACGAACTAACATTCTGTCAAGGTAGCTAACTTCCTTGACAGACGGCCAACTACGAGCCCACGTCCACATTTTCCCCCTGGGATGATCGACCCGGTATCTATCGACGAGACCATAATCGTCGATCAGATCAACCAGGCTACGATCGCCCCTACACCCGCTAGCGCCCCGCCCCCTGTCTAACTTGGGGTTCAGGATGGCATTCCAGTCCCCCATTAAAACTGGGCGCGAAGAATCAACTAGGAACGGCCCCAACCGCCGAAAAAAGGAAACCCGCTCCTCCTGGTCGTTGGGCGCATAAACCGCAACGACCCGAAACGAACCACTTTTCACGGCAATATCGGCCACGATTAACCGGCCCTCGGCATCGGTATGCACAAGGTCCACCTTCGCATCGAGAGTACGTCTGACCAACAAAGAAACTCCCCTGGCCAACCGGTTCCCATATGCTGAATGGATGACAAAGTCATCCTCCAGCACACACGCATCGGAAGTGCAAACAAAGTGGGTCTCTTCGATCGCGGCAACATCCACACCGAAGGACAAGAGATCCCGAAGCAGGCGGGCAGCCTTACTCCGACCTCTCAAGCCCTTCACATTCAAGCTGGCTATCTTAATAGACATTTCCAGGCCTGCAAATAAAAAGGAGAGTTAATGCAACAACCTAAACACATACGGGGCGGCTAATCTGCAGGTGACAGGACCCCGACGGTTTGTCCCAGGCTTCCCGTGCCCAGCTCCGACGTCATCCGTCCTTCCGAGACAATCCCGCCAACGTCCGTGGGGTATGTAAGTTTTAGGGCCCTATATAACGATGGATGGATACGTACAGGGACCCTCCCAGAGCAGAAGCAATGTAATTTTATAAGGTCATCAGACCCCAGTTCTGTCACTCTTATATCAGGAAAGGCCTCTCTGGCCTCAAAAAGATGAGTCCACACTTTTAAGTATTTCCCCGTGTCTCTAATGAGAGTAATAACCCCCGGGGCTTTCGGAAAATTTCTAGGGTCCTCCACCGACTTGTTGTCCACGGAGGACAGCTTGAACAGGGGTCCTAATAGGGCTTTCTTTCGGGAGGAGAGGTTTTTTCCACACTCCTCTCTATCCACCCTGCAAATCTCTTCCACTTTATTGAACATTTTTTTTCTTTTTTCCCCTGTCTGGGGGTGGTGGGGTTGGAGTAGGTGACGGGGTCGGTGTAGAAGTGGATGGTTGGGGCGGTTGGGGAGTTGCTACCTCTGAAGCTGTGGGAGTTGTTGCGTGTGGGGGTGTGGGAGTGTTAGGGGGAAGTGGGAGACGCGAAAGGGAAGGGGGGAGACTCCTATCTGTTGGAGTGTCCTTTTTCTCTTTTACTGGCGAAGAAGGGGCAGACTTGGTTTTCTCCCTGCTCCTTCCTTCACTACTGCGTTCCGGATCTCTTTTCCTTGGGGTTTGGTTCTCTTCATCCTCCTCTTCTCGACACCTTTTTAACGAAGAAGTCCTAGTTGGGGGGGCTTCTTCTACTTCCATATTTATTTCTCGCTTTGCCGGACTTTTTGGAGCTTGTTGCTGCTTTTTTTTGTCTGTTGTTTTCTTGGAAGGCTGCTGTTGCTGCGGGGTATCCTTCTGGGGCGACGGGGGCCTCACTTTTTGTTTTCGACCCTTGGATACCACCTCTTTCCATTCACCTGGGGCCTCTACAGTTTTTGAAGTTGCTGAAGCTGTTTCTTTGGTTGCTGCTACTGCTACTGGCGCTGGTTGAGGGGTCACGTTCCTGCCGGGACACCCCTTGGCCATATGCCCCGGCTTGCCACATACCCAGCAGCATGGTTTACGCCCCTCTACCACTACCAACATGCGTCTCGTTCGGCACAGAATAGTGTTGGGCATGTTTTGGAAGTTTTCCTGGTTAACTGTTATTTCGATCATAACGTCACCCGTGGCAATTCCTGCTTTGCTCACCACTGCTGACACCTTATCTACACTGCCATATTGGGCAAAGAAGGCACCCAGTTGATCCTCTGATATGTCCACAGGCACTCCATGGACCGTCACGTTAGTCCTTCTAGTGCCCATGTATTCCGTCTGTAGCCTAAGGTTTTTAGAGTTTAACACGCATCCGGCGAGTTTCTTGGCTTCTTCTTGTGTCGACATTAAAAGGTCCCACATGGCTCTTGTTCTTCTTGCCAAGATTTTTGGGACAATGTTTAAACCCTTGAGGGCTTCTTCCATAGTTTCCCTACTGACTCCAATCAACTTCCGACTTTTAATATCGGCCGTCAGTAGGGAGATGGTTCTTAAGTTAACTTCGTGGAAAGCTTCGTTGGTTGTGAGGATTTCGTCTT
The DNA here is from genome assembly GCA_964036315.1 of Acanthosepion esculentum. NCBI lineage: Eukaryota > Metazoa > Mollusca > Cephalopoda > Sepiida > Sepiidae > Acanthosepion > Acanthosepion esculentum. The sequence continues at coordinate 19,644,120 of OZ038508.1, read as the reverse complement.
TCCTGAAGTACTCCTCGTATTTTTTCCATATGCCCGCGTAATATTCGGCATCTTTTTTGGGCCGGCTTTCCGTCCAGGCGGTGTTTTTTTCTTTTATCACCGGTCGTTGTGTTTCCGGTGTCTCCGGTGTTTCTGTATGAGTTTGTGTTAACTCCGCCATAATAGTAATCTATACTATTACAGCGGAGAAACAGTTTTTGTTCTTTCCTTTTTAGGAAAACTTAATGTTAAAACAAATAATAATAATCAAAAACGGAATGAACCAAAGAAAAAAACGCACCGAAAGTCCCGTCAAACAAAATCAAATTAAACAAACAAAAAAGCACAAACAAAATCAAATAATTGAAGTAAAATAGGGGGAGGGTAAGAGCACAGAAAAGGAAAAGACAAAAATAAAAAAACAAAACTGAAAAAAGAAAAAAAGGGTTCAAAATGAGAACAAAATAAATTAAACTTTACAACAAAATCACTTAGCTCGTAACGCTGGTCCAAAAAACTCTAGTAACACGAAAAGTCTTACTACTGAGCCATCGTTAAAGTGACCCAGAGTAATCGAGTTCTGCACAGCGCTACACTATGCACAGCCCACTATAGAAGTCTCACTATGCACAGCACTACTACACACACTACCTGAAGTGGTGCAGAGATCACAATGCCTGGTCTGCAGACCAATGGAAGCAAGCCATATTCTCAGACGAGTCCAGTTTTTCTCTTTTCCTAACTTCAGGGCAAGTTTATGCGTGGAGTCAGCGCAAAAAGCTTAAACCCTGACTGCCTTCTTCCAACAGTGAAGTATGTTGATGGATCAGTGATAGTTTGGGCCGCTATATAATGGAAATGTCTCGGTCTGATAGTTGCACTGCGTGGTAGAATCAACAGCAAAGATTACCTGAACATTTTGGGTGATCATGTTCATCCAATGGCCCAGACTTTATTTCCTAATGGTGACTGCATCTTCCAAGACGATAATGCTCCAATACATACCGCTTGAGTGGTTAGGAATTGGTATGAAGAGCATGAAAGTGAGCTAGAACACATGGAGCGGCTTCACCAATCTCCAGATATCAATATTATTAAACATTTGTGGTGCATTTTGGAGCGACAACTTAGGAGCCGCTATCCTCCACCGTCATGTCTTAAAGAGCTAGAGCAGGTATTAATGGAAGAATGGCTGAAAATTCCTCTGGATGAACTCAGGAAGCTGTATGATTCCATTCCTAGACGTATTAAAGCTGTATGTGAGACTAAAGGAGGACCAACTCCATATTAAATAAATTTTCTTTGAATTTAACAAGTGTTTCAATTATTTTGTCCAACCCCTGTACATGTAAGTACGCTACTAAATTATCGGCTAAATGCCCATTCTGTGAAATATCCGTCGACCAAATGTCCGAGTACCAATTAAATTGACCTAAATGGTATTGGATATTTCTCTGGCTATGGTGTCTTTCATAACAACTTGTTACTTTTTTGTTAAATTTCTGATCATTGTCACAGTTTATTCGTCTGAGAAAAACCAAATCATATCATCTGTTGGATTGTTTCGAAGAAATTCAGCTTTGATTAAGCGATTTCCTTTTTTTAATTCTTTTTTTTTTAACAGAAATTGACCTTTCCTCTTCACATAAGACCTATATTTGATGTCTTCGTGGTCAGCATTCCTGGTTGTTCCTTCTTACACCTGGAAATCATTCGCAAACAGCGTCATGGATTTTCCGGGATTTTCATCAATGGTCTGCCGAACTTGCTGGATAAATTCAGGTGTCTTGATGATTTCAGAGCGTTTGCAAGGCTTTTTATCGCGTTGATACTGATGATACATTTCGACATTCGCTCGCTAACTCCTTTGAACAGACGAAAGATCTGGTGACTTTTAAAAATCTTGATATTTTTAAATCGCTATGCTCAACCTTAAAGACACAATTACAGCATGCCTTTACATTTCTGGAGTAAGATTTTCTAAAAAATGTTATAAATATAGTAAAATGCAGCAATAACCAAAAAAAGGTATGTACTCAAATACCTTACACACACACACACACACACACACACACACACACACACACACACACACACATACATACACACATACATACATATATATATATATATATATATATATATATATATATCAAGTATGTGGTGCAGTTCAATTTACATTACAATGAATCATTCATACAGAAAACAGATATAGAAGTTAATGATAAAATGGCGAGAATACATCTTCGCAAACAATTTACTAAGAGACATTAACCCCGAACCTGTAAATGAATGTTATGATCCCTGTTTATAAATTTCAGTGGAATAAGGTCTTTTTTTTATATATTTACGAGCTTTCATCTGTTCCTACAGATATCATCAGGTAAGAAAATATTTATTGTTTTATAATTCCAGGTAATAACAGGACATCGAAAGAGTAGTTTATAGTCCGAAATTTGTTCTTAGAAATGTGATATTGTTACTGGTAAGAGATTTCTTTGAGCGTGCGTCCGCAACGCTGAGGTCAAATTATTTAAAATTTTAAAATTGTGCGTTTTGTACTTATATGGCAATGGAGAATTCTTTTGTACTGGTAGGTTTTTCAGTTTATATATATATATATATATATATATATATATATATATATATATATATATATATATATATATATATATATAATATGGAGAAAACAACTGAAAAGTTGCAAATTAAAAGAAAAAAATTGAATGTTTTTTTTGTGAAAGTATTTATTTATATTTTTATATATATATATATATTTGATATTTCAGATCGCCCCGATCTTTCGTCAGAAATTAATTAAATAACTGTATTCAGAAGTTTGTTTTCAAGTTGCGTCCGTCGCGAGACGCGGACGTCACGTGATGTGGAATGCAACTGTGTTTGAATATTTCTAACGTAAATTTAAGGATAATATTTTAGATGTTGTTTAAAAACGTTTTTTTTTTAACTATATCTAAAGAAATTTTTTAACTATTGAAATATTTATACAAATTTAAAATTCCTAAGTCTTTGTTTAACCCTAGTTTATATGTGTCTAATTTTAAAATCCAGTATTTCTCTTTTTTTCTGCTTGTGTATGTTGAACTAAAATCGGAATCTATCAATAAACATTTACGATTTATATAAATATATAGGTTAACGTTAATGGCTGACCAGTCATATTCTAGGATACCTGTCTACTAGGTCCTCTAGCTAATCCCTATTCCATACACTTGCTCAGGTGCATTTTTGGTTTGTTTAACATCCACAGAGCTGTGGTTTATACTACAACTATGTTGAGCAGACCTTAATTACAAAATCTGGGAGAAATATATATATATATATGTATATATATATATATATATATGTATATAATTTTGATTATGATTGTAATTTGGATTTATTTAAAAAATATTATGCTTTATATATATATATACACGCATGCTGACAAAAACACAAGAAAATAGAAATAGATCTAAGAACACACAGGGGTCATTAAAGATAAGAATGACGATAAGTCCTTCATTATTTCTCGGACCAATCTTAATTATTTTATACCCTTTCACGCAGAACCTTTCACTGCTAGTTCAAGAAAGACATTTGGCTCACTAACACACTAAAAAGAGAATGTCTCATGTCGAGAATATTTAACATCGAAAAAAATGAAAAAAAAATTAATTATTTTTTATAAAATGTGGAAATCTCCACACTTTGCCTGATGAAGGTCGCAAGATCGGAAACGCGTGTAGCAAAATTATGGCAAATGAAACATAATATTTTTAAGAAAATCTACATTACAACCAAAAACGTTTGCGGTTTCTCTCTTCTTTTTAATATAAACACTTTTCTTTTGTTGGAACTACAATAACCTCTTCCCAATATATATTTTCCAAAAGACAACCGAATACTTTCGAACGTCATCGTTCATCATCAGGGTCAAATTTTTTAACTTTAATGATGACTTTCGAAAGTACTCGGTTGTCTTTTGGAAAAAATATATATCAATATAATTTTGAAATAAAAAGTCTCAATCGAAAATATGAGAAAATACAAAAGAAAATCAGCAGGACTAAGTTGTCTTTGGCGTTTAATACAATGTGTTTAAAAGAAAGGATGTTGCCTAAGTACACGCACACATATATATATTATAAAAATTATAACAAGGATGTTATAAAGTCAATACAAAATAGCCATTTTGTTTCAACACTTCCGGTGTCTTTTCAAGTGATGGTGTTGCATGTAATTCATATATATATATATATATATATATATATATATATATATATATATATATATATATATATATATATATATATATAATGTTCGTGTGTGTGAGCGCGCGCGTGTGTGTGCGCGTGTGTGCGTTCAGCTATAGTAAAAACTTTTCTTCTCGATTAGTGTATTTGCATACATCACAATTCATTTGACATCATTTCTTCCATCCATTCTTGTCATGTACCAAGCTAATTTGTTTTAAATATATATATGTATGTGTGTGGAAAAATGTTTATCTGCTTCCACTACCATATATATTTACATACTGGACTCTCCTGTAGGATTGCGACGTACGATAGTATATATATATATATATATATATATATATATATATATATATATATATATATATATATATATATATATATGTATATATATATAAAAAGACATTTTATGTTTAACATTCTTTTTATAGATACAAGTATTAAAGTAAATAGCTGTTTAAAGTAAACAGTATTAAATAACATTTACCGGCCTGAATGTCCGAGAAATTTTCATAGAAAATATTCGTTCTCTGACAGGATTTTCAGGCCGGTAAATGTTATTTAATACTGTTTATTATAAACAGAGCATTTACCTAAATACTTGTATCTATAAAAAGAATGTTAAACATAAAAATGTTTTTAAATAATTGTCGGACTTTATCCGTTTCATAATATATATATATATATATATATATATATATATATATATATATATATAGAGAGAGAGAGAGAGAGAGAGAGAGAGAGAGTGAAAGAAGGGTGTGTATCTGTGTGCAATTTCAGAATATATCACTTTCCTTTTTGCAGAGAATTTTGAAAAAAAATCACTGTCAAATTTGTTTCCTAAGAAATTACGACAGAACACCTCAAATAAACTTTGCTGCTTTGAAGAATTCATTTTCTATTATCTTCCTACCGATGGATTAAAAAAAGAATACTGTCTCTCTCTTTCAGGAATTTGAAGCTTATCACAGACGTCCAAGTGCTATTATCATATCAAAGCGCAACGATATCGAACGGTTAGTGATTGGTATAAAAACATTTATTGCTAAGAGAATAACTGAAGACGTTTCTGCTTTTGAATAAATTAATAATTTTCTTCAGTACATTCATCTTCTTACCTTCACTTTTACTCATTGTTCTTCGCCTTCTTTTTTTGTTTTTCTTCTTTGTTCTTCTCCCTTTGCTTCGCTGTTCTTCACCCTCATTTTCTTTGTTTTTCACCATCTTCTTCACTGGTCTTCTTTGTTCTTTGTTCTTCGGTCTTAACCATCTAAATCATTGTTTTTCACCGTCTTCTTTCTTTTATCTTCCTTTCCTCTTTGCTTTTATCACATTTGTTTCTTCTGCAGATTCTTCTTCTTTGTTTTCGTCCTTGTTCTTCACCTTCTTCTTTGTCATTCATTTTGTCCTACTTTATTCACCCTCTTATTCTTATTTTTCTTCTTTGTCCTACTTTGTCCTACACACTTTGCTTCTTTGTTATTCACCCTCTTATTCTTATTTTTCTTCTTTGTCCTACTTTGTCCTACACACTTTGCTTCTTTGTTATTCACCCTCTTATTCTTATTTTTCTTCTTTGTCCTACTTTGTCCTACACACTTTGCTTCTTTGTTATTCACCCTCTTATTCTTATTTTTCTTCTTTGTCCTACTTTGTCCTACACACTTTGCTTCTTTGTTATTCACCCTCTTATTCTTATTTTTCTTCTTTGTCCTACTTTGTCCTACACACTTTGCTTCTTTGTTATTCACCCTCTTATTCTTATTTTTCTTCTTTGTCCTACTTTGTCCTACACACTTTGCTTCTTTGTTATTCACCCTCTTATTCTTATTTTTCTTCTTTGTCCTACTTTGTCCTACACACTTTGCTTCTTTGTTATTCACCCTCTTATTCTTATTTTTCTTCTTTGTCCTACTTTGTCCTACACACTTTGCTTCTTTGTTATTCACCCTCTTATTCTTATTTTTTTCTTTGTCCTACTTTGTCCTACACACTTTGCTTCTTTGTTATTCACCCTCTTATTCTTATTTTTCTTCTTTGTCCTACTTTGTCCTACACACTTTGCTTCTTTGTTATTCACCCTCTTATTCTTATTTTTCTTCTTTGTCCTACTTTGTCCTACACACTTTGCTTCTTTGTTATTCACCCTCTTATTCTTATTTTTCTTCTTTGTCCTACTTTGTCCTACACACTTTGCTTCTTTGTTATTCACCCTCTTATTCTTATTTTTTTCTTTGTCCTACTTTGTCCTACACACTTTGCTTCTTTGTTATTCACCCTCTTATTCTTATTTTTCTTCTTTGTCCTACTTTGTCCTACACACTTTGCTTCTTTGTTATTCACCCTCTTATTCTTTTTTCTTTTTCTTTGTTCGTAACACTTCACTTCATTATTTACCTCGTTATCTTTCCATTCTTTCTTCTTTGTTCTTCGATCTATTATTCTTTTTTTCAGTCTCTTTTTCTTTGTTCTTCGTCTTTCTTCTTCACCCTTTTCTTCTTTCTTCTTCGCCCTTTTCTTTCTTTCTTTCTTTCTTTCTTTGTTCCTCTCCCTTTTCTTCTTTGTAACCCTCGTCTTATTTCTTCTTTACCTTCTTCTGTTTTGTTCTTCTTCATTGTTCTTCAGCCTCTTTTATTTGTTTTTCTTTTTGCTCTTCATCTATTGCGTTTTTTTTACTTCACTCTCTCCTTCTTTGTTTACTCCTTTGTTCTTCATCCTCTTCTTTTTCTTCTTCTTCTTCTTCTTCTTCTTCTTCTTCTTCTTCTTCTTCTTCTTCTTCTTCTTCTTCTTCACCTTTTTCTTTCTTCTTCAGCCTCTTCTTATTTTGTCAACTTTTCTGCTTATTTTTATAATTTTACCAATCTCCTTCTGTTTATGTAATGTATTGCCCCCCCCCCCGCCACGACATTGATTCATTGATTTGTTTCCTTCTATAACTCAAATTTCTCTTCTCTCCGACACTGTAATTTTTTGCTTATCTTCACACTTATTTTTCCGTTTTCCTCTTTCTTTTCTAATTAACTTCTTTCTTCTTTTCTTTTCATTCCACCACCACCATCATCATCATCATCATCATCATCATCATCATCTCTTTTCTTCTTTCTCTTCTTTTAACTTCTGACCTTTCCTCTCTCCTTTTTAATTTATTTCTTTTCTCCATCATCTTTGTCCTTATTTTTTTTATTGCTCGTCTTTCTCTTTCTTTTCCTTTACATCTAATTTTTCATCGTTCTTTTTTTATTTCATCTTTCTTCGTCTTCTCTTCTTTTTCTCTTCTCTCCTCTTGTCGTTTCCTTCTCTCCTCTTCTTCGACTTTTCATTCTTTTTTCTCGTTTTCGTTATTATTCTTGAATTTTTATCTGCTTCTCAAACTATATTTCATCCTCCAGTTTATCCATTTTTTTCTCCCTTCATCCATCCCCATCTTTTATCTCTTGTTTTGTTTTTCTTCTTCTTCTTTTTCTTCTTCTTCTTCTTTTTCTTTTTTCTTCTTCTTTTTTCTTCTTTTTTTTTTGTTCTTCTTCTTTTTGGTCTTCTTCATCTTTTTCTCCTTCTTTTTCTTCTTTTTCTTTTAGTTATTCTTCTTTTACTTCTTTTTTCTTTTTGTTGTTCTTTTTCTTTTTGTTGTTCTTTTCTTCTACTTTTTCTTCTTCTTTTTTATTTTTCTTCTTCTTTTTTCTTTTTCTTTTTGTTCTTCTTTTTCTTCTTCTTCGTCTTCTTCTTCTTCTTTTTCTTCAAACTCCGTTTTTCTTCTCCCTTTTTTCGATTTCATTCCCGTCATGTCTCTCGATATTTCTCTTTCCATTTCTCTTTTTTCTGTTTATCTTCTTCCTTTCTTTTTCTTTTATCCATTTTCTTTAGTCTCTCTTTCCTTTACTCCTCCCTCTTCCTCTATTCTTCTTGTTCTGTTCCTTTCACTCCCTTCCTCTGTTCTTCTTCTTTCCTCTTTCCCCTTCTTCTCTTTCTTAATCGGTTCACTCTCCCTTACTTTTACTCTCCTTTTCCCCCTCTTTCTCTGTTCTTCTGGTCTGGCATCTTTTCTCTCGTCTCCGTTCTTCTCCCTCATATGTCACCACCCTTCCTCTATTGTTGTTCTCCCTCCCTCCCTTTTTTCTCTTCTTTCCCGCTCTTACTCTCCTCTTCTTCTCCCTCATGTCCTGCTCCTTCTTCCAATTCCTTTGTTCCCCTCCTACCGCCTTCTACTCTCACATTTCCTCCCCTTCCTCGTTTTTTACTCTTTCTTCAATTTACCTTCCGTTGCATTAGAGCGACACGTAAAAGTTTTATGATGATCAAGTCGTGACTTTTGTAGGGCATCACGGGAAATTCACTTCCTCAACATTTGCAAAGTGCTATTGATTACTAGTTTGCGCGCCGTCACACTTGTTCGCCTTTTCTTTTCGCTCTTTTTAGCCTTTTCAGCGACCGGCTTTTCGCGCTATAATTAAACAACACTTCTTTATGCATCTCACTCAAGCAAAACGAAATCTTCTCTTTTACGAGTAAAAACCCTTCCACAAGTGGAGCAATCGCGGCTCTCAGGTTGCAGAAATGTTGACCTGCTCTTCAATGCGAAAAAGCATCCACGAGCTCATCCTGTTTATATGTAGAGACAGATCTTCATTATCTATCTATCTATCTATCTATCTATCTATCTATCTATCTATCTATCTATCTATCTATCTCAGTCTATTCAAATCTATCTATCTATCTATCTATCTATCTATCTATCTATGTATCTATCTATCTCAGTCTATTCAAATCTATCTATCTATCTATCTATCTATCTATCTCAGTCTACTCATATCTATCTATCTATCTATCTATCTATCTATCTATCTATCTATCTATCTCAGTCTACTCAAATCTATCTATCTATCTATCTATCTATCTATCTATCTATCTCAGTCTACTCATATCTATCTATCTATCTATCTATCTCAGTCTACTCAAATCTATCTATCTATCGATCTCAGTCTATTCAAATCTATCTATCTATCTATCTATCTATCTATCTATCTATCTATCTATCTATCTATCTATCTCAGTCTACTCAAATCTATCTATCTATCTATCTGTCTATCTATCTCAGTCTACTCATATCTATCTATCTATCTATCTATCTATCTCAGTCTAATCATATCTATATCAGTCTACTCATATCTTTTTTTAAGCATTTCACCCCAAGCAAGGCGGGATGCCACTAGTACACAAGGAGTTACAGAGAGTGGGAGTGAGAGTAAAGAGGCGTGATGGGGGGAAGGATGAAGAGGAGGACATGGAATAGGTCAGGGCAAGTGGAGATATCGATTGACATTACATTTGAATATTTGGAGATTATAGCTATCAGGGGAAAAAGTAATAGGAAGGAAATTCCACAGACGGGGGGTGCGAGACATGAAGCTATTGGAGTAGAAGAGACGGCCACATTTAACCGTTTCGACAGTGAAAGGGTGGGACCATGATGTCAGCCTAGTAGCATTTTTAAATTCATGGAGTCTGGGAACTAACAATAATAGCTCATCGGAACAGTTACCGTGAAAGTATCTGTAGAAAAAACAGAGGGAGCCGGCGGCAAGTCTGTGAGAGAGCGACTGTAGACGAGATGCCAGATCAGGACCAGCCACATTGCATATCCATGTCTGGATCTTGTCGAGGACCTTAAGACGAACAGCGAAAGTACCAGGCCATATATGGCAGCAGTATTCCATGCAAGGGCGAATGGTTGATTTATAGATTTGAAAGATGGACACGAGTGAGAAAAACTTTTTGGCGTGACACAGAGAACCAACTTTCGTTGCGGTGGATGAAATAATTGATTCAATGTAATTGTTCCATCTCATGTCAGCGGACAGTGTGAGACCAAACAGTCGCAAATGTATCTATCTATCTATCTATCTATCTATCTATCTATCTATCTATCTATCTATCTATCTATCTATCTATCTTAGTGTTATGGGAACTTACCCATAATTATAATGGACTATTCCGGACATCATAAATACTGCGCCTCAAGAGGGAGCGAGCAGCAGTGAGAGACAAAGTCAGAGACAGAGTCGCGTCAGACGATTACTGTAAGACATTGGAATAGTGATACTTGTCGAGACAACATAGTTCACTCTAACCAAATCTGATAGTCATTACTAATACTTCTACTTCTTAGTGTATATTTCTGTTTGTAATATACCTGTGTTATACCATACCTGTGTTCGAGTTATTCTTCATTGGTTCTACCTTGGACCATCACCGTGGTACAAGAAACTTGGACCATAACACTTAGTCTACTCATATCTATCTATCTATCTATCTATCTATCTATCTATCTATGCCGAATTCATGAAAATTTGCAATAAATATGCGTTAGTTAATAAGCAGACAAACGTTAAACGTGAGCTTCATTTTAAAGGGAAGACCCCCCCCCATATATATATGCGATGGGTAAATTGTCGTTTAAATTCCGCAAAAATGAAAATAATACTGACATCTCATTTTAATAGATATATTTACAAATACAACCCAAAAATATCTTGAAATACTAAAGAGTAAATTTATTCAGTAAAATCGCCTCCAGCTTCACCCACGGCCTGCAGACGATTTCGGAATCTCCTGCAACTCTTCTGGATGGTCTCTTTAAGTCGGTAAATGCTGCCATAATCCTTGCCTTCAATTCATGTTTGCTGTTACAAGGAGTTTTGTTGGTCTCACGCTCAACCCCGCCCCAACACATAATAATCAAGGGGGGTGCAGTCTGGGGAGTTAGTTGGCCAGATGTAAGGGCGCAGGACGTGGGCGCAGAAATTGTCTGACAGCCATGACTGGGTTCTCCTGCTTGTGTGGCATGGTGCAGAGTCCTGTTTCCAGACAAAGGTTCTTCCAGCAGCCACCCACTTGACCTAAAGCACCACTTCCCTCTCAAGGTACTTGGTGTAGGCCTCCGTGTTGAGTCTGAGGCTCTCACTAATAAATTCCTGAGTTCTTTTCTCATCAGATTCTGTACTTTATTAATCACCATTAGACTTATCCAACTCTTTCCAAATACATTCCTCTGTCCACAGATTGACACCCAAACACTATGAAATGTTCCTATTGGCGCGAATGTCAAGCAGTATAGCATGTCGTTTCCAAATTTCTGGCGGAGTTAATTGCATCATGGTGTTCTTTTTCTCACAGACGGTGCCCAACTGACCATACTATACTGTGGGTTTGGCAAAATAAAAAACAAACAACGCGCATGCGCGAAAGTAAAATTTAAAATGGCGACAATTTACTCATTGGACTCTGTATATATACATTTGGTTTGCTTTGGTTTGTTGTGTGTTAAGGCATATCAACCTCAATAGGTTATTTAATGCCGACAACTTTTTTTCCTGGTAATATTTTGTTTTGTAAAAAATCTTTTTCTGGTAATATTTTTTTCCTCAAAAATGTATAGCTGGTAATATTATTTTAAAACATGTATTGCTGGTAATTTTTTTTTTTTCAAAAACGTATTGCTGGTAAA
>OZ038508.1:19567378-19627378 GCA_964036315.1 Acanthosepion esculentum | reverse complement strand
AGGATGGTCGCCTCGATACGGGGGGAGAGATGTCCAAGAGAGGGCCTCGTTGTTGGTGATGCCCTATTCCCAATTGATGCGAGGGATTCTTCGGATCATCGTTTGCTGGAACAGATCTAGACCTTTGATGTCCCGACGATGCAAAGTACAGCTGAGCTGGTCACGTGTCCAGAATGTTCAGAATCAGGAACAGGAGTCACAGAGGAGTGTGGATGGGGGATGTGGTTGAGACAGTCTGGCCTTACTAACGTTAAGTGGCAAATGCTTTTAATGTTTACGGTTGGACTCGAAAGTCGCGGTCTCTCTCCAACCAGCAACACCGCTGGATGGTCCTACGTCAGGAAGGTTGATTTGTTGCAACGGTTTCCCAGGTCTCAGGATCGATGTTAGCCTGTGTCAAAGATGTCTTCAACTGAACCTTAAAGCGTCATTCTGGGCCTCCATGTACGCCCTTTCGAATTCTCCAAACAGGTTGATAGTTGGGATTTGAATGGGATGTATTCTGTATACATGACCCGCCCATCGGAGGCGATATTGAAGGATGGTAGCCTCGATACTGTGGAGAGATGTCCGAGTGAGTGCCTCGTTGTTGGTGATGTGGTCCTCCAAACTGATGCAAAGGATTCTTTGGAGCTTCGTTTGCTTGAATCTTTCCAGACATTTGATGTCCTGACGATACTAAGTCCAGGTCTCACAAGCGTACAAAAGAGGAGCACAGCCCGGAAGACCATGATCTTTGCCTTGATCGTGAGTCCGTGATTGGGGTCGACAGACAGAGCCTCGAAATCAGCAGTAAAACATAGATTAATTAGCATCGGATTTCTCTTGAACGACACTCCTTTACATCTGTATTATTTTTCTCTTCTTGCTTCCCATTTATTAGTCTCCACTTCCTTTGTTTTTTGACGATTTTACAAGTATTAGAAACGAAATAATTTAATACCAGATAGACAATTAAACATTTTCTTATCTGATTTAGTCATAGGTTAGAATCTCGGATTGCTCTAAGATATTTACTGATGATATTATCAGACTGCGTTTTAAGATGACTTTAGGCTCATGGTATTATTAAATTCACTGGTTTTCTATAGCAATCCTTTAATTGTAATTTTTAATCTTCTGTCCAAAAACAGCAGCTGACCTAATGTTGCATGAAACTGAAATAAAAAGCAGAGAAATTATCAAATTTCGATTCAGTAAAATATCAGAAATTTATTTCAGCTGATTTGTTTTTTTCATGGTTTATCAACCTTCTGCTGGTTATTTGAAGCCACAAAACATTTTTATACTATAAGAATTTTTATGGACATAATAATAATTTACTGATACAAGTCCTACTAATTAAACCATAGCTGGAGGAGAAGAGATGGATTCATACCTTTCCAAGGGCTATTTACGCTTAAGTTAATATAACGAACCCGAATTGGTACTCAAGCCTCGAAATTTCAATTCCTCGCTATTATCCCTTACACCACCCGCACACCGAGGCTTACAGCAACTGTTATTTCTAAACGGTCGTCCAGCCTCGTACTGAACACTCTTGACGTTGCTTGAGTGATTTTACAACAATCGCCGTTTCAACGTGTTATGACCATAAGCCTGAAATATTTAAGTCGAATTAGGATTTTTTTTATAATGTAATCGAAAGATGGGTAATTGGGATGAAGAGAACATCATTAACTATAATCTCGTTTGAATGCAATCACAAATATTGTTTTTTGAAAAAGTTGTTTTTTTTTCTGGAAGAAAAGAATATATAATGAGTATTTTTCGAGCTCTTTATATGTCTTTTGAAATAGTCGACCCAAGGCGCTTTTCGAAAACCCTTGACACGTTGCAATTAAAGTGAGCAGATAAATACAGAGAATCTAGAATTTTAACCGCCGGTATCTTTTAATCATTTCAGAAGTGATCTTTTTAGTATGGCGCAATGTATTGACTTCATGGAAGACAAACCTTCGAAGGCGATCAAATTGGGTCTCTCATTTCATTCAGTCTTCACGCACTCTAAATGCAGAATATATTTGTTTCACATTGTCATGACACTGACCAGTGGCCACTATTTACATGATTCGGACTTTTGTCCTCATCTTTATTGCCATATTTATCACAACGTTTCGGCCGTTGTACGCTTCGGACTTCTTTAGGCGGTTGGAATGTCGAACTGAACCCTTTAATTCGCCCGATTGGGTAAACTGTTCTAGTTCCACGTGCCATGTCTAATGGATGTCAGTTATCAGTTATCTCCTGTTAATTCCCCTCTCAAAGTTCTCCACCGCATTAACCAGGTATTGAACTCGGCCTTGTGTCACATCTAACCTACGCTTGGAAAATCACTACATACAAAAATGGAACTCAATTCTCCCACGAATTCTGAGTTTAAAAAGCCCCAGCTCTACTTTATAGTAATTTACGCAGTATTAACTCATTTCAATCCATTTGGACCCCCACCCCCATTTGGACGAGATGTGATACAAGGTCTTTTTTAGGTTGCGCCGGCCTCGGTGCGGAGACAGATCCCTTCCTCTGGTGCAATGGGAGGGCGCGACCTCGGGCAGCTGTTCCCCAGGGCTGGGCACCTCTCAGTATGATTTTCTCCTTTGACAGAGAAGCCCCTAAGTGCACTCTGCCCAAAGGCAACAGAGAGATGATAAGCCATGTGAAATCCCTCCAAGAGATTTATTTGAGTCAGATTGTGACACAAGGTCAGTTCTTAACGTGGGGACATGAATGTTTTCACTTGCGCCGCTGGTATATGCTGGTCATAGCTTGTCCAAGCTGATCATAGCTAGTCATAGCTGGTCTTGGCTTGTCATAGCTTGTCCAAGCTGGTCAGAGCTGGTCTAGCTCGTCATTGCTGGTCTTGGCTTGACATAGCTGGTCCAAACTGGTCAGAGCAGGTTCAATCTTGTCATAGCGGTGATACCTCCAGCACAGGGACAGAGCCCTGTGACCGATAAATATCTGAATGCGTACACCCCTCCAAGGAAGAATTTACTTGACCCCCCACTGAGTCAGGTTGTGACACAAGGTCAGTTTTGAACGTGGGGACCCGAGTGTTTTCACTCGGGCCGCTGGTCTAAGCAGGTCTTAGCTGGTCATAGCTTGTCCAAGTTGGTCAGAGCTGGCCTAAGCTAGCCATTGCTGGTCTTGGCTTGTCATAGCTGGTTCAAACTGGTCAGAGCCGGTTCAAGCTAGTCATAGCCGTGATACCACCAGCACAGAGCCCTGTGACCGATAAGTATCTGAATGCATACACCCCTCCAAGGAGGAATTTACGCACAAAAATCTCAATATCTGTATTATATATTATCTACTTCTAGGCAATATAACTCCTCAGGTTTATCTAAATTGCATATTGATTTAAAAAAAAGTTTATTTCGTTAATTAATTGTCCTTCATTACTGTTCTTGTAGTCGTGGATTGTTTTGATTTTCTTATAGAAAATAGTTCTGTTTAGGAATATCGTCTTGTATAGAGCAGAAAATTGTTTGAAATTTGCATTTTACTTGGCCTTCAACAAGTTGGCATCTATTTGTAAAACTTTCCTTAACTATAAAAATCTAATTCGTGAGTGAAATTTTTGTTTCAAAGATTTCAAGTAGTGAATATATCTTACTTTGCGAAGCGATAGCGAGCGGGCAAAGCCTGTTATTAATTAATAACAGTAAAATACGTGATTACTTTCCTAACAACCTCATAGGAATGATATTAAATGGCAGATTTATAATCTGATGGGATTCGCCTTCTAAAGAATTTGGCACTGTTTTTGTCATTAAAACTTTTATTTCTTTTGTTATTATTCTTCAAGTTTTTCCTTATCTCGTTAGTTGTATTCTTTGCATATTCATGATCATGACTTGGGCGTAGATTAAAGAGCGTTTTCTCCGTCTGTTAAAAAAGGTTCTCTCTTAGTGAGGCCTATGTGGATTCCACGACGACAATCTAAGTGTAGACGAACATCGAAAAGTGGCATGTGTGGGTGGGGCAATGAAATTAGGCATGATCATTTATGGAAGGTAAAGGGTAGTCACGAACTATTAAGGAATAAAAATAAAAATACTAGAGTGAGAAGAAAATTAGAATGTCAGTCGCATGAAAGAGGGTCTCCTTAGTAGGCCTGATATGAAAATAAGTAGAATATGGGAGATGTTATTAAAGAAAGTGGAACGAGAACAAGGTTTAAACAGAAGCAGAATTAAGAAAAGAACAGCCTCGGTCAAATAGTCCACACTTAGACCAAGTGGAAACAGGGCAACCAATACGTGTACCAAACAGAGATGAGATATTCCTACACTAAACAAAGATTATATATTCCTACACAAAACAGGGATAAGTTATTCCCATACTAAAGAGAGAGCAATATGTCTCCGTAGATTAAATAAAGTGCTCCATACTAATTTACCTGGAGGTTACCCTGATCGATAAACGATGAAGACCGGAGTGATGAAAACAACAAAGATGAAGACAACAATCAAGTGAAAATAATAATTACAGCAGGAAGAGATCTGGCAGCTGACAGAGTCGAAGCTTTTCTTCGTTTTTTCTTATTCTTTTCTCAACAAGGGAGACTATCTGGTAGATACTGAGAATTTATGTTGCCAGTTGGGCTACTTCTCTTTCCCAATAACGATGAATCAATCCACAGGTGATGGGAGCCTTTTGAGAGATGCGCGGCTTCAGTTCTCCATCGGATAGAAATAACTACTCCAAATAGAGAGGGTTTATTGGGGTTGGTGAATCTGCAACTCACTACAAAAATTGCACAATGCACTTGATTGTTTCCTGGCATGGCACCAATGCTTTCGACTCGCATTGAAGCTACAGACATAGTGATGAAAATTTACCTAGGTAGGTTAACGACGGTGTAGGCGATCATGACTCTCAACCTCCTCCTATCCGCTGGAGGTCTCAACAAGATCCTTCCCTCTGCTTCTTCCCCAGACCACGTTCTGTCATCTACTTGCTTAAGTCCGCCAAGTATGTCACGCGTTGTTCTTCCTGGTTTCTCTTTCCCACTATTCGTCCCGTGAGTATCAGATTCTCCCGGCCCTCCTTCCTCATTATGTGTCCCAGAAACTTCAGCTGCCTCTTCCTGATGTTAAGTATAGGCATCCTCCTTGTTTGTATATTCTCTAAGACCTCACCGTTGCTCACACGCTCGGTCCATGATATCCTCAGCAAACTTCTGTAGAACCACATCTCCATCGCTTCGAGCCTCTTCATTATCTTTGAGGAGACCGTCCAAAATTCGCAACCGTAAAGGAAGACAGATGACACATAACAGCTCGGTACTCTTTTCTTTGTTAGCAAAGAAATTCTCCTGTCTCGCAATACTTTCCACAGCGTTTGGAATGCGTCTCTGGAATTCCCAATACGTCTACGGATCTCAATGTTGCATATACCGTCCCCTGTCAAAACGATTCCCAGATATTTAAACTTCCGCACCTGCTTGATTTTAGCATCCCCGACCTGCAAATTGCATTTCGGACATATCCTTTTACAGATGACCATGCATACTTGTCTACTTTTGTTAGTAACCAGTGTAGGAGAACGATAACTCTTAATTCAGAACCTGTTTGGGCATTGTGCTCGCAAGTTCATCCTGTGAAGCCCCTAGTCCCTATGATAACCGCACCGATAACTCTTAAATCAGAACCTGTTTGGGCATTGTGCTAGCAAGTTCATCATGGGAAGCCCCTAGATGCTATGATAACCGCACCGATAACTCTTAAATCAGAACCTGTTTGGGCATTATCCTCGCAAGTTCATCCTGTGAAGCCCCTAGTCCCTATGATAACCGCACCGATAACTCTTAAATCAGAACCTGTTTGGGCATTATGCTCGCAAGTTCATCCTGTGAAGCCCCTAGTCCCTATGATAACCGCACCGATAACTCTTAAATCAGAACCTGTTTGGGCATTGTGCTAGCAAGTTCATCATGGGAAGTCCCTAGATGCTATGATAACCGCACCGATAACTCTTAAATCAGAACCTGTTTGGGCATTGTGCTAGCAAGTTCCTCATGGGAAGCCCCTAGATGCTATGATAACCGCACCGATAAAACTTAAATCAGAACCTGTTTGGCAATTATGCTCGCAAGTTCATCCTGTGAAGCCCCTAGTCCCTATGATAACCGCACCGATAACTCTTAAATCAGAACCTGTTTGGGAATTATGCTCGCAAGTTCATCCTGTGAAGCCCCTAGTCCCTATGATAAGCGCACCGATAACTCTTAAATCAGAACCTGTTTGGGCATTGTGCTAGCAAGTTCATCATGGGAAGCGCCTAGATGCTATGATAACCGCACCGATAACTCTTAAATCAGAACCTGTTTGGGCATTATGCTCGAAAGTTCATCCTGTGAAGCCCCTAGTCCCTATGATAACCGCACCGATAACTCTTAAATCAGAACCTGTTTGGGCATTGTGCTAGCAAGTTCATCATGGGAAGCCCCTAGATGCTATGATAACCGCACCGATAACTCTTAAATCAGAACCTGTTTGGGCATTATCCTCGCAAGTTCATCCTGTGAAGCCCCTAGTCCCTATGATAACCGCACCGATAACTCTTAAATCAGAACCTGTTTGGGCATTATGCTCGCAAGTTCATCCTGTGAAGCCCCTAGTCCCTATGATAACCGCACCGATAACTCTTAAATCAGAACCTGTTTGGGCATTGTGCTAGCAAGTTCATCATGGGAAGCCCCTAGATGCTATGATAACCGCACCGATAACTCTTAAATCAGAACCTGTTTGGGCATTGTGCTAGCAAGTTCCTCATGGGAAGCCCCTAGATGCTATGATAACCGCACCGATAAAACTTAAATCAGAACCTGTTTGGGAATTATGCTCGCAAGTTCATCCTGTGAAGCCCCTAGTCCCTATGATAACCGCACCGATAACTCTTAAATCAGAACCTGTTTGGGAATTATGCTCGCAAGTTCATCCTGTGAAGCCCCTAGTCCCTATGATAACCGCACCGATAACTCTTAAATCAGAACCTGTTTGGGCATTGTGCTAGCAAGTTCATCATGGGAAGCCCCTAGATGCTATGATAACCGCACCGATAACTCTTAAATCAGAACCTGTTTGGGCATTGTGCTAGCAAGTTCCTCATGGGAAGCCGCTAGATGCTATGATAACCGCACCGATAAAACTTAAATCAGAACCTGTTTGGGAATTATGCTCGCAAGTTCATCCTGTGAAGCTCCTAGTCCCTATGATAACCGCACTGATAACTCTTAAATCAGAACCTGTTTGGGCATTATGCTCGCAAGTTCATCCTGTGAAGCCCCTAGTCCCTATGATAACCGCACCGATAACTCTTAAATCAGAACCTGTTTGGGAATTATGCTCGCAAGTTCATCCTGTGAAGACCCTAGTCCCTATGATAACCGCACCGATAACTCTTAAATCAGAACCTGTTTGGGCATTGTGCTAGCAAGTTCATCATGGGAAGCCCCTAGATGCTATGATAACCGCACCGATAACTCTTAAATCAGAACCTGTTTGGGCATTATGCTCGCAAGTTCATCCTGTGAAGACCCTAGTCCCTATGATAACCGCACCGATAACTCTTAAATCAGAACCTGTTTGGGCATTGTGCTAGCAAGTTCATCCTGTGAAGCCCCTAGTCCCTATGATAACCGCACCGATAACTCTTAAATCGGAACCTGTTTGGTCATTGTGCTAGCAAGTTCATCATGGGAAGCCCCTAGATGCTATGATAACCGCACCTATAACTCTTAAATCAGAACCTGTTTGGGCATTATGCTCGCAAGTTCATCCTGTGAAGCTCCTAGTCCCTATGATAACCGCACCGATAACTCTTAAATCAGAACCTGTTTGGGCATTGTGCTAGCAAGTTCATCCTGTGAAGCCACTAGTCCCTATGATAACCGCACCGATAACTCTTAAATCAGAACCTGTTTGGGCATTGTGCTAGCAAGTTCATCATGGGAAGCCCCTAGATGCTATGATAACCGCACCGATAACTCTTAAATCAGAACCTGTTTGGGCATTATGCTCGCAAGTTCATCCTGTGAAGACCCTAGTCCCTATGATAAGCGCACCGATAACTCTTAAATCAGAACCTGTTTGGGCATTATGCTCGCAAGTTCATCCTGTGAAGCCCCTAGTCCCTATGATAACCGCACCGATAACTCTTAAATCAGAACATGTTTGGGCATTGTGCTAGCAAGTTCATCCTGTGAAGCCCCTAGTCCCTATGATAACCGCACAGATAACTCTTAAATCAGAACCTGTTTGGGCATTGTGCTAGCAAGTTCATCATGGGAAGCCCCTAGATGCTATGATAACCGCACCGATAACTCTTAAATCAGAACCTGTTTGGGCATTGTGCTAGCAAGTTCCTCATGGGAAGCCCCTAGATGCTATGATAACCGCACCGATAAAACTTAAATCAGAACCTGTTTGGGAATTATGCTCGCAAGTTCATCCTGTGAAGCCCCTAGTCCCTATGATAACCGCACCGATAACTCTTAAATCAGAACCTGTTTGGGAATTATGCTCGCAAGTTCATCCTGTGAAGCCCCTAGTCCCTATGATAACCGCACCGATAACTCTTAAATCAGAACCTGTTTGGGCATTGTGCTAGCAAGTTCATCATGGGAAGCCCCTAGATGCTATGATAACCGCACCGATAACTCTTAAATCAGAACCTGTTTGGGCATTGTGCTAGTAAGTTCCTCATGGGAAGCCGCTAGATGCTATGATAACCGCACCGATAAAACTTAAATCAGAACCTGTTTGGGAATTATGCTCGCAAGTTCATCCTGTGAAGCTCCTAGTCCCTATGATAACCGCACCGATAACTCTTAAATCGGAACCTGTTTGGTCATTGTGCTAGCAAGTTCATCATGGGAAGCCCCTAGATGCTATGATAACCGCACCGATAACTCTTAAATCAGAACCTGTTTGGGCATTATGCTCGCAAGTTCATCCTGTGAAGCTCCTAGTCCCTATGATAACCGCACCGATAACTCTTAAATCAGAACCTGTTTGGGCATTGTGCTAGCAAGTTCATCCTGTGAAGCCACTAGTCCCTATGATAACCGCACCGATAACTCTTAAATCAGAACCTGTTTGGGCATTGTGCTAGCAAGTTCATCATGGGAAGCCCCTAGATGCTATGATAACCGCACCGATAACTCTTAAATCAGAACCTGTTTGGGCATTATGCTCGCAAGTTCATCCTGTGAAGACCCTAGTCCCTATGATAAGCGCACCGATAACTCTTAAATCAGAACCTGTTTGGGCATTATGCTCGCAGGTTCATCCTGTGAAGCCCCTAGTCCCTATGATAACCGCACCGATAACTCTTAAATCAGAACCAGTTTGGGCATTGTGCTAGCAAGTTCATCATGGGAAGCCCCTAGATGCTATGATAACCGCACCGATAACTCTTAAATCAGAACCTGTTTGGGCATTGTGCTAGCAAGTTCCTCATGGGAAGCCCCTAGGTGCTATGATAACCGCACCGATAAAACTTAAATCAGAACCTGTTTGGGAATTATGCTCGCAAGTTCATCCTGTGAAGCCCCTAGTCCCTATGATAACCGCACCGATAACTCTTAAATCAGAACCTGTTTGGGAATTATGCTCGCAAGTTCATCCTGTGAAGCCCCTAGTCCCTATGATAACCGCACCGATAACTCTTAAATCAGAACCTGTTTGGGCATTGTGCTAGCAAGTTCATCATGGGAAGCCCCTAGATGCTATGATAACCGCACCGATAACTCTTAAATCAGAACCTGTTTGGGCATTGTGCTAGCAAGTTCCTCATGGGAAGCCGCTAGATGCTATGATAACCGCACCGATAAAACTTAAATCAGAACCTGTTTGGGAATTATGCTCGCAAGTTCATCCTGTGAAGCTCCTAGTCCCTATGATAACCGCACCGATAACTCTTAAATCAGAATCTGTTTGGGCATTATGCTCGCAAGTTCATCCTGTGAAGCCCCTAGTCCCTATGATAACCGCACCGATAACTCTTAAATCAGAACCTGTTTGGGAATTATGCTCGCAAGTTCATCCTGTGAAGACCCTAGTCCCTATGATAACCGCACCGATAACTCTTAAATCAGAACCTGTTTGGGCATTGTGCTAGCAAGTTCATCATGGGAAGCCCCTAGATGCTATGATAACCGCACCGATAACTCTTAAATCAGAACCTGTTTGCTCATTGTGCTAGCAAGTTCATCATGGGAAGCCCCTAGATGCTATGATAACCGCACCGATAACTCTTAAATCAGAACCTGTTTGGGCATTATGCTCGCAAGTTCATCCTGTGAAGCTCCTAGTCCCTATGATAACTGCACCGATAACTCTTAAATCAGAACCTGTTTGGGCATTATGCTCGCAAGTTCATCCTGTGAAGCCCCTAGTCCCTATGATAACCGCACCGATAACTCTTGAATCAGAACCTGTTTGGGCATTATGCTCGCAAGTTCATCCTGTGAAGCTCCTAGTCCCTATGATAACCGCACCGATAACTCTTAAATCAGAACCTGTTTGGGCATTGTGCTAGCAAGTTCATCATGGGAAGCCCCTAGATGCTATGATAACCGCACCGATAACTCTTAAATCAGAACCTGTTTGGGCATTGTGCTAGCAAGTTCATCATGGGAAGCCCCTAGTCCCTATGATAACCGCACCGATAACTCTTAAATCAGAACCTGTTTGAGCATTGTGCTAGCAAGTTCATCATGTGAAGCCCCTAGATGCTATGATAACCGCACCGATAACTCTTAAATCAGAACCTGTTTGGGCATGATGCTCGCAAGTTCATCCTGTGAAGCCCCTAGTCCCTATGATAACCGCACCGTTAACTATTAAATCAGAACCTGTTTGGGCATTATGCTCGCAAGTTCATCCTGTGAAGCCCCTAGTCCCTATGATAACCGCACCGATAACTTTTAATTCAGAACCTGTTTGGGCATTATGCTCGAAAGTTCATCCTGTGAAGCCCCTAGTTCCTATGATAACCGCACCGATAACTCTTAAATCAGAACCTGTTTGGGCATTGTGCTAGCAAGTTCATCATGGGAAGCCCCTAGATGCTATGATAACCGCACCGATAACTCTTAAATCAGAACCTGTTTGGGCATTGTGCTAGCAAGTTCATCATGTGAAGCCCCTAGATGCTATGATAACCGCACCGATAACTCTTAAATCAGAACCTGTTTGGGCATTATGCTCGCAAGTTCATCCTGTGAAGCCCCTAGTCCCTATGATAACCGCACCGTTAACTATTAAATCAGAACCTGTTTGAGCATTGTGCTAGCAAGTTCATCTTGTGAAGCCCCTAGTCCCTATGATAACCGCACCGATAACTTTTAATTCAGAACCTGTTTGGGCATTATGCTCGAAAGTTCATCCTGTGAAGCCCCTAGTCCCTATGATAACCGCACCGATAACTCTTAAATCAGAACCTGTTTGGGCATTGTGCTAGCAAGTTCATCATGGGAAGCCCCTAGATGCTATGATAACCGCACCGATAACTCTTAAATCAGAACCTGTTTGGGCATTATGCTCGCAAGTTCATCCTGTGAAGCTCCTAGTCCCTATGATAACTGCACCGATAACTCTTAAATCAGAACCTGTTTGGGCATTATGCTCGCAAGTTCATCCTGTGAAGCCCCTAGTCCCTATGATAACCGCACCGATAACTCTTGAATCAGAACCTGTTTGGGCATTATGCTCGCAAGTTCATCCTGTGAAGCTCCTAGTCCCTATGATAACCGCACCGATAACTCTTAAATCAGAACCTGTTTGGGCATTGTGCTAGCAAGTTCATCATGGGAAGCCCCTAGATGCTATGATAACCGCACCGATAACTCTTAAATCAGAACCTGTTTGGGCATTGTGCTAGCAAGTTCATCATGGGAAGCCCCTAGTCCCTATGATAACCGCACCGATAACTCTTAAATCAGAACCTGTTTGAGCATTGTGCTAGCAAGTTCATCATGTGAAGCCCCTAGATGCTATGATAACCGCACCGATAACTCTTAAATCAGAACCTGTTTGGGCATGATGCTCGCAAGTTCATCCTGTGAAGCCCCTAGTCCCTATGATAACCGCACCGTTAACTATTAAATCAGAACCTGTTTGGGCATTATGCTCGCAAGTTCATCCTGTGAAGCCCCTAGTCCCTATGATAACCGCACCGATAACTTTTAATTCAGAACCTGTTTGGGCATTATGCTCGAAAGTTCATCCTGTGAAGCCCCTAGTTCCTATGATAACCGCACCGATAACTCTTAAATCAGAACCTGTTTGGGCATTGTGCTAGCAAGTTCATCATGGGAAGCCCCTAGATGCTATGATAACCGCACCGATAACTCTTAAATCAGAACCTGTTTGGGCATTGTGCTAGCAAGTTCATCATGTGAAGCCCCTAGATGCTATGATAACCGCACCGATAACTCTTAAATCAGAACCTGTTTGGGCATTATGCTCGCAAGTTCATCCTGTGAAGCCCCTAGTCCCTATGATAAACGCACCGTTAACTATTAAATCAGAACCTGTTTGAGCATTGTGCTAGCAAGTTCATCTTGTGAAGCCCCTAGTCCCTATGATAACCGCACCGATAACTTTTAATTCAGAACCTGTTTGGGCATTATGCTCGAAAGTTCATCCTGTGAAGCCCCTAGTCCCTATGATAACCGCACCGATAACTCTTAAATCAGAACCTGTTTGGGCATTGTGCTAGCAAGTTCATCATGGGAAGCCCCTAGATGCTATGATAACCGCACCGATAACTCTTAAATCAGAACCTGTTTGGGCATTGTGCTAGCAAGTTCATCATGGGAAGCCCCTAGATGCTATGATAACCGCACCGATAACTCTTAAATCAGAACCTGTTTGGGCATTATGCTCGCAAGTTCATCCTGTGAAGCCCCTAGTCCCTATGATAACCGCACCGATAACTCTTAAATCAGAACCTGTTTGGGCATTATGCTCGCAAGTTCATCCTGTGAAGCCCCTAGTCCCTATGATAACCGCAACGATAACTCTTGAATCAGAACCTGTTTGGGCATTATGCTCGCAAGTTCATCCTGTGAAGCTCCTAGTCCCTATGATAACCGCACCGATAACTCTTAAATCACAACCTGTTTGGGCATTGTGCTAGCAAGTTCATCATGGGAAGCCCCTAGATGCTATGATAACCGCACCGATAACTCTTAAATCAGAACCTGTTTGGGCATTGTGCTAGCAAGTTCATCATGGGAAGCCCCTAGTCCCTATGATAACCGCACCGATAACTCTTAAATCAGAACCTGTTTGAGCATTGTGCTAGCAAGTTCATCATGTGAAGCCCCTAGATGCTATGATAACCGCACCGATAACTCTTAAATCAGAACCTGTTTGGGCATTATGCTCGCAAGTTCATCCTGTGAAGCCCCTAGTCCCTATGATAACCGCACCGTTAACTATTAAATCAGAACCTGTTTGAGCATTGTGCTCGCAAGTTCATCCTGTGAAGCCCCTAGTCCCTATGATAACCGCACCGATAACTCTTAAATCAGAACCTGTTTGAGCATTGTGCTAGCAAGTTCATCCTGTGAAGCCCCTAGTCCCTATGATAACCGCACCGATAACTTTTAATTCAGAACCTGTTTGGGCATTATGCTCGAAAGTTCATCCTGTGAAGCCCCTAGTTCCTATGATAACCGCACCGATAACTCTTAAATCAGAACCTGTTTGGGCATTGTGCTAGCAAGTTCATCATGGGAAGCCCCTAGATGCTATGATAACCGCACCGATAACTCTTAAATCAGAACCTGTTTGGGCATTGTGCTAGCAAGTTCATCATGTGAAGCCCCTAGATGCTATGATAACCGCACCGATAACTCTTAAATCAGAACCTGTTTGGGCATTATGCTCGCAAGTTCATCCTGTGAAGCCCCTAGTCCCTATGATAACCGCACCGTTAACTATTAAATCAGAACCTGTTTGAGCATTGTGCTAGCAAGTTCATCTTGTGAAGCCCCTAGTCCCTATGATAACCGCACCGATAACTTTTAATTCAGAACCTGTTTGGGCATTATGCTCGAAAGTTCATCCTGTGAAGCCCCTAGTCCCTATGATAACCGCACCGATAACTCTTAAATCAGAACCTGTTTGGGCATTGTGCTAGCAAGTTCATCATGGGAAGCCCCTAGATGCTATGATAACCGCACCGATAACTCTTAAATCAGAACCTGTTTGGGCATTGTGCTAGCAAGTTCATCATGGGAAGCCCCTAGATGCTATGATAACCGCACCGATAACTCTTAAATCAGAACCTGTTTGGGCATTATGCTCGCAAGTTCATCCTGTGAAGCCCCTAGTCCCTATGATAACCGCACCGATAACTCTTAAATCAGAACCTGTTTGGGCATTGTGCTAGCAAGTTCATCATGGGAAGCCCCTAGATGCTATGATAACCGCACCGATAACTCTTAAATCAGAACCTGTTTGGGCATTGTGCTAGCAAGTTCATCATGGGAAGCCCCTAGATGCTATGATAACCGCACCGATAACTCTTAAATCAGAACCTGTTTGGGCATTGTGCTCGCAAGTTCATCCTGTGAAGCCCCTAGTTGCTGTGATAACCACACCGACCACTCCTAATTCAGAACCTGTTTGGGCATTGTGCTAGCAAGTTAATCCTGTGAATCCACTAGATGCTATGATAACCGCATTGGCAAAAGGTTTCCGGAACTGTGATCCCATGTTCCACACTTGAAGTTGGCGGAAATTAAAAAAAATGAATGTTTGTTCCATATAAACAGGAATTAATTATACAGGGTGTTTCAAACGTCTATGTCACATTCAAATAACTCTTCAGGGTGTTTCAAACGTCTATGTCACATTCAAATAACTCTTCAGGGTGTTTCAAACGTCTATGTCACATTCAAATAACTCTTCAGGGTGTTTCAAAAGTCTGTCACATTCTAAGAACTCTTATATCATGAACTTCAAATGGTAGCATGATTAAACTGGTACCATTTAAAGGCTAAATGTATCAATTCTTTTTCTGTTTAATTTAATTTTTATTTAATTAGTTGTCTGAACACCACTCTACCTGACAGATGAGTCGGAAGTTCTGGATAGACTGATCACCTGTTTCTGCGATGGCCGCTTAGGTATGCAAAACTCGTACCATGTGACTTCTTCCTCTGTGGGTATGTGAAAAGCCTCGGGTACGTACCTTCCCTTCTATAATCAGAAGACGCGAATAACTGAAGCACTAGCAAGAGAACGCTATGCTTGGTCGCGTTTGGTAAGAATTGGATCATCGTTTGGATGTGTGTCGTGTAACCCGCGGCATTCACATTGAACGCCGGAAAAAAATCTGTATAGGAACGCGGAAATATTAGCTTTCAGAAAATATAAATTGTGTTTTGATATCCTCAATAGTTGTTTAGATATACAGTGTCGTAATGTGACACACACTTGAAACACCCTGTATTACTGCCATTTTGGGCAAATAGCATCATTGGTAAACTAGTTTAAAATAAAACTAAAATGTCAAAGAAACAGAAAAGAATTTCAGACCAGTTTAACAACTAACGATGACTGGTGAATCTAACACTGGCTGTTGCTCCATTTTTCCTCCCAAGTCAAAAAATTAGATACTTGTGCAAATATAAAATGTTTAATTGCTCTGGATTACGATTAGTCATGTCATACGCCACACTGTGTAATATACACAGTCTAACTTGAATATATGGTACTTTTCTTTTTACCTTATTATTTCACACTCAGTAACCCCTTGCGTCTTAGTGGCTTTATTGCCTTTCTTGGGATGAAATGATTGAAGAAAAAATAGTACAGAGAGATTAGAGTTGATTTAAAACCTCCAATTTCCATTTGCTTCTTCCCAATCCCATTCGGTAAAAGATGCTACCTCATGCCTCTGTTTCATAATAGTTGTTACATTTGCATAGTCTTCTTCAGATTACTGGCAGCACTTATTAATAGGTTATATTTGCATTGAACACCTGTAGAAACCTGTATAGAAACATGGAAATATTGGCTTTCAGGAAATATAAATTGTTTTTGATACCCGTAATAGTTATTTAGATATACAGTATGGTAATGTGACACAGACTTTTGAAAAACCCTGTATTTTGTTTTCTTGCGGATGGTCGTCGGTGAGTGCCTATTTTCCGACCATCACCGAAGCTGAAAATCTTCCAAAATGAACTCAAGCTGTACTGCAATTCGAGTGTACATCTCTCCTTTTGTATTTCTTGTGCAAATCAAAGTGAACGAGAATTGGGATCTAATGTGGAGCGATTTCTCCAGTAGGCACCCGTTATGTTTACACAAAAACTGTAATGATAATAATAATAACAAAAAACTTCAAAATGGTGTTTCAAATGGGTGGAGTGAAAATAAACCATAATACACCGACTGCAGCTGCAAAATACTTAAAAAGGAAAGCAAAAGCAGATGCAACAGACCAGATACAGAAACGATGGCAGAGATAAATCGCTTCACAGTCAATACTCTGCCCGTACCCAGCAAGCTGAGGGAGACAAATCTCGTACCCATCAGTGGCTATGCAGTACAGGATTAAAATCTGAAACCGAAGGTTTTATTCTTGCTGCACAGGATCAATGCATGCTAATTAAAATATATATACATATCAAGCACACATAAAAAAGATTGGTTTTAGCCCAAAATGCAGATTCTGTGATAAATATCCAGAAACAATTGGCCATCTTGTATCACGGTGTACAGTGTTGGCACCAGCTGAATATAAAAGCCGGCATGACAGAGTAGGTCAATATTTGCACTGGAAAATCTGCAACTTTCACGGAAAGAACACTGCAAAGGAAATTGGTATGAACACCACACAGACCCGGTTACAAGATATAGGACCTATAAAAATTTTATGGGACTTTACAATACACACAGAGAGAACAACCAAAGTTTAGAGACCACAAAGACAAAATGTGCCTTCTTATTGATATGGCAGTCTCTGCAGATTGTAATGGATCTTTGAAGATCTTCAAAAAGCTATCAAAATACAAGCACCTTGAAATCGAAATATCAAAAATGTGTCTCATGCGGACATCAACAATTCCATTTGTGCTTGAAGCCCTCGGATTGATTGGAAAAGATTCCAATAGACACATTGAATGGATTCCTGGTAGCCCTTACTTGAACGAAATACAAAAAATTGTACCCACAAGTACATTCCACATGTTACGAAGATCTGTATCTATGTAAAATATGTGTGACTTTTTTTTTCAAAACTGCTCACTGAAAAATGCCATGATGCCATTTCTGACCCTTGGTCTCTGGTCGGGACCCAGAAAGAAATGAGTGTACACCAGAAATCAAAGGAAATAGAATAATAATAGTAGATAGATAGTGTCCGGTTTACATTCCTCCCCGGTTTTTGAACAACAGTAGAGGTTTCCTGTTCCTTCTAACGTCTTTTTCAACTCTACCTTAGAGTTTAACGTCTCCGCCTAAACTCTGAAATTTATATAATTTATTCATTTTTATTTTATTTTTCCTAAACAATAGTTGATAGGTTCGCCTGTCGTCCGGTTCACACTCCTCTTTGGTCTTTTGAAAAGGAGTAGGGATTTATCCCTTGTTTCCTATTTAATTTAATGTTGGCGTAGTCCATATTTTATACGCGGATTATTGTTAAAAAAAAACAAACATAATAAAAAAAACCTCATTTTGTATTTCAAATAAACATAAATTGCATTCTGCATGATATATATATATATATATATATATATATATATATATATATATATATATATATATATATATATATATATATATAAATATTTGTGTATTTAGCCAGCAATCCTTCTTTCATTAAAAACGGCTGACAAGGTGCTTTTATTTAGTTTTTTATACAATTTCTCATGCGATCTAATAATGTTTTTCTTTTCGGATGATAAATTATATAAAAACTGTCCGAATGTTCTTTTTATCCGAGCGCTTTCGGCTATACATTTAGCCACTTTCAAGGATTATATTTTATATAATTATTATATAATATCTTGACCGTGTTTTGAAACAAAAAAATGAAACATTTTATAAAACATACATATAACAAACTATTTCTAATTCTAACAGCTAAAATATAATCCTGTATTATAATTGTATAAAAAAACTAAATATATATATATATGTGTGTGTGTGTGTGTGTGTGTGTGTGTGCGTGCGCGCACGCGCGTGCATTCATCGTGCCCAGCTAATAGTCGCCACGACTAGGTCCTCTAATGTAGACGGAATTTACTAAAGGTGATAATTGTTTGTGTCTCTTCTTCGCTAACCGCTTATCCACAATAAAACTAACAGGTATTGACTAATTCATAATTTTGCGCAATTCCTGACATCCAAGATCAAATTCACTACACAGAAAGTGTCTTCATTCAACTTTTTCCCACGGCAAATCCTACAATTATTTACTGAGGTTAACTGTAAAATTCGATAAATAATTTTGATAAGTCGAAATTATATCTTACTAACTTAGAAGGCGTAAGAACCACTCAAGATAAAGGGTTACAGAAAGAAGCTGTTCTATTAACGTAAGAGGAGGAATTAAGTGCAGATAATGAGGATATGTATGATAGATAAGTGTTGACCTTAAACTTGAAGATAGTATGTTCTATAAAGTTTCATTTCTAGGAAAATCTGTCCGAATGGAACTTCCTTCTTAACAATGGAATACGAAGGGGTTGATGGGGATTTGATCCTTGTACATGGCGTGGTGTCAGGGCCAGTGCTAAGTTTTCGTAACCCCGAATCTATGATACGCCTTCCATTCCGAATGGGGTCCCCACTCTACTATGTCTCAATTTTCATATAAAACACAATTTTATTGTCACCTAATTATGAAAAATAAAGGATCATATACAATATAGGCGAACAATTCAAATAGAAAAATTGAAAGTAAATACAATGTCTCTAAATCCAAATTAGAGACCTGTCGTAATAGATCATTCCGTCTTTTGTAGCAATTTTTAACGTCAACTTGAGATTTTTCTTTTTAAAATGTTTAATAATTTTAACACATTCAACATTATCTCTCTATATTTTTGAGATGAGGTATTATGTACACTATTTACATTATTCGGACTATTTTCCTCATCTTTGTCGCCATATTTATTACAACGTTTCGGCCCTTCAGTATCTGTCTATATTTCTGAGATGAGGTATTATGTACACTATTTACATTATTCGGACTATTGTCCTCATCTTTGTCGCCATATTTATTACAACGTTTCGGCCCTTCAGTATCTGTCTATATTTCTGAGATGAGGTATTATGTACACTATTTACATTATTCGGACTATTGTCCTCATCTTTGTCGCCATATTTATTACAACGTTTCGGCCTTTCCTTATCTCTCTATATTTTTGAGATGAGGTATTATGTACACTATTTACATTATTCGGACTATTGTCCTCATCTTTGTCGCCATATTTATTACAACGTTTCGGCCCTTCAGTATCTGTCTATATTTCTGTGATGAGGTATTATGTACACTATTTACATTATTCGGACTATTGTCCTCATCTTTGTCGCCATATTTATTACAACGTTTCGGCCTTTCAGTAAAGTGTCTATATTTCTGAGATGAGATATTATGTACACTATTTACATTATTCGGACTATTGTCCTCATCTTTGTCGCCATATTTATTACAACGTTTCGGCCTTTCAGTAAAGTGTCTATATTTCTGAGATGAGATATTATGTACACTATTTACATTATTCGGACTATTGTCCTCATCTCTGTCGCCATATTTATTGCAACATTTCGGCTGTTGTACGCTCCAACCTTCTTCATGGCACAGTGGATAAAGGCGTTAGATCCAGTGACAGGACCCAAAGAGTGTGAGTTCAATACCTGGTGAAGGCAGTGCAGAACTTGGAGAGGGGAATTAACAGGAGATAACTGACAACTGACATCCATTAAAACATGCCACGTGGAATTAGAACAGTCTACACGAATGAGCGAAATAAAGGGTTCAGTTCGACATTCCGACCACCTGAAGAAGGCCGGAGTGTACAACGGCCGAAAGGTAATAAATATGGCAACATTATGGATAAAAATAGTGAATATTGTGTATTTTTTTCGAGACTTAGCATGAGCAAAATAAATTTCTGAGTTTGGTCTCCACCCCAGAATGACGTCAAAATCCGCGAAAAATTTTAATCCTTTACTTGTCACTTTTGCTTAGTTTAATTTGTAACATATATCAATGTAGGTAGAAAAAAAAGCAAATGTTGATAATATACCGATGGTTATAAAGCACTCCCTGGGGTCCCCAATTCATCTTGCCCCCGCGATCTGGGGGTTCAAGGATAGTACCTACCGACCCTGCATGGTAGGTTTTTGCTGTAAAGGACTGAACTGATGGAATTAAGAAATATAGCTCTTCAGAACAGTTGCCATGGAAATAGCTATAGAGTAGCGAAAGGCTTGCGATGTTTCGTCTGTGGGAGAAGGAGCTGTGGAGTGGAAAATAATTCCTCTAAAGTACTAATAAATTGTGTACCGATTTGTTTATTTGTTGATTTGATGATAATCAAGGCAAAAGACATCACTTCCAAGATTGTAAGTTCAAATTGCGAAGAACACCATAAAAGTGAATTTATTTGAATAAATTTGCTTAAAATGAGTTAATATCAAATGAAATGCTGAAATGCATTTCTGATATTTATTTACTTTAATCGTAAAAATGGATTATCCCTCTCAGCGAATTAAATATCTTCACAATGAAAAATAATACCAATGTATTTATTCTGGTGAGTACTTGATTTCTTTTTAAGAAAAATGCACGTGTGTTGCTCTAAAATAGCATTAAAATCTGCAAATGATTTTAACCTTTTCAAAAAGGTCTATCTTTTACACACCAAATGATATATCTATTCTTGCATTTGAATGATAAAAGTTAGGTGTCAAATATAGGTCACCAGTAACACCTGAATATTACAGAGTTTTTTTTTTATGTACAATATTGACAAAGGCTATTGAAGGACCTGTAGATCCATTAACAATGAATTGACTTTTTTTGCCTATATCATCACATCAAGGGCAATATTAGCAATAAATTTGTAAATACCAAAAGTCCCCATCCACATATGATATAAAAGAGATGCTTTATCAAATCTGCGACAGATGTTGACAAAGTTACAATGGAAATGTTTCAAATCGATATGTTTTAAAAATGTAAATGTTTTTTTTTCTGATAGGAAAGAGACAAGGATCATTTTGATCAGTAATGAAATGTCAGTAGCGATAGCTTGAATGATAAATCAGTTTTGTAGTTGGCGTAAAAGCTGTCATAAAGTTGGCTCAAGGTTATGAAGCAATTGTCTAAAATTCAAAATCTTTTAGGTTGTTTCGACCATCGCCGATCATTATCAAGAACGGTTGATGTATTTATTTTTATTATTATTGTTACCCAATATAAGGCCCAAGAGCCATTCAAGGTAGCAGGATACTGAATATAAAGCGTAAGAAGTGTAGATAATGAGAATATAAAGGATAGACTTGAAGATTGTAGAGGACGTGGCAGCATCGTTTCGGAAATCTGTTCCACAATTACCGGTTCTTGTGAAAGAGTCAATGTAATGGATTCGACTGTATTTGAACTCGGCTCTCCGATTCTTTAATCCGAGCCGCTATCCATTATTCCACAGAGCCCCACTCATGGCTAAACCGCGGTTTCTGATAATAGAAAATTGTGTTTTTTTCCCAAAAGAAAGCCTACGAGAAATCCAAACTTCCTCTTTGCATGTTTTTCAATCCAACTGTAAAAGATACTCTTAATAATATCCTGTCGAATAGAAGAGGTGATAATCTAACTCTAGACGTATTATTAAGATGAAAGAATTAAATATATTTTTAAATATATTTCCCTGTGTAATCAGATATTATATCTAATGTCGATGATTTTGTTTTGTTTTTATACAAAATAATTTTTAGTTGGTTGAACGATTCTACAATTTGCAAGATCGTACCAGGAACAATTCATCCGAATATATGTAGAGGAAGGAAAAATTGTTTGACACTTCTCGTCGCCCATCCAAACAATAAGAGACGGTAAGTTTCATTAAGAGAAAAGAAACTTGCATGGCTTTGCAAGACCTTTGCAAAAACACCTGTCGATAGCACAGACGTGGATCCCGGCTTTTATCAATGGCGTTAGTCTGAAGGAAACGCATTATTCGAACTTGCGTTGCCGATTCTGTTTTATTTGTCTTTATTCTTGCCTTAATAGTAATTGCAGCTGATTAAAAAAAAACGGTCTATTACTAAGCAAGGAATCGCTTGTTAATTTTAACGCCTCCAAAACGAAACTTCTGTCTTTTAATCGTCTAAGAGGACTCTTTCTGCCTTCCATCAATATGGCTGATGTTAAACTCCAGGAAACTGATTCATTTCACCTTCTCGGGCTAAAATTTCCCGCTGACATGAAAGTAGAAAGATTATATCGACCCAATTGCTAGGTCTGCTGCTAGGAAGGTTATTTCCCTGTGTCGTCTTAGACGATGTTTCTCGTCAGAATTTCTATTTTTAATCAATTCACCCCAAGCAAGGCGGGAATGCCACTAGTACGCATCGAGTTACAGAGAGTGAAAGTGAAAGAAAAGAATGCTTACTTGAAGAAAGGATAAAAAATGAACGGGGTTCAAGACGACAGAAGATGACGATTGGTGTTGCATTTAAATTTGTGAATAGTTTTCAGGGAAGCAAGTAAACGGGAAGAAGTTATTTATAAGTCTATCATTCATCCTTTCTATGCATATTGCAGTCACATCAGCTTTGGTATTCTTGTTCCATATTTAAAAATTCTTGAGAAAAATCCAAAGAAGAATTTACACTTTTATTGGACCTGACATGTCATCTCGGCTTCAGTCACTTCATGAATTAAAGCACAGTACAGTGGGGCCTCAGTTCACGAATTTAATTCGTTACTGAAGGCAGTTCGTAAACCGAAATGTTCGTAAACCGGAAATATTTCCCAATAGGAATCAGTGTAGAGAAAAACACTGTATAACGCATGAATGTATACAACACGGCGGTTAACTCAGAAATTATTCCGTTCGGGTTAACTCGGTTCGGCAATGTTTTTCGAGAACCGAAATTTTGTTCGATAACCGAAGCATTTTCATCTAGAATTTTCTGTTAGAAAACCGATTTGTCCGACATATGAGACTTTCGAGAACCGAGGTTACACTGTACTAGATTGATGTCAAGGTCTCATAATCTTACACTTGAAATGGCTAGATGTAACCGTAAGTTCTATACTGACAGTTTCTTCTCTCGCATTTCCCACTTGTAGAACACTCCTCTAGCTTCTTGCTTCCTAGTCAACTTTGATCTTCAAAAGTTTAAATGCAATGCAAGTCGCTACCTGCCGCTTTCTTGATTCTTGTTCTTTTATTGCTCTCTCTCTCCTTAATAGTGTTTCTTTTGCTCATCTTCTGTGGCACTCAGTAACCCCCTTGAGTCTCAGTAACCTTATGGCCTTGCTTAGGGTGAAACGATAAAGAAATCCGCAAAAATAGATATTTCTACAACAGCTTACAAATGACGAAAATGCCAAATGTTCTATGAAGATAAACATATGTCAACTCGCTATCGATGAGAACATAAAATCTGATGACAATATCTTTCTGAAGGAAACAGATTTCTCTCATGAGAATAAATGAAATTTGATCTTTAATCGTAAATATTCAAATGGAAACTATCAGTTTGTTTCAAGCAAGTACAAGCTTCTCTTCCGTGTGCAGTCAGAAGTATTCGTAGTTATCTTCTTAAACTTGGTTCATTCGAGAATTTTAAGAGCATTAGGACAGAGGTCATTTAGAGCAATTCAATAAAATAGCCTTCGAGTTTGAAGACGACTTTTTGCAGATACCCTGGACGAGGAGGGTGCGATTTAATATAGGATATGACCCGTACAACCAAGTTAAGATGAGTCACCTGAGGCTCTCAAACATTTTAAAAATAAATGACGTAAATCTGACAGGACAACAAGGGACAATAAAAACGACAAACGTTAATCCAAAATTTATTTACATAATATATACAAAACTACGGTTTGACTTGATTTGGTTTGCTTTGGTTTGGTTTACGGCATGTCAACGACAATGGGTTATTTAATGCCGACAACATTTTTATTGCTAGTAATAAGTTTTTCAAAAACGTATTGCTGGTAATGTTTTTTCCTTAAAAAATGTACTGCTGTTAATATTTTTCCCAAATGTGTATTGCTGGCAATATTTTTTTTACTCAAAAAATGTATTGCTAGTAATATTTTTTCCTTCATAAATGTATTGCTGGTAATTGTTTTCCTTAAAAAATTCGTTGCTGGTAATATTTTTACGAAAATATATTGCTGATATCGAAACCCATTTTTACACTTTCATAGTGGTTTTGATCCCAGTTTGGGACTTAACTATTTGCCCATAGCTGGGACCCTAACAAGTGCTACCACACCATGTCAGGGAAGACCTGCGAACACCAGCAATTAATAGGTGGTTTCACGCTCCTCAGAACCTCCTGATAAGAAGACTTGCTGTCGGATGTAGTTTATCGTCAGACCCAGAACACGAATGCTGGCAATATTTATTTCCAAAAATGTATTTCTGGTAATGCTGTATAGCTGGTAATATTTTTTCTTCAAAATACAGTGCTGGTAATAATTTTGTACAAAAATGTATTGCTGTTATAAAAACCTATTTTACACTTTCAAAGTGTTTTGCCCAGTTTGGGAGTTAATTATTTGCCCGTAGCAGGTACCCCTAACAGGTGCTACCACTCCAGGTCAGGGTGAGCCTGGGAACACCAGCAATTAAGAGATGGTTCCACGCTCCTCAAAACCTCCTGATCAGAGGCATTGCTGTCCAGGTACTTATAAGATTTGAACTTGTGTCTATTCTCTTTAGAAAGACTGGTTCTGGACCAACCCTTAGCTATAGCCATTATGTACTTCTACTAGTAGTAGTCGATATAATAGTCTTGTGTGAGCCCTCTTCATTTGTCATATTTCAATACTTATCGATACTTTTTTTTTAACTGTAGGTTTGACAGAAAAAAAAAACAATGTTCGAAAGATCAGTTTAAATGCCCAGTGCTGGTGTTGAAGAAATACACAATGAAGCGACGATAAATAATAGCCTATGCTGTGTAAACGTCCGGTGAAAGCGTTGAGCAGTTGCTGGTAAAGCCAAACGATGGACCGACTGTAGTATTTAACTCAAGTGTACGAAGATAAGTTGTTGGAAGTCTGGACGATATGCACGCAGCAACTTCCTAAGCCAGGTGAGGTAGTTTAACAGGAAACGCCGGTCGTAGATAATGTTCGGCGATGTGTTGAGTGAACCAAGTGAGTTAGGTTAAAAAGAAACGCCGGAAGTAGGTAAGTAAAGAACCGGTAGTGCGTTCGCAATGAGCTGTTGAAGATAGGCCGAAATAGCTGTACTGTCCAGTGCAGGCGTTGTGATGAACCAAGTGAGTTGGGTTGATATAGGAACGCCAAAAATGGTCTCTTCATGTGTAGCCGGAAGTAAAGATCTGTGGGGAGCATTAAATGCGCAAGTCCAGAAAAGCCTGCGGTTTGGTTTGGTTTGGTTTGGTTTGATCTGGTTTGTTTTACGACATATCAACCTCAATGGGCTATTTAATGCCGACAACTTTTTTTTTCCTGGTAATATTTTGTTTTGTCAAAAATCTATTTCTGGTAATATTTTTTCCCTCAAAAATGTATAACTGGTAATATTATTGAAAAAAATATATTGCTGGTAATATTTTTTTTCACAAACGTATTGCTGGTAATAGTTTTTTTTTCAAAAATATATTGCTGGTAATAGATTTTTTCTTCAAAAATTATTTTTGGTAATACTTTTTACAGAGTATTTCTGGTATTAAAACGTGTATTTTACACTTTCATAATGCTCTTTACCTCAGTTTCGCGGTTAACTATTTGCCCATAGCTGGAACCCTAACAGGTGTTACCACCCCAAGTCAGGGAAGACCTGGAAACACCAGCAATTAAGAAGTGGTTTCACGCTCCTCAAAACCTCCTTATCAGAGGCCTTGCAGTTGGACGTAGTTTATCGTCTTACCCAGGAGGCGGATGTAGTTTATCATCATACCCAGGACGGGGCCTGCGGTAAGTGGATGTTGCAGTAATTGTATGAGTAGGTCCAGCAATGTCAGAAGTAGGAGGAGCTGTGGTAGCCGGAAGCAATAAAGGCCAGAAATGCCGAAAGTAAGAGTAGGGAAAGTTTCCAACTAGCGTTAAGTTGGCAGACAAAAATAAGTGCACTGTAATTTAATACATAAACCGTCCAAACACCCTGGTTGCAAGGAACAGGGGCCTTCGCCCCTCCTCCTCTCTCCTAGATTTATTGTATATAAAATAAAATTGTGACACAAGGCCTAAAAGGGTGGAATGGGTTGAGGCTGGTCGACACTTATACCGAGCTAATCAAAATTCTATATAAAACTATGTTGATGATATGCAAAGGAGGGGGATGAACCCGAAATTCATCTATGTCCAGAAGGGAAATGGCATAATGTGCTTGTAACCTGGGAAGGAATAATTAGCCTCAGACTGAACCAAAGACCTAGGCTAGAAGAAAGCAACCTTCTGGTTTATGTACAGCAAAAAAAGAAAAATAAATAAATGTGCTGTAACTTAATACAGACCCCATCCAATCACCCTGGTCACAGGAACCAAGAGCATGCGCACATTCTCTCCTAGATTTATTGTATATGAAATACATTTGTGGCACCAGGCCTAAAAGGGTGGTAAGGGTTGAGGTTGGTCGACACTATCTTATGCCAAGCTAATCAGATTTACAACCCATTCATTCATTATAATTTGCACATTCACCACAGGAACTCATCCATCATCATTTAATCCTACATATACCACAATACCGCACATTCTGCAAAACACCCCATGAGTAAAATTAATAAGTATAAAATTCTATATAAAAATCTTTTGATGATAAGCAATGAAGCGGGGAGAGGATGAACCCAAAAAGAAACTAACCAAACGTAACTGATGTTAGTTGGACCCGTCCATCCCTCAAAAGAACTCCTCCCCATCTCCCCGGGATTTACATTGAGCCAGGTTGTGACAGGTTGTGACACAAGGTCGGTTTTTAACGTGGGGAACTGATTGTTTCAACTCAGGCTGCTGGTCTTTGCTTATTTAAGCTGGTCATAACTTGTCTGAGCTGGACATAGCCGGTCATACCACCGCTACGGAAAAGAAGATTACGAAACAAGACTTAGGATTCTGTCCACACAACGGGAGGGAGAAGGCCTCAGTCACGGAACAGTTACAACACCCGCAGCATCTACTCCGACCTTCTCCTCAGTCAGTTATGTGCCACGTGCGATACACGTTCAGGCGATCCTGTATCTTTCGATACATGTTTGACGAGGCAGATTTTTTTCCTATAGTTCCTCCCCAGCTATAGTTTGGTCTCATCCGACCATAAAACCTTTTGTCAGACCTTATTAATATGAGCTTTGGCATAGTTGAGCCGTACTCGTTTGTCCTTTTTCGTAAGCAGTGGCTTTTTCCTATGTATTCTGCCATAAAAACCGACATTGTTCAAATTTCGTCGCACTATAGACGTATACATATTGATTCCGATATTGGTCAGGAACCCTTGGGAAAATGCAGAGGTAGCAACAGGATTCGAACCCGATACCTAATTGCTCTTGTAGTTATTTTTTTAGTCGTGGAATGCCACTTCTTGATTGTGATGCCGTTATACCAAAGGCTTTCCAATTATAAATAAATTTTCGCACGGTGGAAACGTCTGATTTTAGAACAACATTTTCAACCGTTTTTTAATTTATTATTACAGTAGAATCCCTAATATCCAGAATCCTACATATTCGGAGTACCACATATCCGAAATCCTTCATATGCAGAACCCCTTATATCCGGAGTGCCTCATATCCGGAATCCCGTATATCCGGACATGATTTTCATGTGTATATTTGAATAATTTGGGTGATATGTAACCGATTTGAAATTTCTGTTTTTCAGGAAATTTACTTTGGATAATTACTTATGTTTATTTCACCCTAATGGCTTGTATTGGTGCTAAAGATGATGGGAATAAGAGAAAAGGATGACAATGAGACACATCTGCAACAAGATAGTGATGAGATGCATGATTGTGATGAAACCTGGAGTGAAATTGAAAAGCTACTGAAAAGGTTGTCAGATTTATG
Organism: Acanthosepion esculentum; assembly: GCA_964036315.1. Taxonomy (NCBI): domain Eukaryota; kingdom Metazoa; phylum Mollusca; class Cephalopoda; order Sepiida; family Sepiidae; genus Acanthosepion; species Acanthosepion esculentum. Next base: position 19,599,107 of record OZ038508.1, on the reverse strand, counting down.
GAAAGAAAGCCAGCATTCAGCTATGACGATTGCAATAACACACACAGTGTTAAAAAGTGTCTTTCATTTAAACAATTTTAAGAACAAAAGCAAAACGAAATTCGGAAAAAGTTGAGAATGACATTAGAAGAGAAAGAATCATCATGCAACGGCGATTAAAAAATCCTCGTCACATTATTTGTTTTGCATACGTGGCAGACTTAATTTGATGAATTTTCATTAACGTTACATAATTTAATTCTTTTACCTTAAAACCAATTCTGTTATATTTCACTCACCATTAGCTTATTTTATTTACTATAAAACATTGAAAATAAATGTTAAACTTGATTTCAGTTCTTTTATTTTAATCTAAATATAACCCCCTCATATCCGGACTTTGTGACCAATTCCTCATATCCGGGATGCCTTCTGAGCCTGGTTATAAGGGATTATACTGTATAATAGTTACACAAGCATATTATTCATTCTTAATTATTAAAGCGATCTCTTTGTTAATTTTATATCAATAACTTTCAGTATTTAATTCAGAACATTATACAGGGTGTATCAAAAATATTTTTACAAACTTTGAGGGTGGGTTCCTCACACCAAAACAAGGAAAAAAGAACATGTGTGTGAGTTAATCTTCCCTGCGCTTAAATACTACAAATCATTAGGATTGGTTATTAGAATCTCATATCCAAATTTTTGAGTGATTTATAGTAAGTAAAAATCGAACCAACCCTATTACGCCATTAGTGCAAATGTTCCAGTCTATCACTTTTCATTCCATTGATCCACTCGCATCTGTCGGTGTTTCTTTATTGATCGTCGACCACAACTCTTAATGTAAAAGTGTCCAGTATTCCTTCAAGAAGTGGACATAGAATTTCAATCTCAAAGACCTGATTATTACTTGTCAGTCATGATGTATATTTCGGAGTTGAGGCCAAACACTTTCTTTGTAATAGACTAGTTGTGAATCATTTTCACCGACCCAGCACCGAATATCGTTCAGCCTGTGTCCAAGTGATTTGCAATTCATGTTAAACTCTGCTATTCTCTGCCTGAGGTGGAATGACGACGAGACGCGTCTATGGATTGTCAGGGAAAGAGTTAACCATTGCTAAACAAGAACTGGAATAATTTCGGATTGATAGATTGTTCTTGAAATAATATAAATCTCCATACTGACCTATAAACTGGGACAACGCGCCAAAATTTAAACAGATATAAATCTATCATCTTCCATTTTACTACAAAATCGACCAATCAGGCAATTACCGCTTATTTATACTTCAGTGAACGTCATCATTTCTATCAATTAATCTTAAATAAAAATATTTATTGATTGCAAATATAAGACAAAGGTTCTGTCGCGAAAATGAAACCCCAGTGCCTAGGACTTTTCTAATATGTTTGAAAATAATGGGGACTTGTTCATCTTAATTAAAGCTTAGTACTACTACTTCGTCTTCTTATGATCTCTTTAGGACGTGAAACGGTCATGGCTCTCCACAATTTCCTATCCTTTGTAGCTTTTAGTAAGGTTTAACTTGTTATCTCTCTCGGTGTTGTGGTAGGATCCACCTAATTTGCATAGTGGAGTACCGACCATATAAATATGGTTGGTACCGGGAAGAGAGGGGAACGAATCAAGAGATTCAACCAGAGACTCTGCCCGACTGCGACTCAGTCAACACATTCTCCAGGAACGGTCTTCCCAGGAATATACAAAAGACTATATGTAAATATTGTGTACACTTTCTTGTTTCAATACATTTTGTTCTAAGTACATTTTGTGTTGCATTATTATTCCATGCATTAGTCAAGTTTCAACACTCAGTTTTACCATTCCTTTACACTAACGTATTAGGTAATTGCCTCGCTGCTTTCTTCTGTCCCATTTTCCTTTGGTATGCCTTATGAGTGTCAGATCCTCCAAGCCTTTTTTTTTCATTATGTGTCATAGAAATTGAAACTATTCCTTTCTAATTCTAAATAGAAGGGTCCTTTTGTTTCCATTTTCCTTAAAAATCACATGTAATCACATCTTCAATGCATGGAATTTTCAGCATACTCTTTCAGAATTAAATTTCTATTGTCTTCTTCATCTGTGAGGAGATTGTCCAAAATTCACTGCCATCGATGACGACTGATATTACGTAATATTCTAGTACTCTTTCCTTTGTTTCTAAAAGAATTGTCCTGTTTCTTAATACTTTGCTTAGCTTTTGAAAGGCAACTTTCCTTAAGAGTTTCCATTTTTCTCAGTATTCACATCTTCAGTACATGAGATTCTCAGCATCTTCTTTCAGAATTACATTTCTATTGTCTTCTTCATCTGTGAGGAGATTGTCCAACATTCACTGCCATCGATGACGACTGATATTACGTAACAGTTTAGTAATCCTTTCTTTGTTTTTAACGGAATTTTCCTGTTTCTTAGCTCTCGGAAGGCATCTTTCTCACTTCGGATATAAGAGATCTTTTGTTTCAATTTTCCTTAAAACTTCCACAGTCATTACATCTTGAGTACATGGGATTCTCAGCATCTTCTTTCAGAATTACATTTCTATTGTCTTCTTCATCTGTGAGGAGATTGTCCAACATTCCCTGCCATGGATGATTACTGCATTACGTAACAGTTTAGTTCTTTTTTCTTTGTTTCTAACGAACTCTTCCCATTTCTTAGCTTTTGGAAGGCATCTTTCTTTCTTCGAATTTCGGTGTCACATTTTTCCTCTTCTGTTAAAACACTTCCCAATTTTTAAATATTTTTAATTGCTTGATTTTGGCATCTTCGATTTGAAGTTCTCATCTCGGACTGTCCTCTTTACGACAAACCCTACATTCTAACAATTGTTCTTTCTCCTCACTTTTCTTTACTAACGTCTGTAGAATTTCCCGCAGTTTTCTTTCTGTGTCTGCTATCAGTACTGTGTCATATGCATACCTTATGTTATTAAGATGGTGTCTACCAATAATAAATCCTCGTAGGAATTCCAGTTCTCTTAAAATTAGCTAGGTGTGAAAGTTTGAATAAGTACAAGTCGGAAGACTCGCCCCAGTTAAAGCCCAGCTCATTTCCCCACCTCTCTCCGACTCTCTCTTTATAAACTACACTCTTTCTCTCTAAATCTCTATCTCTTTATAACTTAGACTCTTTCTTTTTCTTTCTTTATAACTTACTCACTTACTTTCTAACTGTATCACTCTCTCTCTCTCCTTCTAACTTACACTCTTTCTCTCTAACTCTGTCTCACTCTCATTATAAATTATTCTCTTTCTCTTTAACTCTTTCTCTCTTTATAACTTAATCAATTTCTCTCTAACTCTCTCGCTCTCTCTCTCTCTTTATAACTTACACTCTTTCTCTCTCATTATAAGCTATTCTCTTTCTATCTAACTCTCTCTTTATAACTTACACGCTTCCTCTCTAACTCTCTCTATTTATAAGTTACTCTCTTTCTCTCTAACTCTCTTACACTCTCTCTTTATAACTTACCTAACCCTCTCTCTCTCTTTATAACTTACTCTCTTTCTCTCTCTCTCGCTCTCTCTCTTTATAACTTACACTCTTTCTCTCTAACTCTCTCTCACATTATAAGTTATTCTCTTTCTCTCTAACTCTCTCTTTATAACTTACACGCTTCCTTTCTAACTCTCTCTCTCTCTTTATAAATTACTCTCTTTCTCTCTAACTCTGTCTTTCTCTTTATAACTTACTCTCTTTCTCTCTAACTCTCTCACTCTATAACTTATACTCTTTCTCTCTCTCTCTCTCTTTATAACTTACTCTCTTTCTCTCTAACTCTCTCACTCCATAACTTATACTCTTTCTCTCTCTCTCTCTCTCTCTCTCTTTATAACTTACTCTCTTTCTCTCTAACTCTCTCACTCTATAACTTATACTCTTTCTCTCTCTCTCTCTCTCTCTTTATAACTTACTCTCTTTCTCTCTAACTCTCTCACTCCATAACTTATACTCTTTCTCTCTCTCTCTCTCTCTTTATAACTTACTCTCTTTCTCTCTAACTCTCTCACTCCATAACTTATACTCTCTCTCTCTTTCTCTCTCTCATGTATACACACATATTCCGTCTGTGGGAAAAGAGGATATAGAATGGGAAATAAGTCTTGGGAAATGTATGAATCCATCTCTTCTTTTCTCCCCATTTATGGGTTAAATAACAACGCAGGATGGGTTCTATAGCCTTGGCTGGCAACCATTCTAGATCTGGCGACTAGATAAAATCACCCAGCAATTTTGGGCCACCCATGCAGGATGTATTGACCCATGACAAACGCACACTGAGTGAAATTCTTTCGTCATCTGAATTGCGCATTCTGCCGTAGGGGGAGAAAGTTTTTCTCTTTTTTTCTCAGTTGCGTATATCGTTGAAGAACTCGTGGGGAGGAACAAGAAGTGATATAGTGATTAAATCATTTAAGAAATGTGCTATTAGTAACGTAATGAATGAAAAAAGGGACCCCATTAACTTTAATCCTAATATCTATCTATCTATCTATCTATCTAATATCTATCTATCTATCTATCTATCTATATATATATATATATATATATATATATATATATATATATATATATATATCAGGGATGACTAAAACTTGCTTACTATAAGCCCCACATACGATAAAGTTAAGATGTTTGAACACTGCAAGACATGAACAAAATTTAAACTGCATTAATGTACATGACGGGAGTGTGGTCCCTTAATCCACTTACTCATGACAGTCTTCTGATATTCTTCTGTCACATTTGCTGGCCAGAAATTCCATTAATCCCTCTGCCTCCCACCGTTCCATCCCTCAGCACTAAAGAACAATGCCTCACCCAGATCTAGCATTAAAATTAGGATTTAAATTCTTAAATATTTTTACTAACCATGAACATAAATCTTACGTTTTAATCCAATGGGGTCTCAATTCATAATCAGTCAGTCAGTTACGTGCCATGCGTGATAGACGCTTAGGCGATCATGTATCTTTCCATACATGACTGACGAGGCAGATTTTTCCCGCAGTAGGTTGCCATTTCTTTCTGCAGTAGACCAGTTGTCATCCAAGGCTATAGAACCCGATCTGTCCTGCTATTTACCCATAGCTTGGGGGAAATAGCAGTGGATTCATACCTTTCCCAGGGGTCAGTCAGTTATGTGCCCTGCATGATACACGCTTAGGCGATTATGTATCTTTCGATACATGATTGACGAGGCAGATTTTTTCCCCGTAGTAGGTTGCCATTTCTTTCTGCGGTAGACTAGTTGCCATCCAAGGCTATAGAACCCGATCTGTCCTGCTATTTAACCATAGCTGAGGGGAGAAGAAGACGATTCATATCGTTCTCCGATTCCTCAATCCGAGCCGCTATCCTCTGTGCCTCCACTCATACCCAATAAATAATTATAAAGCTTGAATTTTTTCTTATTTATCTTTTATATATTAACTGTGATGAAAAAAGTATCTCAGCTAACATATTTCAACAAGTCACATATTAAAGGTCAAAGAGCTTGCAGAGGTCAGGGGAGTGAAGATGAAAAGGAAACACGTGCGTTTATATTTCCTGCTAGAAGAAGGCCCATCTTCCTCTATACCTTGCAGCTCTCAACAAGTTCCTTCCGTCTGCCACCGCCCCCAGACCACATTCTGTTATCCACGTGCTTATGTCCGCTAGGTATGTTATGCGTTGTTTCCCCTTGACTCTCTTTCCTTCTATTCGACCTGTGAGTATTAGAATCTCCAGACCCTCCTTCCTCATTATGTGTCCCAGAAACCAGCTGCCTCTTCCTGATGTTAAATATGTCTCCTCCTTGTTTGTATCCTCTCTAAGACCTCATCGTTGATCACACGATTGTTCCATGATATTATTAGCATCCTTCTTGGGCAGCACGAGCCTCAGTTTGGCCTCCCCTGGGTGAATGAAATATTTGATTTCTTTTCAGGTGAAAGCGATTGGGATTTTGCGGGTTTTGAAAAAAAAAAATTAAAAAATGAGTCTTGTTTTTGTTGTTGATTTACGGTATATATCTATTTTGATATTTTGAGTTATTTCGTGTTTAGAACAATATAGACTAATTTTGAAAGAATCAGATTGAATTCTTACTCAATAAAATTCTTTCAAATACAACTGTACCCTTATATTTGCTCTCCTAAATTTTGTCTCCAAAATAACAGTTAAAGGCCTCGGTACCGTCTAATATTTTCCTAAAATTCGGTAATCAAGATTCTTATTCTTGTCTGTCGCATATTTCTACCAAAATTCAAATTTCAAGTGAGGAAACCTATTTCCATCCAACCAGAAGAAAGGTTAGGAACGTCAAAATCAAATATGTCGATATATTAAAGACCGGGGCGAGGCCAACAGTTTTGTCTTGCAGAATTACATGTTATCCCGGGGCATTAAGGCGTTTATCTTGCCTGTCAACCAGTTATTCTGTCCAGGCCTTGTAATCTCTGAAAATCGCGCATATATAAAAGAAAGAAAAAAGGAAAACATTAGCTGTTGTGAAAAATAAAATATGTGCATTTAAGATAAGAAACCAGTTAATCATCTTGGTTTGTGTAAAGAGAAATATTGTTCAGGCATAAAAACTTTCGTTATTCGAAAACATCGACATTTTTCATCTATTCATGAAGCAGTTAAAACAATTTGGGACGCGAACAGGTCTTTCTAAAAGATATTCGGACAACTGAACTCGTTCTTTGAAATTGGTCGTCTGATATGTTGACCATCGCCTTATAATAAAAAAAAATGAATGGATCAGTCGAAACGTCGTTTTGTACATTCAAATAACAGCAAAAATGAATTCATTTTTCTGAAAATTTCTTTCAACTAGAATTGGCTTGCAACTCGCTCAGGCGTCTTGAAATTCTCACAGTAGTATTGTTGAAGTTATCGCTAACATTTCTTGTCGAGATTTACAAATATGTTTCGTTCAATTTCGCAAACCTATCGATGAAATTTAAAAACTTAAAGAAAAGATATGCAAGAATCAATATTGCATTTTTATTAAATAAGTATTTATTATTTTAATCATTCAATTGTTTTTGAAATATTGACAGTGTGTCGTCTATTAAATAATAAAGCTTTTAATTTTTACAAAAAATAAATGAAAATTTATTTTACTAAGCTGTCCGCCCTAGTAAAACTAATTGTACTTTGTACCCCTTATCTGTTTGCACTTCTCCCCAAAATGTGACGGACGAAACGACGGACTAACAGAAATCAAATTATTTTATATATAGACAGATAGTAATGACTCTTCTGCAATTCTCCAAATGTAAACAATGAAAGACTGCTACTCATCACTAAACGGTTGAATTCGGTTCCAACGAGCTGGTCGCTAAGCGAGCTGGTCGCTAAGCGAGCTGGTCGCTAAGCGAGCTAGTCACTAAGGGAGAAGTTTCATCGAACGCTATTTTAGGCATCAACGCATGTAATAGGTTCGTGTCAATCGACTACATATAGTTTGAATGTTACTCTTGAGCCATTTCTAAGATTTCTAAATATTTTTACAGTTGTGTATGGAACAGGAAACGTAATAAATTCGAAAAAACAGTACTAATTTTGTAGATTATATCAAGTTGTTTACTGTAAATACAGTACAAGTAAATTTTTATTTATTTATTACTTTATTTACTGATTTTAATTCATTTTCAAGACAGAGAAAACAAACCGGAACAAAATTTTCATACAAGGTGCAATTCCGTCTAATCTGATTGATTTTTTATTTTTATTTTTATATCTTGCTGCTGGTCGTATATCCGGGGTTTGATATAGATATAAGTCTGTTTGTTTGTTTTGTTTTACGGCATATCAACACCTCAATGGGTCATTTAATACCGACAGCTATTTTTTTCCTGGTAATATTTTAGTTTTGTCAAAAATCTATTTCTGGTAATATTTTTTTCCTCAAAATTGTATAGCTGGTAATATTATTTTCAAAAACGTATCGCTGGTAATATTTTTTTTCAAAAACGTATCGCTGGTAATATTTTTTTTCAAAAACTTATCTCTGGTAATATTTTTTTTCAAAAACGTATCGCTGGTAATATTTTTTTTCAAAAACCTATTGCTGGTAATAGTTTTTTTCAAAAACGTATCGCTAGTAATATTATTTTCAAAAACGTATTGCTGGTAATATTTTTTTTCAAAAACGTATCGCTGGTAATATTTTTTTTCAAAAACATATAGCTGCTAATATTATTTTTTTCAAAAACGTATAGCTGGTAATATTGTTTTTCAAAAACGTAAGAGTTTTTTTCCAAAACGTATCGCTGGTAATAGTTTTTTCTTCAAAAATTTATTTCTGGTAATAATTTTTTTACAAAGTATTTCTGGTATTAAAACCTATTTTTACACTTTCATAATGCTTTTTACCTCAGGTTCGGGGTTAACTATTTTTCCATAGCTGGGACCCTAACAAGTGCTACCAACCCGTGTCAGGGTGGACCTGGGAACATCAGCAATTAAGAGGTGGTTCCACGCCCCGCAAAGCCTCCTGATCAGAGGCCTTGCTGTTGGACGAAGTTTATCGTCTTACCCTGGACGCGGATGTAGTTTATCGTCATACCCAGGACGAGATATAAGTCGTTCAGTGAGGCCCATCAGTATTTAAAAAAAAAATCGACATATTTCGAATTTAAAAGAAAAGAATTATTTGAGCAAACGCAGACAATAATAACAATCTTTTCTCCATGACGAATGTGAAATTGATTGATTTATTTTTTTTACAGTTTACCAACCCTTTGTGGGTTATTTAAAACCAAAATATATTTTCGATTGTAAAAATAATTTTTTTTTTCAAAAAAAAAAATTGCATTAACAATTTTGAGAATAACAATGATTTTTCCAGTAATATGTCCTACTATTTAACCCATAACTGGATGCGCATCTTTCTTAAGAGTAATTGCGCGTAAGTGAATGTAATCAACACGACTGCAATTCGAACCCGGCTCTTCGATGTCTCAGTTAGAGCTGCTATATATTACATCGCCTGCGCATCCACCGGTTAATGAGAAAATATTTCAGTATTTAAAATCAAAATTCTTCAACTAAATAAGAAACATTTGTGAATTCACCTTCACTATATAGTAATTTTTAAAGCATAGATGTGACACAAGGTCAAAAGTAAGTAACTTACTATTCAGTTGTAACTTTAAGTTACGCTAACCATTATACCACGTTGAAGTGCCCTATTTACTAAAAACATTTGTATTAGTAGAAAATTGATATCTATCATGCTGGGCAAAATCTTATTGGTCAAAATCCATTTTCTGTTTGTATGCTGTCTTCCTTTCAAAGTAGATTTTCAAAAAAAAATCTTCATTCATTTTGATGGTCGTAATTCAAGGCAGTAACTGCATCTATGTTACTTTCCTTAACTATTCTCGAAGAAAAACAGCGACATTCATTTCTTTTCGCAAAATCCCCAGAGAGAATTATCAGTAATCATCAAGTCTAGACTTCGAGGAGACTATACCATGTCTGATCAGTATCGGATCCATTGACTCTAAAATTGTTCCTTCAGGAATGATTTAAAGAGTGAAATCTGCCGGTACCTAGCTTGTTAAAAAGCCAAGAAACCTCAATCAAGCTTAAGATAATGACTCGTAATATCAGTGCACCGACGGAAGTCAGTGTTCAGGACAAGAGTAGAAAGAGAGGAGAGTGGTTTGCTTTCATTGTCTGCTTCTACACACGCAAGAATTTGGTAATAGTTAACGAACAAAAAGATCAGTCGCTATGTCAAAGTCCATTGTATCAAGCAGTTCCTCATGAATGGTTGGTATCCTGGGTAAGACGATAAACTACATCCGGCAACAAGGCCTCTGATCAGGAGGTTTTGTGGAGCGTAGAACTACGTTTTAATTACTGTTGTTCCCAGGTCTCACCCGGGGTGGTAGCGTCACTTAAGGTTCCGAGCAATGGTCAAATAATTAACCCCCACCAAATTGGGGACAAAACACTATGAAACTCTAAAAATAGGTTTTTATAGTAAAAATGCCAGCAATACATTTTAAAAAAATTATTACAAGCAAATACATTTTAAAAAGAGAAATAAATAAATTATGGCCAAAATTTTTAAAAATATTAAAAGCAATATATTTTTTTAAAAATATTACCAGCAATACATTTTTTAAAAAATTACCAGCAATGCATTTGTTTTAAATTATCAGCTGTACATTTGACTCTCGACAAAATCCCTCTTTACAAAAATCCATCAATTAAACCTGATCTACAAACTGATTTCTTACAAAGAATACATGTTCTCTTCATACGAACCTACCCTAAAAATCTCATCGGCATTAAATGACTTATTGAGTTTGATATACCGGAAAAGAAAATCAGCCAAATCAAAGTAAGAGTGAAAAAATGGGTGGATGTGCAGATGGTGTAACTGTTAAAGGCTCAATTTCGAATTCCAGTCGAGTTTGTTATATTCACTGTATTGCAAATACACTTGGGAAAGGTACGAGTCTATCCCTACACCTCTCCAAACTATCGGATAATTAGTAGGACATACTGGTTTCTTCAGCCTTGGTTGGCAACTCGTCTAAAAGAATAAACTCCGAATTTGAGCATGAAGGTAGTCAATTCATCTCGTGTAAAATCTACTTGCTGTTGAAACTACAATAGCAACTCTGAGCGTAGTGTACAGAGGTTGAGAGCAAGTGACAAAATGAATAATTCGAAGGCTTTCATCTTAGTCAAAACGAATACTGAGCTAAATTCGCTAAATGCAAGGAAAAGAGTACCTAATTGCGACGATCAAAGATGAAGAGGAGACTTGAAGCATCAAAAATGTCGTTGTACAGAAGGATGCTGAGGATAGAATGAACCGAACATGTGAGCAACGACGAAGTTTTTGAAAAAATGGATACAAAAAGGATACTAATACTTAACATCAGGAAGTGTTGAGGTTTGTGGGGCACGTAATGAGGTCTTGGAAAATATGATACTCACAGGACAGATAGCAGGAAAGTGGGACAGAGGGAGACAACGCATGACATTACTGAGCTTGAGTAAATGGATGGTGGAACAGCGTTTAGGAGAAATAACAGAAAGATAAAATTTATTAAGTGCTACAAGGAATAGGAAGTTGTGGAGAGCCATGGTCGCCTACGTCCTGTGTGAAGACGGTATATAAAGAATAAGAATAAGAATAAGAAGAAGAAGAAGAAGAAGAAGAAGAAGAAGAGATGTAAATAATAGCACCCTTGTTGCAAAGCCACATAGAATACAATGTACATAAACTTTGTTATTTGTTGTTATTTATTAAACTGAACAACTCCCGTCCTGGTTAAGACGATAAACTCCATCCAACAGCAAGGCCTCTGATCAGGAAGGTTTGAGGAGCGTGGAACCACATCTTAATCGCTGGTGTTTTCAGGTCCACCCTGATCCGGGGTGGTAGCACTTTAGGGTCCAAGCTATGCGCAAATAGTTAACCGCCAAACTGGGCTCAAAACATTCAGTTATGTGCCATGCGTGATACATTCTTAGGCGATCATGTATATTTCGATCGATACATGACTGACGAGGCAAAGTTTTCCCGCAGTAGGTTGCCATTTCTTTCTGCGATAGACCAGTTGCCATCCAAGACTATAGACTCCGGTCTGTCCTGCTATTTACTCATAGTTGAGGGGAGAAGAGGAGGATCCATATCTTTCCCAAGGGTATTAGCACGTAAGTGAATGTAATGGATTTGACTGAAATTCGAAAAAGTCAAACACTATGAAAGTCTAAATATAGGTTTTAATACAGCAATACGTTTTTGTAAAGAAAAATCACCAGCAATAAATTTTTGAAGAAAAAATTATTACCAGCAATAAAAATCTCATCGGTATTAAATAACCCATTGCGGTTGATATGCCGTAAAACAAAATAAACCAGACAAAACCAAACTGAACAAACTGTATTAATCATCAAACGCCAAATTAGAGCCATGAATTGTCGAGTGATTAAGATTTAGCGTGACAGAATTTTTAACTTTACACGGAGGTGGTTCGTTTGGCGTAAAAACACTTAATGGATAGCGGCTCAGATTGAGGAATCGGAGAGCCGAGTTTGAATTGCAGTCGAATCCATTACATTCACTTACGTGCTAATACCCTTGGGAAAGGTATGAATCCTCTTTGTTCTCCCCATCTATGGATAAATAGCAGGACAGACCGGGTTCTATAGCTTCGGATGGCAACTGGTCTACCGCAGAAAGAAATGGCAACCTACTGCGGGAAAAAATCTGCCTCGTCAGTCATGTATCGAAAGATACATGATCACTTAAGCGTGTATCACGCATGGCACATAACTGACTGAGTGTTTTGATCCCAGTTTGGTGGTTAACTATTTGCACATAGCTGAGACCCTAACAAGTGCTACCACCCCGGATCAGGGTGGACCTGGAAACACCAATTAAGAGATGGTTCCACGCTCCTCAAAGCCTCATGATCAGAGGCCTTGCTGTTGGATGTAGTGTATCGGTATACTGCAGAAAGAAATGGCAACCTACTGCGGGAAAATCTGCCTCGTCAGACATGTATGGAAAGATACATGATCACCTAAGCGTGTATCAGGCATGGCCCATAACTGACCGACTTCCATTATCCAACTATCACAACACACTAAAGTATCTAATAGTTTCTCAATTGGTAAGTCGTTGATTTGTGATGTGACTTGTGCGGATACATTTTCGGCCGGTAATTTGATCAGGTCCGCGGTTGAGCCGGGTTTCGTCGCCTGAGACGCAGAGATAAAAAATAGTTATATATTCTTCTCTTACTGATAGATTTTTTTTTTACTCCTGTGGCAGTGGAGACTTCTGGGGTTATTGGCCCTCGTTCGATGGCGTTCCTTCGGAGGATTGGCGCGATTGCGTCTCGATTAAGGGACGAGCCTCGCGAAACGGAGTGGCTCTTACAGCGTGTCTCACTGGCGATGGTTCGAGGTAATGCTTTCTCCACCATTGCGGCTGGCAGAGGATAGAAAAAAATTGTTTATAGTTACTTTGTTCTAGAACTTTCATCAATGGTCAACTGAACTTGGTTTGTTTCAATAAACTTATAATAATAAATTGTAAATAAACTGAAGAACTGTGACAAATATTTTGAAGTAGAACACTGTGAAAACAGCTCTGCAAATTAAATCAAATTAATTTGGTGTCAAAATAAAGAATAAAGAAATTAAATACAAAAAAAAGTTTCTCAATATAATTAACACAATTCTTTTCAGTTATAAAATTGTCTCCAAAGACCATAAATCTATTATAAATATTAATTTTGTTCGTACTAGTATATAAATTTTTATTGTTTTTACTACAAAATGTTGACTAGTAATCTGCACGGACTTCAGCGTGTTGTTTTAAAAGTAGAGATGAAATAAAATCAGTTTTTGATTCATTTAGAATCTTTATACTTGGCGTTTCGATTATAGCGGCTGGAGACTACGTCAGTCTAAACGACCTTATTGCAACAAAGACACTGATCCGTTAATTCAGAGATCGATAAACAATACAGTTAAATGGGACTCCGAAAAAAAACAAATCCCCAGTTCTATTTACTTTTCACAGATAATTTGTGAAACGATGTTGACTTTAAACTTCTCAATGATAAACATTTCAAACACCGTGAGCCTTAAACGGATTGATCAGAATTAAAACCACAAAGAAGCTGTATCTCCCTTCTTAATTCTCTGAGAAACAGTTACTTATAAAATCGGCAACAGTTTTGCTTTAAAAGTGTAAGCATAATGCGTAGCATATGATAATCCCCGATTTGACTGTCACTTCGGTTCCTATGCCAGACAGATTACCTGGCGACTTGACAAGACCAGTTAACTGAACTGTCAAAGATACTCAACGAATGATTCGATGAACGGTTTATAGAGAGTGTTTGAAGAAATGTGTCGTGCTCTTCTTCCCGTTTAGCAGATCGAAATAAAAATAGATCATTGATGAGGTTTGCTCTACCGTATTTGATTTCATCGGCTGCAATTCATTAATTTTATCTGGCAATGATGTAGTCAGGCGCATTCGTTCTTAAAACTTTGAGACCTGACCGCCGCTTTAGCGGTAGTACAGAAAAATGACGTAATGACCAGCCAGCGGTTGAACAGTGGCAGAGAAAAATGACTTAACCATTTGAGCCCTGACCACCGATTTACCAGAGGTAGAGAAAAAAATTACTTAATGCCCAGCCACCGGTTGAACGCTGGGTAAACAATTGTGTCGTGTTTATTGGTTGTCTTACTTGGGCAGGCCGGGACACGAAGAAAGATTTCTGGCGATAAATTGAAGGCATGAAATACTCTCTCCCTTCTAAGTATAATGCTTATATCTTTTGTAACTATTTTTATATGTACCGGGAAATATTAAATACCAGTTATTTGCGAATTTTGACTCAGGAGCTCAGGTAGAAGGCTTAAAATCTTTCAGGAACACAGGGTTCAATGGTTAAGTGTGGTAACGCAAAATATTCAAGAGTTCCATTGAAATTGTTCTGTTGGGCTTTCTTCCTTGCTACTAGAGTGGCATTTAGGTCTACCTTTTTATTGTTGTTATAACTAGATGCAACCGTATGTTTTATTCAAATAGTTTCTTTTTTTTTTTTTGCATTTCTCGCCAGTGGAATCAGGTTCCTATTTCCTGCATCTATGCTACCACGATCTTCAAAAATTTAAATGAAACCCCAATCGCCATCTTCTGTCTCTCTTAATCCTCTTCTTTTATTGCTTTTTCTCTTCACATTTCCTCACTGAAGTCTCTTCATTCTCTTTCACTCCATGTAACACATTGCGTCTTAGTGGCATCATCGTCTTGCTTCGGTTTAGTTTAGGTTTTTTACGGTATAGCTACCTCAATGTGTTATTTAATGCCGACAAAATTTTCATTGTTGGTAATATTGTTTTCAAAAATGTATTTCTGGTAATATTTTTTTCCAAAAATCATTGCTAGTAATATTTTTTTACAAAAATGTATTTCTGGTATTAAAACCTATTTTTACACTTTCATAGTGTTTTGACCCCAGTTTGGGGGTTAACTATTTGCCCATACCTGGGACCCTAACAGGTTCTACCACTCCGGGTGTGAGTGAACCTGGGAACACCAGCAATTAAGTGATGGTTCCACGCTCCTCAAAACCTCCTGATCAGATGCCTTGTTGTTGGATGTAGTTTATCATCTTACCCAGGACTCGGATGTAGTTTATCGTCTTACCCAGGACGCGGATGTAGTTTATCGTCTTACCCAGGACTCGGATGTAGTTTATCGTCTTACCCAGGACTCGGATGTAGTTTATCGTCTTACCCAGGACGCGGATGTAGTTTATTGTCTTACCCAGGATTCGGATGTAGTTTATCGTCTCACCCAGGACTCGGATGTAGTTTATCGTCTCACCCAGGACGCGGATGTAGATTATCGTCTCACCCAGGACGCGGATGTAGTTTATTTTATTACCCAGGACGGCCTAGCTTGTGGTGAAATGATTAAAAAAACATGCAGCATCATGAATATAATGGCAATGAGGAGAAAAGTAAATATTACAATATTTTTTACAGTGATGTTCCCTCTGTGCAAGGCACGAGAGCCACTCGTGATAGAGAGATGAAGAGTACGAGGGAAAATAATAGTTAGCCCTAGATTTGAACAGGTTAATATCGTAGTGATTGGGTATGCATCGTCTTGGGAGTCGGTTCCACAGTGTAGTGGTTCGCGGGAAGAATCTGCTCGAGTGGAACTTACTTCGCGCCAATTGAATACTGAAAGAATAAGGGTGGTTCACTAGAATGAGCGTGGCAGGGCGGGTCATAACCGTGAGGGTTAGAACTGGTGGAACTGAGGAATGTAGTTCGTTTGACCACTTTCAATGGAAATAGCAATAGAGTTGCGAGAGGTCAATATATGACAGCAGTTCTCCATTTCCGGCCTGATCTGGCTCTTGTAAAGGTAGAAGATAGCGACAGGGAATCGACCATTTTCCAAGCATTTTTAACAATGGATCGTATGTATGAGTTTGAAGTCCCAATAAATCAAACAACACACAGACGAAACCACAATCATAGTCCGCCCTTGCTGCTTGAAAAATTTCAAAGTAACGACAAATTCGTATATACGAGACGAGGAAGCGAAAATCGCGTCGCAGCTCGTGACGTAACACATGACCACGCGAGATTGAAAAACGAGAAGTATTAAGTATAGGAAGACGTTGATATAAATCAATAGCTTCTGTTGTAAATTATAGGCATTTAAGAATATTTGTGGAAATTTCATAGTTTATTTTGTTCAGGTTTAGGTTTCCTTTCGTCTTTTAACGATAATGTGATTAAGCTTCTCAGACAATATGAAAGGAACTTACTTAAAATAAATAGACAAAACTTGTATTTATTATTTAATGAAACATGCATTAATATATATATATATATGATAAAATATAATTTCAAGATACGCAATTGTTATGGCTACTGTATATCCCGGCTAAAGTACCCCATATCCGGAATAAAGCGTGTGTAAATATAACGAGGGGCACTGAAGCCAAGACCACATGGCCTAAAGATTGCGTTCAAGCATGACGGTCGCATCTCAGTGCCTCCTATTATATATATGTGGTGGACTCTCGACGTATTCCTAGGAACCGCGACAGCTAGACACCAGCACATATGATTCAATTATAGCGGTGAAGAATTTGTGCAGAACCAACCACACCTTTTGAATGGACGAATACAGAGACCTGGTGCATTATTTCCCACAAGGTTCCAAAACAACCCAGCGCCGGTTTTGGATTCAGAGTTTTCCTTCTCCAAGACCAGTTGCCATCCAAGAATGTAATGGATTCGATTCCTCAATCCGATCCGCTATCCACTACTCCACTCTCTCTCTCTCTCTCTCTCTCTCTCTCTCTCTATATATATATATATATATATATATATATATATATATATATATATATAGAGAGAGAGAGAGAGAGAGAGAGAGAGAGAGGGAGAGAGAAAGAGCGGAACAGACGTAAACAGACGAAGATAGATAGATAGATCGATAGTTGAATGAGTGAGTCCCTGTAAATTTAGACTATGAAAACAAAACGTTGCTACTATTACCTAATAGGCTCAGGTAAGTATGGAAAGCATATTATTTTTGGATGCTTATTCTTCCTGTCTTTTTTTCTACAAAATCCGTGACATACCAGTGACGAGACGTTGAACCTCAACATCAAGCACAGTGCTCAAGCCATGCTAAGGAATCATTTGTAAAGATTAAGGTTATATAATTTTTTGTTTTCGTGTTAATAAACTTCTTATTTTTTACTACTTTTTATATGTTTTGATATTGAGTTATTTTTTGCAAAAAAATGGAAGATGAAAAAATAGTCAACTTTTATTATATTCATTATATATATAGTTTCCGGTATTGATTAATATTACCACGGAATATTACAGGTACGTGGCACATTGATAAAAAAAAAATGCCGGACCGCCATATCAGACAATTTGAGAAGCACTGAGTTATAGAATACACAAGCAGGTATTTTCTTTTGTTTCTGGTAAATTATTAGTACCTTAATCGTGTAAGAGTTGAAGGAGATTAAGGTCGGAGATACTTGCTACTTGAAGCTCATAGCTCTATGCTGCATGACTCATGCTATTTTCAGTGGAAGTAGATATCTACAAGAGATTCACTTTGATTTAAAAATGCCCTGAAGCGAAAGTCTAACTAATGTGACAACCTTCAAACGCATGAGACCAACGAAACACAATATACAGTTTCACTTTAAAAATAAACGTATAAATCGCCATAAGTGAAAAACTCGAAAGACAAATTGGAAAGAGTTGCAAAAGAATGATTTTGTCGATGGTTAATTTCCTTTTGCCTGATCTGCTTTTAATATGCAGTAGAAGAATTTAAAAAGCACAATTTGAAGATTTGCAAAAATATGAAGCCGATGAAATTATTTCTTGCTGTGTTTTTTGACAGACGTGAGAAAATATATTCCTTAAATTCGCTATACATAGTTTCTGATAAAGAGAAATATTAATAGATATATGAATATCTCTTTCCACTATCTATCTATCTATCTATCTATCTATCTATCTATCTATCTATCTATCTATCTCAGTCTGTTCAAATCTCTCTCCTATATATATCTATATATCTATATCTATATCTATATATATATATATATTTATATATATATATATATATATATATATATATATATATATATATATATATATATATATATGAAGAAATATAGTTTTAAAGTGTGGTATATTTATCGGATAAAGTACTCAATATCATAGATAGAGCTTATGTAAATATAGATATAAACGTGAATATAGAAGTCAACACTCAGAGGCGACAGGCTGTTTCATGCTAGACACAATCTTCAGGCCGCCTGACGATTGCGTCTAGGATGAAACAGCCTGTCGCTTCTGAGTATTGTCTTCTGTGTTCCCTTTCATATCTATATTTATACACACACACACAATATACACACACACACACACACACACACACATATATATATATATATATATATATATATATCAGTATATCAAATCTATCTACCTCAGTTTATTCAAATCTATCTATCTATCTATCTATCTATCTATCTCATTTCTTTTCATCGAAATTAAATTCCGTGAAATGTTTGTGAACTCTATGTCAGAGGATTAATTCTCTCTCTCTCTCTCATTATATATATATATATATATATATATATATATATATATATATATATATATATAGATATATATATATATATATATTCTCCTTTTCAAGTTTTCTAATCTTGCCGAAAACAAACAAGTGCTAACACCTAATATCAGACACAAGTAAATGTCGTAAATGCCTAAATACATGAAATTACGTGCAACGAATCCTTTTGTCATGTGACTGAAAGTGGTAACGTGTAGAAACATTGTCACTTTCAATGTGAGAAATGAATATTTCAAATATTCCTTCCTCTGCTCGTGCAATTGAATGTACTTTGCCCTGCAAGAGAAAGATTTTTTTAATATCTTTTTCAATCGTTTTTTTCTCGACTTCCGAGTCGCCTGTTTTCGATTTATTGCTCGTTGTGGCTGGGGAAGTAAACGATATTTTGTTGGACAACATTGATCATGCCTTTCTCATTAAATCTTTCCTCCGCTTCTATGGAAATCATATCTGCTTAATGCACACAAAACCTTTTATGCCGTTATTTATTTACTTTTACTTCATGGTATAAATCTTCCTTGAGAAGATAATGGAATTCATTTTTGAAATATAAGGTGTTCCAATAACTTGGACCGATTTTCATGTGAATTAAGTTTAAGAGTCTAATGATTTTTTTCTTTTTCTTTCAAATTTGCCGGACATTTGGGCGATATTATTTTTCAAGCATAATTGCCACGACTTAAATAACATGATCCAATATATAAATAAATAAATTTTTATGAATAACACAGATTTATTTACTGCTGACTTTGATCCGTCTTAATGAAACACCCTTATATATAATTCGTCTTAATAAAACAGCCTTTATATATAATCCGTCTTAATGAAACAGCCTTTATATATAATTCGTCTTAATGAAACAGCCTTTATATATAATCCGTCTTAATGTAACAGCCTTTATATATAATCCGTCTTAATGAAACACCCTTATATATAATACGTCTTAATGAAACACCCTTATATATAATACGTCTTAATGAAACACCCTTTATTTTTCATCTTGACTGAACTGACTTGAAACTATTTATTCTTATTTTATAGTCGACTTCTTTTGTTTTTTTCATTACTTGTTTTCCATTATTTTCTTTTTTTCGGTTAGTCATTGCGATTTTGATTTTTTGTTACTTAATCCTACTAATTAACCCATAGCTGGGGAAAAAGGTGGATTCATAACTTTCTCAAGGGCATTTGCGCGTAATTAAATATAATGAACTCAAATGGAATTGGAACTTGACTCCTCGATCTCCAATTTTGAGCCGTTATCTATTACACTACCTGTATATCCAAACTTACAGCACCTGGCATTCCCCAATCAGTCACCCATTCAGCTACTGAACAGATCGTGGTTGCTTAATATCGGTGATTGTACGAGAGCCTGTGTTTCAACGTGGTATGGCTGTAAGTTTGGGAAAGAGAGAGAAAGAGAGAGAGGAGAAGAGAAAGAGAGTGAAAGAAAGAGAGAGGAAGAGAAGGAAAGTGACAGGGAGAGAGGGAAAGAGAGAGAGGAAGCGAGAGATACGGGGAGAAAGAAAGAGAGGAAGAGAAAGAAAGGGGGAGTAAGAAAGAGTAAGGAGATAGAAAGTCAGATGATGAGAGAGAGAAAGAGAGATAGGGATAGGGAAATAGAGAAAGAAATAGAAAGAGAGAGGGAGGAAGAAAGAAAGAGAGAGTAAAAGAGAAAGAGAAGTGGTGAGACAAAGAGAGACAAAGAGAGAGGGAGAGAGGGGAAAAGAGAAAAATAGAGGGAGAGAGAGAAAAAGAGAGAGAAGAAGAGAGAGAAAGTGACAGGAAAGAGAGAGAGGGGGGAAAGCGAGAGGTATGGGGAGAGAGAAAGAGAGGTAAAGAAAAAGAGAGAGTGGGAAGAGAAGGGAGAGAGAAAGAGACATGATGAGAGAGAGAGAAAGAGAGATAGAGATAGGGAAATAGAGGGAGAGATAGAAAGAGAGAGGAAGACAGAAAGAGAGAGGAAGAAAGAAAGAGAGAGAGAGGGAAAAAGAGAAAAAGAGGTGGTGAGAGAAAGAGAGAGAGAGAGAGACAGAGAAAGAGAGA
This sequence comes from Acanthosepion esculentum, assembly GCA_964036315.1. Taxonomy (NCBI): domain Eukaryota; kingdom Metazoa; phylum Mollusca; class Cephalopoda; order Sepiida; family Sepiidae; genus Acanthosepion; species Acanthosepion esculentum. The sequence goes on along the minus strand of OZ038508.1, from coordinate 19,578,345 downwards.
TAAAGAAAGAGAAAGAGAGCGGGTAAATTTTCTTTTCCCGCTATATTTCCACCTGTGAGATATTTTAAACTTAAATTGATAAAAATGAAAATTTTCTGCAAGAATTTTAAGTTGGTCGTTTATAATTTTCGGATAAAATGTCGAAATTGATCAGTTTTTTTTTCTTTTCGGACTTTGCTGCAACCAAATATAAAATTGGCTTCAACATCGATGGAATCCGGAACGAAATTACGAAACTGTTATTCGATATTCTCAAATTAAAAGATTTTTCTCAACTTTCACAGACTCTTCCCCCTCTGATTCTCGAATACTTTTCTGACATATTTTCACTGTTATTTTTGTTTGGCGCCATATCAAACATTTACAGGTTATTAAATTAAACGACGAAATCTAAATATTTTTCACATTTTATTTTTGGAAATAATAATGCTTAGTGACACACATTCCACGAATCAACTCACCGCTGGTGGGGTGGAGAGAAAAGCGGATTCACACTTTTCCCAAGGGCACAGGAATTAGAACTCGGCTCTCCGATTAAAAATTCCGAGCAATTAGACGTTACACCACCCACACACCCAAACTTACAGCACTTTGTATTCTCAAGCAGTCACCTGTCTATATACTGACCAGACTCGATGTTGCTTAACTTCGGTGATCTTAAGGAAACCGGTGTGTCAACGTGATATGGCCGCAAGCCCAGACTGGTATAATAATCGCTATTTTAAACATAGTTTCTGTGTAGAAATTTGGTGCAAAATAGTCGTTATCACCAATAATTGTTAGTCCTGGGTATGATAGTAAACGACATCTGGCAGCAAGGCCTCTGGTCGGGAAATTGGTGGTTTTGAGGAGCATCGAACTATCCCTTAATTGCTCTTCTTCCTAGGTCCACCATGACCAGGGGTGATAGCGCCTGTTAGGATCTCAGCAAATTGTGAACTCCCAAACAAAACCCTATAACATTATAAAAATACCAGCAATGGATATAAAACAAAAATTACCAACAATCCACGTATACAAGCCAGTTGTAACGACTTCACCCAAATCCTTTTAAATTATTACCAAACAAACAACGTGAGCACTTTCACGACATTAATCCATATACTATCTGACAATTTCTTAAATCAAAGTTCATTCCAAAATATAACTTCAAGAAGACTGCAATATAAAACACACACACCACCAACTCTTGTAATTATGTCCACACATGCATATATAAGCACAAAAGCTGAGTATCATCTACCATGTATTCAACTGTGAAAGCAGAATCTTTATCTATAAAAGGCAGGATGTGTGTGCGTGTGTGTAACGAATGCACGGCCGCAATTTTCGACGGATTTGCACCAAAATTTACATGTACATGCTCCAAGTTAAGTAGAAGGCCAAGACCGACTTTGCATTTCCCAACTCCCATCGATAGTGGAAATAATTGATTTTTTCATGCTTCTACGGCAGTTTTCATGTAGTTTGCGTACATTTTCTACTGGCCAGAGTGAGAGCCTATAGCTGGCAGCCACGAATAGGCAGGAAGATTCTATTGGCCAGCGTGAGAGCCAACAGCTGACTGACACGAATGTTAACTAGCATGCTAGCATGCAAAAAATAATCGATAGCTGCTCAACGTTGATTCTGATTCCGTAGAACTGGGTTGGGTGTGAAAAACTATTTGTTGTTAAATTTTCTTTTTTCATTCGGTTTTTCCAGTTATGAGTCCTTTTTTAAAGCTGATCGTTTTGTGTTCATTTTGTTTAGTTCTTTTTTCGTAATAGATTTAATGTTTAGTATAGAGGTTAGAAAAAATTCGCAGTGTGAGATAGGCAAGAAGTAAGGCATGTAGCAACATCAGCAGGGCAAAGGGCACTCCTTTAAAGGCAAGGAAGTGCAAAAATATTTTAAGTCAAGTGATACCGATTGCTGTATGAGTCGTACGATTATGGAAACAAGCACGGGCAACGCCGGGCCAGGCTGCTAGTAACATATATTTTTATCACTTGCAAGCTCCGAAGAAAATTAAATTTCGGCATTGAATGACCCATGAAGAAGTTGATATGCCGTTAAACAAGCGAACAAGTCAAGCAATATTTGTCTATCGCAAAGGATTCGTATTGATTTTAAATCAAACTAATCTAAAACGAAGTAAAATCCAAGTACTTTGGAAATATATTATTCAATTTTATTTATTGGGCGTTTAAAAAGCTGTAGTTAGAAAGTGAAGTTGATTAAACAAAAATAATGTCCAGCATTTGCTAAACCAGGTGGTGGCTTGAAAAAAATCGGGAACTTTTAAAAATCATATAGAAATTTCCCCAGTGTTTATTCCTTTAGATATTACTGGCCTCTAAAACGAATTCACCTTATATATCTTAATGCGTAGGCCTGAGGAGTACCATGACCGCAGTCTGTGGAGAAGACCCATATCCTATTAATGGGCTTTCAATAGTTGCTGCGGAACAGCTTCTTATTTACATTATTTAGACTATTGTCCTCATCTTTGTCGCCATATTTATTACGTTTCGGCCGTTGTACGCTCCGGCCTTTTTCAGGTGGTTGGAATGTCGAACTGAACCCTTTATTTCGCTCACTGGGATAGATTGTTCTAGTTCCACGTGCCATGTTTAATGGATGTAAGTTATCTCCTGTTAATTCCCCTTTCCAAGTCCTCCACTCCCTTAACCGAGTATTGAACTCACACTCGACAGTTCGACATTCCAACTACCTGAAGAAGGCCGGAGCGTACAACGGCCGAAACGTTGTAATAAATATGGCGATAAAGATGAGGACAAAAATCCGAATAATGTAAATAATGTACATAATACCTCATCTCAGAAATATAGACAGATACTGAAAGACCGAAACGTTGTAATAAATATGGCGACAAAGATGAGGACAATAGTCTGAATAATGTAAATAGTGTACATAATACCTCATCTCAGAAATATAGACAGATACTGAATAGCTTCTTCTCTGGCATGAAGTGGCAAATTTGTTCTTTCAAGAAATGTTTAAGTCACCAGTCATTAGGGACAACATAGATACTTCAGACATAGCTTTTTTTTATTCAAATGTTTCCTTCTCCTATGTAGGTTTAAAAAAAAGTCAATCCTGATATTGAGAACACAATTGGGATGGGGATGCAAATTTGGATTTATACCTTTGTCAATGGTATTTATGCAGAAGTGAAGGTAAAGAATACGGTCGGATTTCGACCTCTGCTTGAGTTAAAAAAAAGAAAGAAAAAGGCTCATTGTTAAGTGTAATATTAGCTGTTTCCTTATAAAGAAATACTGAACATTCATTGACTGAGCAGCCCGTGCCATTGTCGATTAAAATTTATAAAATCTGTCTCTTAAAACAATTTTTTCAGAAAACTAGTTGTCTCGATTTCACCAAATATTATGGCTTCGAGTATTGATGGCGACTTCCTTTCTCGTTTTCTTTGAAGTAGTGTGAAATGTCAACATCAGGTTTATGCCATTATTTTCCGTACGCGTTGCATGTGGATTTTAGTTGTTGCAGCTTTTGGAAGTCCTCAAGTGACGTGTTTTCTGTTATTTCGACCTCACAAAGATCTATACGTTTTACTCACTGAAAACCATTTTTTAACCCTTGATCTTAGAAAGTGGTTGTACACAGCTGACAATTTAGATATTTCTGAACAAGTTTGACACCATGCATGACATCCAGATGACAGTCTCAATCTAACGAGGCTATTTAAGAAAATGACACGTGTTTCCAGTTTAATGTTTTGGTTTTGTAGCAATTGGCAGTGTTGGGTGAAACTATCTCTGGCGCAGACTGTTCTATGTTTAATTTTCTTTTCTCCTATACTAAATCTGTTTGTTTGTTAGGCTTTGATAAATGAACGGACAAAGATGAACAGCTTCAGGATAGAGAGACGTAATGAGAATAAATGGATTGATGAGTAGACAATATTAACAAGGGTTGCCTTCCTAACCTTTCGTTCAAAGTCGTGTGGAATGTCAACATTTTGATTGTGTCATTTTCTCTTTGGGTTACATGTGCTATTCCTTTTAGTTGTTGCTGCTCTTGGTAGTCCTCAAGTGATACGGTTTCTGTTATTTGGTAGAGTTCTTTGTTTGCGATTCTCTGATGCCAGTCCCCAATGTTCAAAGAGAGACATTCTTTTCCAAGATCCACAGGTTTCAGAAGCTCAAAACCATTTTTACCCTTGATCTTAGAAAGTGGTTGTATACAGCTGAACAAGTCTGGCACCATGCATGACATCCAGATGAAAGTCCTCATCTAATGAGGCTATTTAAGAAAATGGCACGTGTTTCCAGGTTAATGTTTTGGTTTTGTAGCAATTGGTAGTGTTGGGTGAAACTATCTCTGGTGCAGCCTATTCAATATTCAATTTCTTTATCTAAATTTGTTATAACCAATCCAGATATACGGCATTTTCTAATTCCAGATCCTGAATATTTATGATAGATTGAGGGTAATTGCCATCACTACTTTCATTCCAATTCCGGATCATTATTATTGAAAAGGTTTATGTTGTTTCCTATTTCTTGGAAAACTTAGTAGAGGATGCTGGTTTTCTTTTCAGCATAGCCCCCTCCTCCTCATCAGTACACTTGTCTCGGCTGGGAAAGCAGGATCATTGTCTTCTATTGGTAGATTCATTTGGCAAAAGGCAATTTACCAGTAAAGATGAACTTTTGAAGCTGACAATTTAGATATTTCTAAAGGTTTTTGGTGCCAGGCATAACAACCATATGAAATTCTCTATCAGACGAGGCTATTTAAAAACATGAATCGAATTTTTAGGTTAATATATTAGTTCTGAAGTAACTTGTGGTATTGTGAAAAACTATCTCTAGCACATCTTATTCTATGTTCCGTTAGCTTACATCCTATAATAAATATGTTATAACTTATCCATACATTAAGATATTCGAAGTCCTTAATATTTATTCATTCCATATCCTGAATTATGAAGGGTCCACCGTAGGTGCCAATAAGCAACTCATAAAATGATGTGAATGCAAAATAGGCATAACCTGAAGAACTATTTACAGTATTTAAATTGTTCGAACTGTTATGGCCATCTTTGTTATCATATTCACGACATTTCGGCCTTTGTACGCTCTGGCTTTCTTCAGTTGATTGGAATTTCGAACCGAACCCTTTATTTTGCTCACCGGGATAGATTGTTCTAGTTCCACGTGACATGCCTCTTCCAGATGTCTCAGTTTCAGTTATTTCCCTTTAGTAACTCATCTCTCCAAGTTTTGCCCACCTCTGCTGTGGCCTGGTATTGAGCTCACAGCTCTTTGGGTCAAACAACGCTTTTAGAACTGAGCGTACAGCGGCCGAAACGTCGTGAATATGGCAACAAAGATGAGGACAACAGTCTGAACAATGTAAATAATGTAAATAGTTACAATATTTCAAATAAGAAATATAGGCATATCCTGAAGAAGGCCGGAGCGTACAACGGTCGAAACGTCGTGAATATGACAATAAATATGAGGACAACAGTTTGAACAATGTAAATAGTGTAAATACCGCATCTCAGAAATATAGACAGATTCTGAAGAAGGCCGGAATGCCGGAGCGTACAATGGCTGAAACGTCGTGAATACGACAATTAAGATAACAACACTTCGAAAAATGTAAATAGTGTAAATAGTTGCAATACCTCATATCAGAAATATAGACAAATCCTGAAGAAAGCCGGAGCTTACAACGGCCGAAACTTGAATCTGACATCAAAGATGAGGACAACATTCTGAATAATGTAAATAGTATAAATAGTTACAATACCACATCTCAGAAATATAGACAGATCCTGAAGAAGTCCGGAGTGTACAACGGCCGAAACGTCGTGAATCTGACAACAAAGATAAGGACAACATTCCGAACAATGTAAATAGTATAAATAGTTACAATACCTCATCTCAGAAATATAGAGAAATCATGAAGAAGTCCGGAGTGTACAACGGCCGAAATGTCGTGGATATGACTATAAAGATGAGGAAAACTGTTCGAACAATGTAAATAGTGTAAATAGTTGCAATACCTCATCCCAGAAATACAGACAAATCCTGAAGAAGGCCGGAGCGTACAACGGCCGAAACGTCGTGAATATGACTACAAAGATGAGGACAATAGTCTGAACAATGTAAATAGTGTAAATAGTTACAATACGTCATCTCAGAAATATAGACAGATATAAACTGAAGAATATTTCAACTTAAATATCGTTTTGAAAACAAGAATAGGTTAATAAATATGGGTAATAAATCTATTTGAGTATATGCGAGTCGATAGGCGTTTGGGGTGGGGGGCAATTCTGATTTATTTATTTTTACTAAGGCTTCCTTCGGAAAACAATAGAATTCATTTCTAAAATATTTGTAGTTGTCCCTGGACTGACTTGACACTATTTATTCTTAGTTTAGAGTCGGCTTCTTTTTCTTCTTTTATTGTTTTTCTTCATTTAATTCTTCTTCCGAGTTAGTCATTAGGGTTTTTCTTTGCCCGCTCTTTTTCATTTTGTTTGCACCCAAAATTCTCCTAGCACCAATACAATTATATGTAGTGTTGTAGTCTCTCTTTCAGTCGCTATATGTGGCAATTAAATATTCATTGCACCAATTGTCTTAAATTAAAAGCCGATTCATGAACTACCAGTAATTTCTTCTTAAGACGTTGTGGCTGAGAGCTATCGCTTTAGTCAGATGCAGGATGAAAAGATCATCACTTCTGGCCAACGGGAAAGGCTGAAATGTTATAAAAACTTTTCCACTTGACTTTGACTTAATTACCTATTTTATCGTGTTATTCACTATAATTAGCTGGACACTTTATATAGGGTTTCCCGGTCAAAGCCACGTAAACCTGAAAGATACTTAAATTACATGACAAGATTATGTACTTTTCCTTCATTCGACCACGTGTAACATTTACGTGTCTTTTCGAACACACCACTATGACATTTAGTGGCCAATCTATTCTGATGAAAATATTACACTATCTCTGTTTTCTGAAATATTTCTACTTCAGGTTTCTCATCTCTCTCTCTCTCTCTCTCTCTCTCTCTCTCTCTCTCTCACACACACACACACACACACACACACACAAGCTGTTTATTTATCTATCTCAATCTTTTAACATCTATGTGCATTTATGTGTGACTAAGAATGTCGAAATTTTACTTTTGGGGTATCTGCCTAAGATAATGTAATGGACGCTTTACGTTTATATTATGTTTCTCTAGATGTGTGTCAGTCCTGGGTATGACGATAAACTACATCTGCGTACTGGGTAAGACTATAAACTACATCCAGCAGCAATGCCTCTGGTCAGGAGGTTTTGAGAAGCGTGGAGCCAACTCTTAATTGCTGCTTTTCCCAGGTCCACCCTTACGTGGGGTGGTAGCACTTGTTAGGGTCCCAGCTATGGGCTAAAATGAACTTCCAAACTAGGGTCAAAATACTATGAAAGTGTAAAAATAGATTTTAATACCAGAAAAACCTTTTTTGTAAAAAAATATGACCAGTAATTTATTTTTGAAGAAAAATTAATTACCAGCAATAGATTTTTACCAGTAATACATTTTTGAAAAAATATTAACAGCAATAAATTTGTAGAAAAAAATATTACCAGCAATAAAAATCTTGTCGGTTTCAAATAACTCATTGTGCTTGATATGCCGTAAAACAAAACAAACGCCCTGACAATAATAAGCTCGATTCAATAACAAACGCTCTCTTAATAGAATGGCCAAGGAGTATTCCGGTGATTGTTAGGGACGAACAGACGGGCAGAGAGAGAGAGAGAGAGCGAGCTCTGTTTTTGTCCGGCGGGCATTGTGAAATGTTTGTCGTTCATGCAACATCCGGGATAAAGCATATGTAAATATGAGGATAGACACTGGTGTCAAGATCACATGGCCTAAAGATTGCATTCACGCATGAAACAGAATTTCGCACCTCAGTCTCTGCATTCTCTCTCTCTCTCTCTCTCTCTCTCTCTCTCTCTCTCTATCTATCTATCTATCTATATATATATATATATATATATATATATATATATATATATATATATTTGTTTTGAACAATAAAAATATTAAAAAATTAAAATCTTCAGACACACTAGGTTGTATATTAAAATTCTTTCGTTTTTATTATTTCAATTCGATTCCCCGAATAGTTTCGGCCAACATGGCCATCATCAGGAGAACAAATCTGCTTGTTAGTAGCAGTGAACTAGAGAAATGAATGACTTGATGGAGAAAATGAACTTTTGTCTGTAGTTTTCATTTGTTTGTTTTTTTATTTTTTTATCATGAATTTTGGTCAATCCTTGTGTTGATCAAACAGTCTCTTTTAAGTTATAATTTAATATAAGAAGTGAATGATTTCGTGCTGATCTGAATTCCCTTGGTCAATTTTGACAGTGTTATTGGTTCCTGGAAAGGGGATGTGTCTCTGTTAAGTGTGTGTGTGTTATTTGGTTCTTAGGGAGTGAGTGAGTGAGTATGATGTGTGTGAGTGTATATATTAGTATGGGTGTGTGTTATCATTTGGCTCATTAGGGAGTGAGTGAGTATGATGTGTGTAAGTCTGAATATCTGTACGAGTGTGTGTATAAGTGTAAGGCCTCAACACCTCCGCAAGTGTGTCTGTCTTGTGTGGGTGAGGAATGTGGGTAGGTCCTGATTTGTGGGGTTATATATTAATTCTCTCTATGTTGTTAAATTTGTTATTAAGCACGTCTGGACGGAACGTTTTTAGGCGCAGAATCCACTTATCCTCATGGTCCTCTAATTTTTTCTAATGGTATCTTCTCTGAACTTTTCTGTTTTCTCAATTATAGTGAATTTGTCATGGGTTTTAAAATCGTGTTTGTGTAGGCGGAAATGTTGTTCTACAGGTAATAATCTTTTATGGGGAGCCGAATTAATTCGATTGCGATATATATATATATATATATATATATATATATATATATATATATATATATATATATAATGATCGAGTCCCTTTAAATTTAGGACGTGAGTTTACATGGGTGTATAAGTGTCTTTTTACTTTCTTTATTCCCCTGTCACTATGTTCCCCTCTGTTTCCCGTTATTTCGCTGTATGGTTACTGTTATGGTCCCATATCCTCGTCGCCACTGTTATGGTCCAAGGTTAGGTCCAAGGAAGAGCAACAAGAACACAAGAGTAGAAATAACGAAGATATATTACACAGAATAATAATACAAGATGTTGAAGGTGTTAGTATGACTGTCAGTCTGGTTTGGAGTGAACTACTATTGGCTCGACTCGATTCCGTCTCGTCCCTCTCTCTCTTGAGAGGCGCAGTATTCATAGTGTCAGGAAGAGTTCACTCCCATAACAGTTACATATGTGTCTGTATGTGCGTTTTCAATCTGTTTTTCTCTTTTTCAAAATCTCTCTCTCTCTCTCTCACTCACTTTATCCGGGGATGTGTGTGTATGTGTGTGTGTGTGTGTGCACTTGTGTATATATGTATGTGTTCTTCTTTATCTACCCGTCTCTATTTTCCTTTCTCTAAGTGTGTGTGTTTCTGCTAGAGGAAGCACTCTTTTGTCCTCCCTTTCTCCGATCGTGCGTAGAAACCCAATCCTTGTCGTACCTCTTCAGCGCATCCTACTTGTAAAGCATTGGTGGCCCGTGTTATCGAGAAAGTTGATCGGAGATTTGATTATCACGATTTTGTAAAGTTTAATTCCTCGCCGAGCATGTTGCATGAAAGACAAACATTTCACAATGCCCGCCACACAACAACTCTCTCTCTCTCTCTCACTCTCTCTCTTTGTCCATTTGTCCGCCCCCACCTACCCCTGGGATTCTCCCTGGCCATTCTAATAGGAGAACGGTAGTTATTGATTCGAGCTGATTTTCCGATGAAGTGCTTCTATTATCGGCTCTCTTTGCATCGGGTCGTTATATTCTCAGCACGATTTATGCAACTGGCATAGTCAATAAACTTTTTCTACTACCAGAAACGTCTCCAAAAGTTCTTTCAGTCTTTTCACTACAGGATCTTTCTAAAATATAGAGACGGAAAAAAATGTGCTTCTTACTAATTGGAATGTTTATATTTACCAAACCTTACTCTAGTGCGACGTCTCCAAACTGGACTACCGTGACAATCATACTAATTATATTACCAATGATCTGCAAGCGTTTGTTGTTCGACAAAGTTACTAAGATATTTCTTAAGCATTGTTTAGTCTGGCACAAGGCCTATCAGATGGGAAATAATTACAAGAGTTATTATTAACAAGACGAGTTACCTTCCCTAGGCATAGTCAGCGGAAAGAGGACAATCTCCACCCGTAAATTGAATAAAGGGTTAAGATCGAAATTCCTTAAAGGTTACACCGATGGACAGTAACCTGATGAAGGCCGGAGAGTAAAAGATAAGGGCATTAGTTAATAAAGTAAGTAAACTATTTATTTTTTTTTATAATATTGCTCACCACATACAAGGCCCTAGCGCCACTCAAGGTAGAGGTTTAATGAATGAAATTGTTTTAAAGAAAGGAGGAAGGGGTAAATATTATGAGGATATATAGAATAGATAACAATTGAGCCTAGACTGGAAGAGGTTAACATTATAGTGATCGGGAAAACATCGTCACGGGTGTCTGTAAAAGTAACAGATCTGGGGGACATGGTATCTGAGTAGAACTTCCTCCTTACGAAGAGTATACTACGCGGAGGAGGATAATTCGGTCCTGTGTACGTGACACGGCAGGTTCTGGCTGTGAAGATCTGAACTGATGGAATGAAGGAATATAATACTTACCATAGAAACAGCGAGAGACTAGCAACATTTCGCCTTTGGGAAAGAGGTTATTAGGTAGACAAATAACTCATCACCCACAAGGCGGCATAATCGATTTTGAAATCTTTCACGGCAGGAAAGAGACGACTAGGTATCACCAATCCTCCATTTTTG
>OZ038508.1:19547378-19564878 GCA_964036315.1 Acanthosepion esculentum | reverse complement strand
ATTTGAATCCCCACCTAGATCACCAGATTTGACACCCCTGGATTTCTTTTGATGTGGGTTGTAAAAGATAAAGTTTACAGCAGGAAACCTGTAACACTTGGTGAAATGAGAGGAGCAATTGAAGAAGAATGTGCTCAAATACCAGAGGAAATGATACTGGACGTTTGTAGGTCTATTCAGTGTATTCAACAGAACGGCAATCCTTTTGTGCACTTGATGTGAACTCATCATCATATGAACATTCTGTCATTGCCCCAAGTAGCTTTTATGTTTTTTGTATATTCTACTGTCAAATTCTTTAAATGTGTATTCTTTCTCTTAATACGTATATATATATATATATATATATATATATATACATATATATATATATACATATATATATATATATATATATATATATATACATATATATATATATATACATATATATATATATATATATATATATATATATATATATATATATATGTATATATATATATATGTATATATATATATGTATATATATATATATATATATATATATATATATACATATATATATATATACATATATGTATATATATATATATATATATATACATATATATATATATATACATATATATATATATATATATATATATATATATATATATGTATATATATATATATATGTATATATATATATATGTATATATATATATATATATATATACATATATATATATATACATATATGTATATATATATATATATACATATATATATATACATATATATATACATATATATATATATATATATATATATATATATATATATATATATATATATATATATATATATATATATAATATTAATTCAATAACCAGGTAGTCAATGACAGGCCACTACTTTAAGTTTCATGAGTTTGCACACAATCTTCATGTAGCCAGTAATATTTACCGACCTCCCAACGAGGTAGGATGTGGCTCAAGGTCGAGTTTAATGTGGTCAATCCGAGCCCGTAGGCTCGGCCAAAAATTCTCTCTAGACCCCGCATAAACGGTGTCTGTCTACATCCCCGGACGGGACTCTGCCCTCCGGTATAGCCTCGTCCGGGTTGGTCTCTGCCCGAAGGAAGGAAGTTCGACAACAGCTAAGAGCTGAACATGCGGCCTACCTACCTAGCTGCCTACCTGCCTGAATCTTCAGGTAGCCAGTAACTTGTAATAATAAGATGATTACCTTATATACCACTGGACGAGTATAATTTGACAAGCAAACCAAACTCGCACAGTAGGGGGGGGGTAGATCATCCAGCCAAAGATCTAAAAATGGCAAAAAAAAATCAACCTGGAAAAGCTTGCCAGTATAGCAAAAAAGCGCTCAATAACAAGAGAAACAGTACAGGAGTTAACGCATTAAGTCCAAAATGTGCTCAACTGGACCAGACAACCAAATTTACGTTAGAGCAAGTATGATTCCAAGGTTTGAATAAGCAGTTCTAAATGGAGTCTGCCCCAAAATATCCTTCTGGCATAAAAGTGCTCTATGTCATAAAAGTGACAGAGCATTTGAATATTAATTCAATATATATATATAAATATGTATAAAAGTGTACATTGAAGTCAACACTTAGAGGCGACAGGCTGTTTCACGCTAGACTCAATCGCCAGAATACTTGTGGCCTGACGATTGCCTCTAGCATGAAACAGACTGTCGCCTCTAAGTGTTCACTTCAATGTTCACTTTTATATTTACGTACGGTCTATCTCTGATATTGAGCACTTTATCACATAAATATAGCACACCTTAAGACTATATTTCTTCATATATATATATATATATATATATATATATATATATATATATATATATATATATATATATATTCTTTCAGATATGAATCAAGCTTTGGTCATCATGAATTTTGGCAATGTTATCTTTTTAGCCAATTGTCATTGTTTTTTTCTTACAGTTTACGATCTTTAAGTAAACATCATGAAATGGAAAAAACAGTAGCTTCTAGAGGCATTTGAACTCATATAACTTGAAACCTGTGAGATATAGACAATGCTTAATGATTTATTTATTAGTCGACAGACCGAATTCAAATGTAACCTTATAAAACTTTTTCCGATCTACTCTACATCATGCTAATTTCTTTTTACATCTCCCACTACTACTAGTAATGTAATAGTCTTAAATTGTTTGACTTTCTTCGATGAAGCATTTATATTATTAAAATATATATCGTATATGAAAGAAAGATGCCCTTTATGCGAATAAATGCATAAAGATATATGCAAGAAACTTGAACGTAGACCCTAATATCGAATTACTTCTACTTGAAATGGCTTTTTCCTTATCTATTCGGCATCTATAATTTCGCATGGCCAGAGTTAATCCGAACGGTAACCTTTTAGGTTTGCTTACAATGAAGAAGATTGCTTTGTTTTTATCTGCTTCATAATCTAAATTTTCTTTCATATTTGTTGCTCCTGTGTATATAAACCAAGTCGTAAGTTACTGCGAAAGTGGAAATCAAAATTTGACTGACTTAAAGACAATGAAGAATGAACCTTTTAGATTTGTTAATTATTTCTGCGTCTCGGTAGCAACGGATCGAGAAATATATCTTTATTCGATAAAACCTGCATTTATTGAGCGATCAGCTGTCAGTTTTGAAATTCCAAATTTCGATTGACTTTCAAGACAGTTTTTATATTTTATTTTAATAGATATCACCCCATGCAAGACAATAAAGCCACTAAGACACAAAGAGTTACAGTGTGTGGATGAATTAGGAACAGAAACATCAATAATGAGCGGGAAGAGAAAAAATTAATTAGGAGAACAGTAGATAGCGATTGACATTGCTTTTAAAATTTTGCAAATTAAAGTTGGCTTGAAAGAACGGAGCCGGAAGGGAGTTCCACAAGCGAGAAGTGCGAGCAAAGATACTGTTAGCATAAAAATTTACGGTTAAATCTAGCCATCTCAACTGCCAGTGTGGTACTGCACTTAATTTCATAAAGTCTAGGTACCATGGCGAAGAACTCATTCGAACAATTACCATGAAAATATATAGAAAAGACACAGAGAAGCAACCTTGTGGAAGTGGAAAAGTGATAGAAACCGAGATGCCAGATCAGGATCAATAATATTGCTGATTCTTCTGTAGTTTAAATAAGTCTGTATTGCTACGACGTCATTGTACAAATCAAGATACCGATGGTTCAATTCGCCGTCCTTGCTTTCTGAACACATCACAACGTATATCCGTCTTTCCTTCTCCCGTTTTCACTGCTTCGGCCCTCTTTTATCAGGCCAACACTGTGGTCGACCAACCAATCAGCGTTCTTCGCTTTTATTCTCAGTTCCCCAGGCAAATAGCCTCCTCCAGTTCGACCAATCAGCGCACGACTTGCTATTGGTGGAAGCATGCCAAACTGTACAAAAACCCTTGTTACTGCACATACTGCTAGACGGGAGAGTAATGCCATTTCCACGGGGTAAACTTACCGATGTCACGTGCCGCCCGTTAAGGTAAGACCCTTATTTTCCCATGCACCAGATGCAAGCCACTCTGGCTCGCTTGCTTCTACCGGGCTGTTCACCGAATCTTCTTTGAACTTTATCAAAGAGCTCAAGGTAAACATCAGGAGCATCGGATCATATGTGGCAACAATATTCTAAGCATGGACGAATGGTAGACTTATAGATATGCAAGATAGATTATGGAGAGAAAAATCGTCTCGCACAACACAGTCAACCAACTTTCTTAGTTACACCGATAATTGTTTTTAATCAATTCAAACCAAGACAATAATGCCACTAAAATGCAAAGGGCTACTGGGGGTGAAAGAGAATAAAAATACTCTAGAAGAAACCGGAAACCTAATCCGAAACAGGAAGCAAAGGATAAATCTCTACTCTTTGTTCAAAATATTACGGAGGAGTGTGAACCGGGCAATAAGTGAGCTTATCCACTCCTTTTGAAGAAAAAAAAACAGGGAATAAAAGTTTAGGTGGAGACCTTAGGAGAAGAGAGTTGAAGTAGACTTCGGGTGGACCCGAAACCCAGTTCTAAACAGGAAACAAGGGATAAACTTCTACTCCTATTTAAAAGTTCGGGGAGGAGAGTGAACCGGACGATAGGTGAACCTAGGTCGTCCTATTAGATTTATTTGTTCTTTACAACCAGACACATTGCTATTGTAACCATTTTATGTGGACATTTTTCATTATTCTACCCAATCACGAAAACTTTGTTCCAAACTGAATTTTGTCTTCAATTTGTTTCGAGTTTTCTATTTGTTTAACTTTAGTGTCTTATCTTCAGTTTTATGTATTAATATAAATGAGAAAGAAATATCTCTTCTCTCCCGACGAAGATGAAGATGATAATGATGATGATGCTAACAAAAACATTGAAATATTAACATAATTTATTCATGAAACTCTTCCGTTAAACTACAAACACATCTTGTTGAAGATATCTTCAATTTTATTTCATAGCGAATATAAACAGCAATACTCAAGCTGGAAAGAAATGCTAAAATAAACGAACTGGTTTATCATTAAAAAAAAATCGAACGCTAAATACAGGTTGAAGAATATTGAAAAATATTCTTTTAGACAAAATTAATGTAACAAAAAAGCTTCTCAATGTTTGAATTCAAATCTTTGACATTTTAGAGATTCTGGAAAATTCAGATCCGTTCCTGGAAGTGTGCTGTTGTTTTTCTCATCCATTGAAATCAAAGTTTCTTTTTTACAAATGTATCATGAATTTAACACTTGCCAATTGCGATTAAAGCGTTTCCACAAGGGAAGGTTTTGAATATATCAAGAAAACATCTCGAGAAGAATCTGATTTCTTGCTCGGAGAGAGGAGTTAAGTGACTTCTTGTCTATACACGCACTGTATTACATCTCTGGCCATCGGCTCACTCGAGAAGTCTTATATTCTGACTTCGCTGGCTAACACTCTTCTTCACTCGATAACAAAACAGCCTTCAACCTCTTTATATCTCTTTATATCTCGCCAATTAATAGAGCTGCCTGAATTGTTTGATTATTCACCTATCATACAGCTGTCTTACACGTCTGGCTACTTGGACTGTTTTTCAACCTTTTCTGACTGCAGTCTCATCCGATAAGTGCCTTAAAATTCGGACTCTTCGCTCGTACATGAGCTGCTATACACCTATGATCTGCTCCTGCTAGAACTGCTTTAAAACTAGTTTAGCTTATTTAAATCACTTTTAGGCCGTTATTTTTGTACTAATACAATGGCTATGGATTTCGTTAATCGGACTGACTTCCTCATCTTGGTTGCTTTCCTCACAACGTTTCGGCCGTCTGATCCTCCGGCCTTCTTCAGGTGCATCTCGAACTCGGGAACCGTCGGTCTGGAATTTCGAACCCAACCCTTTATTGTTACGGGGGTACCATGTTCTCGTTCCATTAAGGCCATCGCTGCCAGACCAAGAACTGCATATATTCCATCCCATGCAGCTGCGGCAAGGTTTACAAGGGCGAAACATGCCGCCCCCTTAAAGTAAGGGTGGATGAACATCGAAAAGCAGTGACTAGAGGGGAGACGGAAAAGTCGGGTATAGCCTACCATGTATGGAAGGAAAAGGGTGACCATCGCCCTCTCTGGGATGAAGTTAAAATAATAAACAGTGAGCCCCACTGGAAAGTGAGAAAACTCAAAGAAACAGCTCACATGCTAGGACATAACAACCTCCTGAGCAGACCAAGTATAGAACTGAACACGATTTGGGCACCCCTAATCGTAAGAGAGAACCTAGAATAACAACTTAGGTTTAAATATACCAAAAAATTCATACACGATCGTCCCAGTGACACATGGCCGAGGCGACTAGGACGTTGAAACAGTGATTGCAAGTTCTCCCGATGTTCTGAGTTCAATCCCGAGCAAAGGCAGCGGCAGCGACAAACAAGAGCGGTGACAACGATAATAGAAGCACAGCAGCAGCAACGATGGCGTCAAGCAGCAGTAGTAGCAGCAGCGATGGCCTTAATGGAACGAGAACATGGTACCCCCGTAACAATAAAGGGTTGGGTTCGAAATTCCGATGTTCTGAGTTCAATCCCGAGCAAAGGCAGCGGCAGCGACAAACAAGAGCGGTGACAACGATAATAGAAGCACAGCAGCAGCAACGATGGCGTCAAGCAGCAGTAGTAGCAGCAGCGATGGCCTTAATGGAACGAGAACATGGTACCCCCGTAACAATAAAGGGTTGGGTTCGAAATTCCAGACCGACGGTTCCCGAGTTCGAGATGCACCTGAAGAAGGCCGGAGGATCAGACGGCCGAAACGTTGTGAGGAAAGCAACCAAGATGAGGAAGTCAGTCCGATTAACGAAATCCATAGTGAAAACCTCTCATCCCAAAAATATAGACAATTACTAATACAATGGCCTAGCAAACATTATTGAGGATCTCATTTAACGTTGTTTTTATTTAGCAGTAAATAAATAAATAACAGATGAAATTAAATCATTTTTATTCAATCTCTTAACAATAGTTTCTTTCTTCAATATTGGGTTATTCCATAAAGTATTTGAAATAAAATTATACCATCAATTTAAATAATTTAATCTAGTTTATTTAAGGTATATTTTATGCAACCAGGGTTTTCCGTTTTAAATGAAAGACGTTTTGTGTGTTATCTGGGATTAGTTTATCTACTGCTAAATTAAAAACCCAAACATCCTCTAAGCGAGCTAATTCCATAATTCTTGGCAGGATTTGCATTACTGGCAAGCGAACAGAAAAATTGTCATTCTATGGAAAATAATCCCATTGTACAGGGTTTAACCAAAGTCTGAACACACAGGCAAAAATGTATATTATCAAGAAATTAAATTTTCAACATTTTATTGAATTGGTATATTAATATCTTCAATATGATTTCCATCATTTGTGATGCAAAGGTCGATGTGTTTTGCAAGATTCATGTGAACTCGATACAATAACACCACATTGCTGTCAATTTTTGCACATTCACTTTTATGCGTTCAATCAAGTGTGTTGCATCTGTCATTTTCATTGAGTACACCTTCTCCTTTAAGGGGTCAATTTTTTCTTCTTTCGATAAAATTATTTTTAATCTGTGAACGTAAGTGAGATTTAATATTCGCCCAGACTTTAGGGATACATCTGCACGCCAATAAACGTCATTAAAAATAGGGGGAAAAAGATTAGCTGATGTCAGAAGTTTAAGAAAATCTAGATGAGGATACAGTCCCGCAAAAGTCTGGACGAGACAAAAATAAATAAATAAATAAATAAACTTATCTTGCTCCTCTCCAAACGGATTCTGGTTAAAATATTTTAAACTTACAAGTTGCAGTACAGTGATGAGTACGGTTTAAATTACGACTACGAGGAAAGCAAGAAAACAAAAAGACGAGAATGTTAATTAAAAATGGATTGATAAAGAAATTTATTTTTATGAATTTAATATCATTTAATGGAAGCCTTATAAATCTTACCTTGTCATGGACAGAATATAAGTTGCATTGTCTAAAGTGAGCTATTTTCACTGGTGCCACGGCTACATGAATTTAAGCTTGCTACTAGTTTGTTATCTCTGCCGCACCTCTTTAAAGGTCGAAACAGTTAAATGTAACCGCCTCTTCAACTCCAACAGCTTCTCCTCTTGCACTTCCCGACAGTGGAACTCCATTCCTCTTACTTTCTTCCCGGATAACTAATTTTCAAAAATTTAAATCCAATGTCAATCGACATCTTCTAATGACTTGATCCCTGTTTTTCTTTTTATCCTTTCCTCAATACTCCCTATACCCATTCTTTTCTCTTACTGTCACTCTCCGTAGCCCCTTGCGTATTAGTGGCACCCCCCCTTGCTTGGGATGAAATGCTTATAAAAAAATCAAATCAAATCTGTGGTAATAAAAATAAATAAATAAATACCAATCTGCGGTAATAAAATAAGTACATCCCATCTCCCCTCTTGCTTGTAACCATCCATCACAATAAAATAAACATTCTTCAGCGCTAAAGCTGAATTAGTTAAATAAAACTTCCTAAGCTTCTACTTAAGAGTTGTTGCTATATTACATAACCTAAATGTTTGATAATATTATGCATTAAAATACATGTAGATATCATATTTGGATTTATTTCAATGTATTAAATATTATACGTAAAAATAGTTTACAATATATCTCACATTTTTGAGCCACTTTATGTTTTATTGATATATTTTAAAAAAAGCTTATTGGAACCTAAAGGTTAGGATGAAAGCCGATTAATTCTGCGCATATATACACATATCATGCCAATTCAACTAAAAACAAACGATTAAAAATTATGAAAGTCCTTCACCTCTAAGGACGTAATTTAGACGCGTACTTGTTAAAATGCCATTGAATTTTCACTTTAGCAATGCGATGCTAAAATCAATTCCACCCACGTCAATAAACCTACATTTCGCGTGTTAGACGGTCTATATGTCGACTTTCTAGATACTTTTCATAAAAAGACCAACGATAGTCGAAAGTAAATAAAACATAATTTCGGTAAATGCACTTACAAATTTGCACCTGACATTGGGCGACTTATTTGACACTAGTAGAAACAAACGTACCAGAAGTCTTAATAGACAATTAGTGTTTGTTCTATTTAATAAAACAGACACGCACGGGCATATATATATATATATATATATATATATATATATATATATATATATATATATATATATATATATATATATATATCATTATAGTAATTCATCAAGTCTAGAAGAATCCTCAAAAGGATCCAGAAAGCACTGGGCGGCCGTTTCCTCCTATATTGAGATTCGAACCTGAACTGTTTCGATACAACGCTGATGAGTCCCAAAATAGGACGAAATGCCAAAATTCTGTTATACACACACACACTGCGCGCGCGCGCACACACACACACATACACACATATCTCTATATATTTACTAAACAGTGTTTATTACGTCTATCGGCCGAGTATTAGCGAAATCTTAGTAAAGGAAATGCGTGAAGCTTTTCGTGGCCGAGCGGTAAGGCACACAATTGTGAACACGTTGTTTTTCCCTACAAAGGGTGATGCGGCTTCGGTGAGTGCCAGGGATCGCATTATATTTACGAAGACTTCCAGAGTACGGGGTTCGACAGACGCAAAACACTGTTTAATAAATAAAAAACTGAACGGATTAAAAAGAAAACCATTAATAATAATAATAATAATAACATATATATATATATATGTGTGTGTGTGTGTGTGTGTGTGTGTGTGTGTGTGTGTGTGTGTGTGTGTGTGTAAAGAAAGGATGCCTATTTCAAGAGTCAGAGAAACATTTGTGTTTAAAATGTCCTAATCAGTTTTTCTTGGTCCTCTATAGCCGTGGGGGTCTAAAGAAATCAGATCTAATGACGATTTCCCCTGGGGGAACACAGGTTTGAATCCTGCCGGAGAGCATTACTTAAGTAATAGAAACGTGTGTATTGGGTGAAAATTATTAGTTTGAAAATATATATCCTATAAACCAGTAGTTCTCAACTGGAGTCTATATGGACACTCGGAATCTATGTACCATTACTGGTGTAAAGATAAAAAAATAGCCAATTTGGAGTCAATTTTTCACATGTTATAAAATGGTTTATTATGAGTTATTTTATTAGTGTACATAAATGTTCCGTAGAATTTAGTTTATTTTCGTTAAATTTGCTTTACTTCAAAATAAATCTTATAGAGTTACTATTTCTATAATACAATTCCTAAACTTATCTATTAGTAAAAAATAAAATAATCTTTTTCTTCATCGAATGGTTATGGGGGTCCATCAAAAAATTAAGATTAAAAGTGGCCCGTGGGTAAAAACAAAGTTGAGATGCACTGCTCAAATCATTCATAAAATAAAACTTTTTGGGGCTTTTTAAAAATGTATTTCTATTTTAACGAAGAATGAGGCACAGTGAATTTCATCATTTGATAGAAATATCTTTCCATCAAATAGTCTTAAGACTCTGCTGAAGTTATTTGTTGTTTTTATTAAATCGCAAATACAAAGACATCGATTAAATGAAAGAACAGACATAATGCAGAGGAGGTAATCCAATCTTTTCTTTATGCAACATATCTATCGGGCATCGATGCGATTAGATTTCCAATTTTTTCCCAAAGAGAATTTCCTTAACATTCTGTCAGATTATTGTAGAGATAATTTGAGTTTGAAGGATTACAGTGTCGGATTTTAGTTTCGATTCATTGCTATACGTTCTCGATGGGGATAAACTCTGCGATAGAACTGATCATCAAAGAACTTAAATTTTATTGCCTGAAGTGTAGTCTCTGGAAGCGGGCATCAGGTCGTCATAAGGTTGAAAATGTCAGGATCGACGCATATGTTTTAGGTGTACGGTAGCATAACCTTGTCTGATATTTATCTATAAGACTTAATTGCCTTCATTCAATACAATGAGCTGACGCCGTTTCCGGATACATAAATCCAAACCATGATCAACCCTCCTTGCTCAACAGTCAGTTTAATGCATTGCGTTTGATATTCTTTGCTTACCTTTGATCTGACCATCAGACGAAAACTTATTAAATTTCGACATGTTACTTTCATAACACTTTATATCAAGGTTCTAAAATCAAAATCATGTTTTTCAGTCAATTGGGATTGTGTTTGTTTAGCGTTCTAGGAAACGTGCGGCGCCTTTGTGCAGGTTACCCGTCCTGTTCTGTTGGTATTTGTATTGAAATACTATTTTTGGTTTAACAGTCATCAGCGCAGAGAGTGGGATCGGCAAACCGACTTCATATTCCGGTGTCGCCTGCTGTGTTCACTTTAACAAAAGTGCCCTAGGAAATGCCATGAACCAGTTCCTACTTTTCCCAGCTATGGGCCATTGATAACAAAATAGCCTGGGTTTCTGTCTATATTTCTGAGATGAGGTATTAATTACACTATTTATATTATTCGGACTATTGTCCTCATTTTTTCTTGCCATATTTATCACAATGTTTCGGCCGCTGTACGTTCCGGCATTCTTCAGATGGTTGGAACATCGATCTGAACCCTTTATTTCGCTCGCTGGGGTAGAGTGTTCTAGTTCCACGTGCCATATCTAATGGATATCAGTTATCAGTTATCTCCTGTTAATTCACCTCTCCAAGTTCGCCACTGCCTTAACCAGGTATTGAAATCATAATTCTTTGGACCCTGTCACTGGATCTAGACAACGCCTTTATCCACTGAGTCCTGTGTCTTTAAGGACAACTTGTCAGTAATCGGTTATCTCCTGTTAATTCACCTCTCCAAATTCTCCACTACCTTAACCAGGTATTGAACTCATAACAATTTGGGCCCTGTCACTGGATCTAACCAAGGCCTTTATCCACTGTGTCCTGTGTCCTTAAGGACAACTTGTCAGTTATCGGTTATCTCCTGTTAATTCACCTCTCCAAATTCTCCACTGCCTTAACCAGGTATTGAACTCATAACTCTTTGGGCCCTGTCACTGGATCTAACCAACGCCTTTATCCACTGTGCCATGTGCCCTTAAGGACAAGTTATCGGTTATCTCCTGTTAATTCACCTCTCCAATTTATCCACTGCCACTTAAGGACACGTGGCAACAAAGATGAGGATAATAGTCCGAATAATGTAAATAGACTGGTTTCTTTAGCTTTGGGTAGCAAATTTAAGAAAATAACTAGTCTGAATGTAAAAAGAAAAATGCAGAGAAGACAGTGGAAAACCTCTTCACTAAATGTCATCGCAATTCATAGAAAATAAAGGAATGGAGACCTATAATTTAAAGGGACATTGTATTATATAAAAATATCGATAGTAACCCTCTTCCTTTTAGTGTCTGTACCTATTCTTCGCACTGATGCTTTCGCTTGTCCAAAAGCACGTTTTATCAAATTAAACACGCCGCTTGTGTTTCAGATTTCTATAACATTGTATTTCTCGAATTTCTATTAGGTGACCATTTTCGCTGATGTTGTTCATGTAATTGCATGCTTTTAGCTTTTTTTTTAAAGCACATCACCCCAAGCAAGGTGAGAGTGCCACTAGTACGCAAGGGGTTACAGAGAGTGAGAGCAAGAGAAAAGAGATGTGTTTGAGAAAAGGATAAAGAGAAGGACAGGAATCAAGATCAAGGCATTGACATTACATTTCAAGATTTGAAGATTATAGCTATTAGGTAAGCGATGAAGAGGAAGGCAGTTCTGCTGTCGGCAAGTGCGAGAGAAGTATCTGTTGGAGTAAAAAAGTAACTGTTTCGACAGTGAAAGGGTGGGACCGAGAAGTCAACGTAGTAGCGCGCTTAAATGTATGCAGTTGGGGGTACCGGTGATAGTAGCTGGTCAGATATTTGGCGATGAAAATATCTGTAGAAAAGACAGAGGGAAATCACAGCACGTCTGTGAGAAAGTGACTGTAGACGAGATGCCAGGTCAGGACCTAGCTATTTTAAAAGGCGAATACCATAACTCATTACAGGTGACCACTAAATCTAGCACAGACACATATGCACACACACACACACACACACACACACACACACACACACACACACACACACACACATATATATATATATATATATATAAAAAGTGAACATTGAAGTCAACACTTAGAGGCGACAGTCTGTTTCATGCTAGACGCAATCGTCAGGCCACGATTGCGTTTAGCATGAAACAGACTGTCGCCTCTAAGTGTTGACTTCAATGTTCACTTTTATATTTACACACGCTCTATCTCTGATATTGAGCACTTTATCCCATAAATATAGCACGCCTTAAGAGTATATTTCTTCACAAACATATATATATATATATATATATATATATATATATATATATATATATAATGAAAAAGTATGAAAATCTTTATAAATTTGACATATTTCGCAATTTTATTTTAGCTTCATCAAAAACCTTTGGGAATCAAGGAGCTCGGAGATATTTCAACATATTGAACTCTAGTTTGCTTTACAATTAAATCTCATACCAAAAACCAACACAATAACAAAACACATTGAATCAGAAAACTCCTTGACATTAACGCAAAAATACGATATAAAAGAAACTATGAAAAACGACTGCAAATATTGGAAGCACTGAGCATAAAAATCAAACAAATCGAACATCAATAAATTGTTATCAAATATAGGAACAAACATAGTAAATTTATTTCAAAAATACAAAATCACAACACGAACTGACACGTGATGACGCGATTTTTAAGAAGACACAATGTGTAAAGACGTGATGTTTGAAAAACAATGAAACTACAGTAGCATAAAAATAACTGCGCTTCGATAATTGTTCATACAAAATATATATATATATGTATGTATGTATTGTGTATTTAGGCAGCACATAAAATTTTTGGTATTATTGAAACACCTACCATATATCTCCGTTATGTTGATGATATCCTTATACTTGCCAAAAATTTCGATGAATTAACCTTTTTGCAACAAGCCTTTAAAAATAATTCAGTACTTAATTTTACACATGAACTAACTAAAGATAATAAGATTCCTTTTTTGAATGTTTTAATAGATACTAGTAATGACACTTTTACCACTTCTGTATACAAAAAACCTACAAGTGATAACAATTGCACCCTCAACTATCTTAGTGAATGTCCCATTAAATATAAACGGTCAATTGTTTCTAACCTATTTACTAGAGCAAAACTTATCTCTTCTACCAATAAAATATTTTATAAGCAATTGACTAACATCACGCAAACCCTTATTAATAACGGTTTTCCTAACTATCTAGTTGATAATGAATTTGATAGATACTTCTCAGACCTAACAAGAGATACACCCAGAAAATTATCCTCAATTAACCTCTTTTACAGAGGACAAATGCATAGACAATACAGCATGGATGAAAAGACCCTTAAATCTATAATACACCATAATGTGTTTCCTGTTGATTCTAACAAAGCCTTAAAACTTAATATATATTATAGTAAATTTAAAACCTCTAACCTGATAATGAGCAATAACCCTTCTCCAGTTGCTGCGGTTGTTGATAGAACCAATGTTGTGTATGAGTTTAAATGTCCTATGGAAGAATGCTCTTCTAATCCACATACATATATTGGATTTACAACCACCCGGCTCTCCAGAAGATTAACTATGCATCTAAATAATTCTAGCTCCATTAAACAACATATTATGTCACATACTGTTTCCCTTCTGCAATCTGATATACGTAAAATACTTATAGATAATACTAAAATTATAGATAAACATACAGACATTAGATGCCTTAAAATCTTAGAAGCATTACATATTAAAAGCAAAAGACCTCTTATTAATATATAGATTACAATATTTCTGGAAACATCCTACAATGTTTATAATATATTTAAATTTTAAAACGTATTCTTCGAGCTTTTGGCTTGTATAATAAAAATCTTTTTCACGCCGTAACATGATTAAAAATCTTCGCCATGCACGTGATAACATCATCGCGTCTTTTGAAATTAAAAGGATTTTAACGTTTATTTAGTTTGTAAAAAAATGTAACAACATGATTCCGCTACAAGACAATTGGCAAATGTTTTTAAAAAATTTTTACTAAAAATTTTGACCCTGAAGATGAACAATGATGTTCGAATGTACTAGGTTATCGTACGGAGAATATTTATTTCGATATCATTTTCAAATAAAAAGTCTCATTAGAAAATATGAGAAAATTCAAAAGAAAATATACAGGACGATGTTGTCTTTAACATTCAACACAACATGTTTAATATATATATATATATATATATATATATATATATATATATATATATATATATATATATCAAATATAAAAGGCTCAAACGCTAATATTCTATGGTTATAATTTATTACATTGGAACCGTAATCACGATCCAATTCATCAAACCTACAAATTCAAAAAAAGAGTTGTTTTTTTTTTAATTTCTAGGTCTGATGAATATCCAATTCATCGTGATTACGATTCCAATGTAATAAATTATAACCATGGAATATTTGTGGTTGAGCCTTTTATATTATATTCTTCCTCTGTCTTTGACATTGAGTTCTACCTGGATTTTATCCTCTTGGGAATTTTAATATATATATATATATATATATATATACACACACACATACATATATATATTATATTTATACATTTTATATATATATATATATATATATATATATATATATATATATATATATGTATGTTGACCGCTAATATTATCTATCTATCTATCTATCTATCTATATATATATATATATATATATATATATATATATATATATATATATATATATATATAATTGTGAATTTGGTCAGCATTCTCTCTTTTATACAATTTTCATTAAAAACGATTGACAAGGTACGGCGGTTAAGATTTTATTTAATTTTTCATTGCATCTCGCCCTCCCTCTTCCTCTATCTGTCTCTCCCCTCCTCTCTCTCTCTCTCTCACTATATATATATATATATATATATATATATATATATATATATATATATATAACATTCCCTCTTTTATACAACTTTCATTAAAAACGATTGACAAGGTACTGCGCTTAAGATTTTATTTAATTTTTCTTGTGTTCCTATAATTTTCTTCTTTTCTGGACACAATTGTCAGACAAAAAAAGAAAATGGCTGACGGATTTAGACACTTCCTGGAGCGATCTTTCTTTTTTTCGGCATTTTAGCAAGTGATTCTGCCCTATACTCGAGATAGAATTTAATTCGGGTGGTTACTCCGGGAAACAATCTTTTTCCGTTAATGCCACCTCCATAATAGTCTTTTTTTTCTTTCCATCTTAGCCAGGAAGCCTTTTTGAAAACCCACTATTTTGGCCGCTCAAGAAAATCGTTCCTGCACAAAAGATCTGGACTGATTCGTCTACCGAAGCCAGTCGTCTTTTAATCCGTTAAACACAAGCGGGTTTCGAATCGATTTCAGATAAATTGTGAAAGGTTTGGAGCAATTTACCGATCGAAAATTGCTAATCATCCACTCAATTCAATTTCGTCAGAGAGAGTTTTATTAATTCATCGCTAATATTCCTAAATTGATGATGGTGATCGAACCCTGACGTCGACAAAATGATTACCGTGCCGAGAGAAAGCAGTTCATTGTGTGTGTTTCCAGAATTAACTCTTATCTGTGTATGCGTATGTAATGTCAAGACAAACAGAGAGCCTTTCCCATGCCAAGCAACAACTATGTCTGTATGTACGCGTCGGTATACATTCACGTTTTACGTTTAAATGATCGTTTACATCAATTTGAAACAATTTCTCCCATTTCTTGATAATTCTTTAATATGCTGTTCTTTTCTGTGTCGGTACGAATTCTTTATATATTCTCCTGAAATTGGAAATGTTTCAACATTTGCGGGAATTTTTTTTTACAATAACAAGCCGTGAAAATATGCAATTTCTAAACGAATGTACCTTTCTCTTTACCTATGTTCGGAAGAATATGCAATTTGCTCTATAAGGAAAAAGTAATTCCTACAAATTTCAAAAGATCTATGGTTAATCTCTTATGGTATGTATTTATTTTTTAATCATTTCTTCGTCCATATATTTTGAATATATATATACATACAATATATATATATATATGCATGCATGTATGTATGTATATATGCATATATATATGTGTGTATATATATATATGTATATATATATATGTATATATGTATGTATATATGTATATATATGTATATATATATATGTATATAAGTATACATATATATGTATATATATATGTATATAAGCATACATATATATGTATATATATATGTATATATATGTATATATATGTATTTATATATGCATATATATATATATATATATATATATATATATATATATATATATATATATATATATATATTACAATAGCGATCAGGTCTCATCATTTTATCGTAGAAATGCCTAGATTTATTGTTCTCACTTCTCGCATGTGGAACTCTCTTCCGGCTTCTTGGTTTTCATCCAACTTTGATCTTCAAAAATTTAAATGCAATGTCAATCGTGATCGTCTGTCTTCTTAATTCCTTTTCTATAATTTTTCTCTCTCCTTAATAGTTTTTTTTTTCTTATTCTCAAATTCTATCAAATACCCCTTGCATCTTAGTTGCTTTATTGCCTTGCTTGGGGTTGATTTAAAAAAAAGAAATATCTGTATGATTTTGCTGTACATTCCACAAGCTGTACGGTTATCATAATTTTGATTTCTTTACGGCGTAGTTTTTTAAAAAAACTTTTAAAATCCAAGATATTGCCGTTATATCGAAATTCAAACAGGATATTGTGCTATTTCCGCAAACGGCAGACTTCAAACTCACGACATTTTACTTGGAAGAATTTTAATAGTAATCAGTTTTACACGATGATTAATTCCAAAGTACGGCCAGGTACTTTTGGATGAGTGTTCTTTTCATCGAGACACAATCTCTAGACATATTTCCAATTAAGG
>OZ038508.1:19517378-19542378 GCA_964036315.1 Acanthosepion esculentum | reverse complement strand
TGAGAGCGAAGTGGTATTATATTGAAGCCTTTAAGGAGGAGGGGAATGAGATTTCATAATTTTTTTATATAGTGTTGTCTTATTTGATGAATCCAAAGACAGATATAAGATAAAGTAGAAAAGTGAAAAAAAGCAGCTTAAAGTTTAGGTGTGGGTATGTAATTCACGCTCGTCTAGATGAGCCATCGTGTATTAGTCATATTATTATTGCTTCTGGTTTAGAATATATTCATAAGATACAATAAAATAATGCAGAGAGGCATATGTATCCAACAATGGGTTAATTTTGGCTTTTGTTTTTTAAAATTATTTTTTATACACTTCAGGGGTGTCTTAAATGGGCCTCTAGTATAATTAAATCATTTTCATATATTTAATTATTCCGATCTAAAATCCAATACTTAAGGCAATATACATATATATATATATATATATATATATATATATATATATATATATATATATATATATATATATATATTATTGTGCATTATGTATATATATATATATTTTTTTTTTTGAATTGGACAATGTCCGACAATTTATTTAAAGACATTTATGATATGTTTAAGGTTCTTTTTATAGATACAGAGTTATAAAACAGAGCATTTGCTTAAATAGTTGTATCTATAAAAAGAACGTTAAACATATCATAAATGTCTTTAAATATATACATATATATATATATATATATATATATATATATATATATATATATATAAAAGTGAACATAGAAGTCAACACTTAGAGGCGACAGTCTGTTTCATGCTAGATGCAATCGTCAGGCATGAAACAGACTGTCGCCGCTAAGTGTTGACTTCTATGTCCACTTTTATATTTACACATGCTCTGTCTCTGATATTGAGCATTTTATCCCATAAATATAGCACACTTTAAGACTATATTTCTTCATATATATATATATATATATATATATATATATATATATATATATATATATATATATATATGGATGAATGGGGATATGTTTTAATTTTCGAACACAGTTAACATGTTGTGGACGTTTACATATTTACTATTATTGAGAGCTGTTTTTTTTCTTTTTCATTATTATCTATGTTCAAAAAAAAAAGTACTTGTACGAATGTAAGAAGAATAATAAAAAGCTTAATTGCTGTGCCTTTCCATTCGCCTTCAATGAAACATATATAAAAGAGGGATTGATCGCTATCCAAATCTGCAATATATATATATATATATATATATATATATATATATATATATATATATATATATATATATACGAATACAAGATTGATATAGATGGAATAAATTACAGTAAACCAAAACACTGTTCCTTTAAAAAGTGCTCAGTACAGTGGTGTCTTGTCTAGTGACGGTGTTGCAAGAAAACAAAAATCTTGCAACACCATCACTTGACAAAACATCAAAAGTGTTGAAACAAAATGGCTATTTTTTTGTGATTTTATAACATACTTATGTTATAATTTTTAAATATATATATTTATTTAAATATATATATATATATATATATATATATATGATGAAAAATATGGAAAAGACAAAACAAAATCCGAATATGCAAGTTTACTGTTTTAATGTTGTTTTACTGTCGACGTCAGACGTTTCGGTCTAGTAGACCATCTTTAGGACATGGTTATTAGAAACATACTTAGGATTAGACGATATTTAAGTCAACATGAAAAGACGATAGACAGAAGACTAATCAGAAACAGAACAACTGAAATTCTAAAGTTAGCGTTCCCTTTTTTGTGGAGGGAGATTCGGTCACGTTGGCGTCACAATACTTTTATCAACAGGTATATTAGTAAATACGGATTTAATGTCTAAGCTAGCTAGGGATTTGTTTCTTACATCAATA
Source organism: Acanthosepion esculentum (assembly GCA_964036315.1). Classification (NCBI taxonomy): domain Eukaryota; kingdom Metazoa; phylum Mollusca; class Cephalopoda; order Sepiida; family Sepiidae; genus Acanthosepion; species Acanthosepion esculentum. The sequence goes on along the minus strand of OZ038508.1, from coordinate 19,540,514 downwards.
TTACTTAACTTATTGAGGAGAGAGCCTGAATTCTTTACATGTGCGTTACTTATGGTGCCCAAAATTGCAGTGAGAAATTTAGTTAAAAACCTAGCGATATTATGAGGAGCTGAGCCTATACCCGAGATGATGGGCCTTAATAGAATGTCAGGCTTATGGGTCTTGGGGAGACCATAAATTATAGGGATGGTGGGGTGGTAATTAATAAGAGAAAGCCAAATCTTATCTTCATTACAAATCAGTTTCTTATAGGACCTGTTAAATTCTTTTAAATTCTTAGAAACCTGTAGAGGGGAGATCTGTTCATAAGTGTCTCTATGCTGGACTTGCTGAACGATAGTTGATAAATGTATTAAACGATTAGAGAACCACCTTAAGAAAACTGATTTTAAGCTACCTATCCCCATCTCAAAATGCATCAAATTATGCATCCTATGCACTTCACATTGTTTCTTCCAGTATAATAATATCTATTATAAACAAAAATTTGGTTTACCAATGGGAAGCCCTCTCTCTGGATTCCTAGCGTGCATATTTCTAGAATTTCTTGCATCTGGACCTTTCAAATATATAATTCTTGGTGATACACATTACTTCCGTTACATCGATGACATTTTATTTATCTACCCACAAAAACGTGATTTAAATAAGATTACTGATAGATTAAATAAAATAGAACCTACTATAAAATTTACCCATGAACTTGAGTCTAATAATTCTTTACCTTTTCTTCAACATACTACTCATTAGAAATAATCATAAATTAGAATTCAAAGTATATCATAAACCCATATGTAAACACGACTATTTACACTTTTACTCTCACCATGATACTAACACTAAGAGGGGTATTATTATTGAATTCTACTTGAGGGCTCTTCGCATCTGTTCAGCAAAATATTTAGATGAATAATTCAGTTATATCGAGGATACCTTTTCAAATCTTGCGTGTCCGAGGCAATTATTACTGAGCGCTAAAAATAAAGCTTTGAAAATTCATAAAATGCATTCATCAGCGCAAAATGACACATCAAATACTACTACTACATCTACGTCAGTGAAAGGCACACTTTCAGCTGCCCCTGATAATTCTTTCGGTCGCATCTTTCTACCGAATAACCCTTTGACCGAACGTATCTCCAATAATTTAAATGCGCTAAAAATTAAAACTACTATATTACCTACTAGAACTATTCGCAGTTTATTAAATAACACCAGCAACCAACTTATTACATCCGATGCTTGCATCTACCAAATCTCATGCAACAACTGTGATTTAAAATATGTGGGCGAAACATGTAGGTCCGTAAAATCTCGTGTTTTCGAACATAAACGAGATATTCGCCTCGGTAATTTAAACAATGCTTTATTTGTACACATTACTAAATCTCATCATAATTTCAATTTTGATTCTGTGAAGATTTTAAAATATATTCATAATAAAAATCTTAGACGGATTTATTAGGCAGGCATAATATCTATCTCGCGCACGGTGAATACTAGACCCGGATTCTTTAATATTTCCCCTTTTCTGGCAAGATTAATGCTGGACAAACATACTTATAAACTTTAGATTCTAGTAAAATTTTTCTTTTTCATTAATAATAAACTCTATTTTAGGAATACGTTTTCACAACATCGCCCACGTGACGCCGACGTGATTGCATTTCAAAACGGAACGCTGATCTTAAAATTCAGTGATTTTGTTTTGATTATTCTTGTGTCTATCGTCTTTTCATGTTGACTTGAATATCGTCTAATTTTGATTATGTTTTAATAACTATGTCCTGAAGAAGATCTACTAGACCGAAACGTCTAACGTCGACATTGAAACAACATTAAAAACAAGTAAACTTGCATATTCGGATTTTTTGTTTTTCCATATTTTTCCTCATACTGTCGGACCTATATCCACATATTTGCTTACACACACACACACACACACACACACACACACACACACACACACACACACACACACACACACACACACATATATATATATATATATATATATATATATATATATATATATATCTTTTAGAGACAACAATAAGGATATCTTTCGGTGTACGAATCTCTAGTGCAAGATTAATGAGTTTATTGTCAATCTCCAAACTTAAGGTAACACGGAAATGCAATAATGTTTTTAAAGAGTTGTCCCGCTTGTAATTGTGTGCTTTTTAAAGTATACTTAGAATGTCGTCGATTTGAAAAGAAAGCCTACAAGATGGAGCTTATAAATTTCAACCAATCATTTTGAAGGACAGTTTAAATATAAAACGTTTCTGATTCACTAGTGATCTGCGGCTAAATGGTTCCAAGAATCTTTATACTTCTAAAGCTTCTGAGCGATTCGACCTTATCTTTAGGATAATTCTCACTTACTCTCTGGTCTGTCGTTCTTTGTATTCAGTCATAAATATCTATTCTGGGTAACACGCTCCTTATCTTCTTCCTCGATCAGATCTGCCGAGCCACCAAACGGTAAAGCAAATGAATTTTCAAGCCAATCAGATCGTTTATTGACAATTTTATACAATAATGACGATTTTAGGAATGAGTACGTCGTCTGGACTCAAAAATAAATAAATAAAAAGCTTGGCGTCACGTCTTTGAGGAATGATTAGCAGACCTGTCTAGTAGGTCATTATAATTGAATTCGATCCATAATTGTGACCTTCTGTCCTGGGTATGACTATAAACTACATCCGCGTCCTGGGTAAGACGACAAACTACGTCCAGCACCAAGGCCTCTGATCAGAAGGTTTTGAGGAGCGTGGAACCACCTCTTAATTGCTGGTGTTCCCAGGTCCACCCCGACCCGGGGTGGTAGCTCCTGTAAGGGTCCCAACTATGGGCAAAAAGTTAACCCCCCATTATTTAAACATTATGTAAATGTAAAAATAGGTTTTAATACCAGAAATATTTTGTAAAAATTATTTATTACCGACAATACATTTTTGAAAAAAAAACAAAAAACATATTACAAGCTATACATTTTTGAAAAAAAAACATTACCAAAAATAACATTTTGTCGGCATTATGCTGTAAAGCAAAGCAAACCAAACTGAACCAAATACTTATGGCCTCAGTTGAGGTGTGTAAATTTGTTTAAGACATGACAACTTAAGTTTATGACCAGCAACCGAAACGTTGTGATAAGACCAACAAAGATGACATTAATAGTCTGCGTGCAAATAATTCAAATAATAACTGTGCAGTAATAAATATCAGTTTTAAATACTTAGGTGCAATCTTGTCTAAAGCTTGTGCCTGCAACTCGGAAATCTGCACATGGATAGCCGCAGACATGGTAACGATGACGAAATTGGCAAGAACATGGAGGAGAAAAGTCAGCTTTCATACGAAGTACAGACTGTACCAATAGCTGGTAGTCTCCATTCTCCGTTTCTCTATGGATGTGAAACGTGGACACTGTTGGCAGAAATAGAGAAAAAGATCCAAGCGTTTGAGGACAAATGCATGAGAAAACTCCTTGGCATCTTCTATTGGAAACATAAAACCAATGAGTTTGTGTGGAAAAGGGTTGAAAATTCTGTGGGCCAACAGGAACCTCTTCTCGTCAGTCAAACGGATAAATATGGCGCGGTTTGGACCCATTACAAGGCACGACAGCCTGCGCAAGATCATCATGCAAGGCAATGTTGAAGGTGGACGTAGGAGAGGACGCCAACGTAAACACTGGTTGGACAATGTCAAACAATGGACAGGTAGGACGATACCAAAATTGCTGATGGCTGCCGTTAATAGACCGTTGTGGAAAAGAGAGCGGTGTCTGCATTCGCCCCCCCCCCCAGCGATTACAAAAGTCAAGGGGATGATGATGATGATGATGATGATGATGATGATGATGATGATGATGATGATGAATAAATACGAACAGGAAGAGATTTTCCCTAGATATGGGGACCAGAAAGGGAACAATCTAACCCCGTAGATTAAATAAAGGGTTCAGTTTCAAAATTTAATCGGCTCGACAAAAAAGGCCGGAGAATTCAACGGCCGAAACGTTGTCGTAATAAAAAGCAAAGATGGGAACAATAACTCGGAAGTAAATAGTGATAACTGTATACATCCTACAATGTTTTTTCAATCATTTCACCCCTGTATAGCCACTAAAACACAAGGGGTTACTGAGTGTGAAAGAATTTAGAAAAAAGAGAAACATTATTAAAGAGCAAAAAGAGAGTAGATAGCGACTGGCATTGCATTTATATTGTGGAGATCAATGTTGGCTGGAAAAAAATGGAGAGTTCCACACGCGAGAGGGGCAAAGAAAGAAACTATTAGCATAGAATTTACGATTAAATCTAACCAGTTCAACTGTGAATTGATGAGACCATGCTAACAAACTACAGACAGAAACAAAAATGATTCTTAGAAGGTCGAATGATTGTTAAATTATTTCACGGTATCATTTAATATTAAAAGTACAATTTAAGAACTCGTCTTTAGTTATAACTAGAAAATAAATATTAAATAAATTAAAAGGGTTTAAGAGAAATAACAGAAAGACAAGATTTATTAAGAGCTATAAGAAACAGGAAGTTGTGGAGAGCCATAATCGCCTACGTCCTTCGCACTTCATTTGATGAAACTGACCTCTTCGAAAATGGTGTGACTAATATTGTAGTCTAGTCAAGAATCGAAAATAACGCCCAGCCTTAATCATGTCGTGAATATATTTTATCTACTGAGCCAATATGATAAAAATATCTGTCTTCAATAATCAAATAAGTATTAAATAACAAATCCATGTTAAATAATCAGCGATCAGAGTGAATATGCGCCTACAATAGAGCAATGGTGAATTCGTTAGTGAATTCGATTCTTACTGAGTGCCAAACGAGGGTACGCTCAGTTTTGAGGGGGTAACGCCTTGCTTTTTGGATAGTTGCAAGTTTTCTGTTGGCGCTATAAGTCGTTGTTCAAGTTCAGGTAAAGTCTATGTTTTGAATGTTGATTCTCAAATCAATACATCCCAAAAGCTAAGACGTCCTGGGTAAGACGATAAACTACATCCGCGTCCTGGGTATGACGATAAACTACATCCGCGTCCTGGGTATGACGATAAACTACGTCCAACAAGCAAGGCCTCTGATCAGGAGGTTTTGAAAAAATAATGTTGCCAGCTGTACATTTTTGAAAACAAAATATTACCAGCTGTACGTTTTTGAAAAAAAATAATATTAACAGCTATACGTTTTTAAAAAAATAATATTACTAGCTATGCGTTTTTGAAAAAATAATATTATCAGCTATACGTTTTTGAAAAAATAATATTACCAGCTATACGTTTTTGAGAAAAAATTATTAACAGAAATAGATTTTTGACAAAACAAAAATATTACCAGAGGAAAAAAAAATTGTCAGCATTAAATGACCCATTGAGGTAGATATGCTGTAAAACAAAACAAACCAAAGCAAACCAAAAGCTAAGCACTGAAAAATAGAAAAAAAATCTTTAAAAACAGGGGAAAGTGTATTAAAGTATGACGTGATATCTCTCCTCTTATGTCAGTGAATACTGGACGATCCCATCAAAGATGAAGAACACACGTGAAACAACAGACATTTCTTTCTACAGAAGAATGCTTGACTGAACATAAGAGCAAAGACGGAGTTTTAGAGAAAATAGAAAGAAAAAGAAAACTTATACTTAACATCAGAAAGACACAGTTGAGATTTCTCCGACGCATAATGAGGACGAAAGGCTTGAAGGTTTAGGAGAAATAACAGAAAGACAAGATTTATGAAGAGCTATAAAAGACAGGAATTTCTGGAGATTCCTAATCGTCTCCGTCCAGGGGGAATACGGCATATAAAGAACAAATTTTGTCCAGAGACGAATATGCAATATGATAGGTCCTGATCTGGCATCTAGTCTACAATCGCTGTCCCAGAAACGTGCCGTAGCTTCCCTCTGTCTTTTCTACAAGTATTTTCACGGCAACTATTTTGACGAGAGACTTTCGCTGGTTCCCAGACTGCATGAATTTAAGCGAGCTACTAGGCTGGCATCTCCGTTTCACCCTTTCACTGTCAAAACGGTTAAATGTAACCGTCTATTCTACTGAAACCGCATCGTCCCCCACACTTCCTGTCTGTGGAACTCCCTTCCCTTTACTTGCTTCCCCAATGACTAATCTTCAAAAATGGTGTGACCAATATCGTTGACTAGTCAAGAATCGAAAATAACGACCAGCCTTAATCATGTCGAGAATATATTTTTATCTACTGAGCCAATAAGATGGAAAAAAAAATCTGTCTTCAAGTTCTTCATTAAGAGGAATCGCCTTTAATGGCTGCCAACTTGAAATTAATCTTCCACGTTGTCAACCTCTGTGTGGGATCCCACCTAATGAGCCAAGTTTGATTGAAGCATAATGGACACTAAATAAATTTGAAAAATAACGAAGAGCTTATCTCGTTGGCAATAAATGATGACATTCATAACGAAAAAGCGTGAAGCGTATAAGTGTGTGTGTGATTTTGTGTGTGTGTGTGTGTGTGTGTGTGTGTGTGTGTGTGTGTGTGTGTGTGTGTGTGTGTGTGTGTGCATTTAGGCAGAAATCCTTCTTTTATGCACATTTCATTAAAAACGACAGACAAGGTGCTTTTATTTAGTTTTTTATACAATTTCTCATGCGATCTATTTTTTTTTCTTTTCAGATGATAAATTATATAAAAACTGTCCAAATATTCTTTTTATCCAAGCGCTTTCGGCTATACATTTAGCCATTTTCAAGGATTATATTTTAACTGTTAATATAAGAAATAATTTGTTGTATGTATGTTATATAAAATCTTTTCATTTTTCAAAACACGGTCAAGATATTGTGTCCATGTTCAAAGTTAATGTTATTAAGTGTAGTTTTTTTGTTTGTATTAATAAGGCCTCCAATATTTTTAGCCTTTTTTTGCATGTAGATGATGCTATTATATCAGTGTTGTCAACAAGTATGTTACGAATAGTGTCCAGAAGGTGTCCATGAATATTTAAATGCGATCTAATTGAGCTATGGTCAGAAAGGTGTAGAGTGAGTCTGCGTGTCTAACATGTTGTAGTGTGGCCTCTATAATTATTTACGAATTTTGATTGATCAGGAATACAATTCCTTAATGGGCATTTAAATTCGTAAATAATATTTGCCCTATTTAATATTGTTCTATATATATATATATATATATATATATATGGGATAACGATATATAAATCTTCATATACATTTTTATATATCAAGAACAATTTTGAAAGAAAATATGTATGATCCGTTAGGACTTCATCGGACTTGGTTTATTGACGTTGTGACACGAAGGAGAAACGCTGAGAGTTAAAATAAATTCTTTATAAATTTTGAATATAATCTTCCTTCTCGTAACCGCGTAGCAGACTTTTGTCCTTTAGCCGAGTTAAGCTCTGTAAATATTAATAGCGACTTATTTTGTAATTAGAAAGATTCGTTTATAAAATAACATATCGTTTCGAACGATTTTATTTCAATTGAACAAGTCGTTCCGCACAGAAACGCATTTCTATAGAATTATTTACGTGATTATATTTGTAATTATAGAGGCTAAACGTTCATGTGAAACTGACCATTAAATTCAATTATCAGGTTTATTTTCGATTTCATTTAATTCGTCTTAGGTTACTATCAAATAATCTTGTTAAAAATAAAAAAAACGTTTTGATTAGAAATGAGCCAGTATTCTTGATGTCGGCCTAGCTATTAAACCGATTAATTTATTTTCTTAACGAACATTATTATTATTATTATTATTAATAATAATAATAATAATAATACTAATAATAATAATATTAATAATAATAACATATTCGTCGCAGTACGACACGGTTCTGGAATGTTCTGAGCCCGATACGTTTTCAAAACTTTAACCAAATGTATCTGCCTATATTTCTGAGATGAGGTGTTATGGTTTGGTTTGATTTATTTTGTTTTACGGCATATCAATGGGTTATTTAATGCTGATAACATTTTTAGGATAGATTCGTATGAATAGAATATGTATTCTTTGGTTTAGATTAGTTTGGTTTATTTTGTTTTACGCCATATCAATCTCAATGGGTTATTTAATACCGACAACATTTTAGGATAGATTCATATGAATAGAATATGTATTCTTTGGTTTAGATTAGTTTGGTTTATTTTGTTTAACGGCATATCAAGCTCAATGGGTTATTTAATGCCGACAACATTTTTAGGATAGATTCGTATGAATAGAATATGTATTCTTTGGTTTAGATTGGTTTGGTTTATTTTGTTTAACAGCATATCGACCGCAATGGGTTATTTAATGCCGACAACATTTTTTATTGCTGGTAATATTTTGTTTTGTCAAAAATCTGTTTCTGGTAATATATTTCCTTCAAAATTGTATTGCTGGTAATAATTTTTTTCAAAAAAATATTACTGTTTAATAGTTGAATATTTGCCCCTAGCTGGACCCTAACAGGTGCTATCACCCCGTTCAGAATGGACCCGGGAACACCAGCAGTTAAGAGGTGGTTCCGCGCTTCTCAAAACCTCTTGATCAGAGCCCTTGCTGCTGGACGTAGTTTAATGTCTTACCCAGGACGCGGATGTAGTTTAACGTCTTACCCAGGGCGGTGAGGTGTTATATACATTCTTTACATTACTCGGACTATTGTCCTCATCTTTGTTGCTATATTTATTACAACCTTTCGACCGTTGTAGGCTTCGGCCTTCTTTGGGTGGTTGGAATGTCGAACTGAACTCTTTATTTCGCTCACTGGGGTAGACTGTTCTAGTTCAACCTGCCATGCTAATGGATGTCAGTTATCAGTTATCTCCTGTTAATTCCCCTCTGAAAGTTCTCCACTGCCTTAACCAGGTATTGAACTCACACCTCTTTGGGTCCTCTCACTGGATCTAAGTAACATCTCAAGGACACATGGCACAGTGGATAAATGTGTTAGTTAGATCCAGTGACAGGACCCAAAGAATGAGTGAAACAGCCGAAATGTTGTGATAAATATGGCAACAAATATGAGGCCAATAGTCCGAGTAATGTAAATAATATTTAACCAAATGAGAATTAAAAATGTCTTCTTAGTCAGGCCTGGAAAATTTCAGCAACCCTAGAAATATTACTATTAATGATCACTATCATTATTATTCACATATTCATTACTATTGTAAACTTGTAATATTGTATCACAAGCCTGAAAGCTTTTCCCACAGCTACAGTGACTAGAAACTTTCTTTGAAACTACATTAATAGGAAAGTCTTCGTGGCAAGCATTATAATAGTAAAGCTTTCCTACAGTAACTGTAACAGTAAATCTTTCACGGCAGCCATTGTGATATGAAACGTCATTCGCAACTATCATAAGATCAAATATTTCCCCGCAGCCATTGATATAGGAAAGTTTTACCTATAACCATTGGATTGGCAATATTTTCTTGATGCTACTATGATGGAAACTTCACTTTCAATCATAGTGACAGAAAAGCTTTCAATAGAAATAATGTTATAAGAAATTTTCCTTGCAGTCATTGTAATAGAAAAACTTTTCTGTCAACCACTATGATAAAAAAGTTTTCCTTGCAGCCATTGTTCAAGGAAATCTTTAACAGCAATCACATTTCTTTTCAATCATACACTATAATAAATAATTAAATTCCAAGTAGAGTGAGAGAAAATATTTCCTCACATCTAATGTTATAGGAAACCTTTAATTGTAAACACATTTATGTTAAATCTTTCCTTGTGAACCCATTGGTAAAAACATTCCTTCCAACCACAGTGGCAGAAAAGCTTTTCTCGTAGCTATTGGTATAGAAAAACTTTAACTGCAACCACGTTTATATTAAATCTTTTTTGTGATCCCTATCATAGAAACATCCCTTCCATCCACAGTGAGAGAAAAGCTTTCATTGCAGCTATTACTGTAAGAAAGCGTTTTATTTTGTTGGGCTCTGGAGGAAATTAGCAGAAGAGAAAGACAATGTTTAGTTGTTTTTATCTTTCGCAGCCTGTTAATATCTATTCATTTCAGTCTACTGAAATGAGCTGTCATTTTGTACATGTTATTTATCTTGTGCAAGTCCGTGTAGATGTCATATCCGAATTTAGCTGTTTTTGCTTTTTACAAGCACAGACATAAACGTTCACACCGGCGCCCTCTTTCTTTCACCAGTCGTTTTTTTATTGATACATAGATATATGTGTGATTTTACACGTTTGATAATATTCGTTCTACCGTCAACATGATCCCGTTTTAGCAAATATCTGCTTCATCAATATGGCTTTTATATCTCTTCCGGTACCGGTCCACGGCAACGATTAGCATTATCACAATTACTCACTTTTCCGCAGTGCCAACGTTCTAGACTTTCCTAATCTCGGCCTGTCTTTAAACTTACTTTACCCACACCGCACCTCCTTGAACGTTGTCCAAAATTACAGTATAAATTAATACCATCCAAAAATTGCCTCAGAAATATTCTTCGATTCAACTAAAGATGTTTCAATGTTTCTCACAAGAGATAAAGGGGGAGAGAGAGACAATGGAATGGCCTGAACGAAACCAGAAATAGATCTTTTGCATGAATTCTAAATATTTTTTTTTACTTTTCTTAAAATTTCTCTGATTCAAAGATTTGTGCATCCATAATTACGTCACTGATCAATACGAATCACAAAGAACAATTCGATTCCTCAAAGACCGACAGGAACGGATAGAGTCGTTCGGTTCGACTATTTGAAAAAAAACATTGTTTCCACTAATTGTACTCGCAAAGAATTTAAACTTTATCACACATACACGCATACACACACACGCACACACACACATACACATACACACACCATACTGGGTAAGACGATAAACTACATCCGATAGCAAAGCCTCTACTCAGGAGGTTTTGAGGAGCGTGGAACCACGTCATAACTGCTGGTGTTCCCAGGTCCACCAAGACCCGGGGTGGTAGCACCTGTCAGGGTCCCAGCTAGGGTCAAATAGTTAACCATCCAAAAGGTGTCAAAGCACTATGAAAGTATAAAAATAGATATTAATACCAGCAATACATTTCCGAAAAAAATATTACCAGCAGTACATTTTTTCAAAAAATATTACCAGCAATACGTTTTTGAAAAAAATATTACCAGCAATACATTTTTGAAAAAAAATATTACCAGCAATATATTATTGAAGAAAAGAATTTTACGAGCAATATATTTTTGTAAAAAATATTACCAGAAATATCTTGTCGGCATTAATTAACCCATTGAGTCTGGTATGCCGTAAAACAAACCAAATCAATCCAAACGTATACACACAGACATACACATATATATCTATCTTTATTTCGCTCGCTGAGGTAGACTGTTCTACTTCCACATGGCATGTCTAATGGATGTCAGTACCGTACAACGTAACAACTACTCTGGGTATATGGCAGCAGCCCCAATCAACTGAGATAGGCGGGGACGAGAGGAGGACAACAATACACAGAAAACAGTCTGCCTGCCTTATGTGAAGGGGTTATCAGAGAAAATACAAAGGATCTGCGGTCCATATAACATCAGGACAACCTTCAAAAGCTGGACGACACTTCGCAGATACCTCTCCCGAGTAAGACCCCCATAGAGGAGAACGTGACTAAAGCCTGTGTGTAAGCCATCCCGTGCAGCTGCGGAAAGAAATATAAAGGAGACAGGTCGCCCCTTTAAGGTAAGACTTCAAGAACACCAAAAAGCTGTAACACGGAGGTGAGTGGAAAAAACCAGGCGTGGCTGACCACATATGGAGAGAAATAACCCTTCCTCTGTGGAATCAGGTTGAAATCAGAGGCAAAGAGCATCATTGGAAAATTCGTAAACTTTAGGGATCAGCATATATGCTAGGCCACAAAAATCTACTGAGCCGACCAAGCATAGAAATGAATACAATATGGGAACCAGTAATAAGGAGTGCCAGAGAAAAGCAATAGTAAAAACAAAAATTGCAATGTGAGGTCTGGTAAAAAGAATACAATGATAACAGCAAAAATTACAATATAAGCACCGGTAAAAATGCTTTCTGAAGTCATTAGGTTTATAAGTCCCAGAAATTCATATACAGATCTCCTCAAGGACACATGGCACAGTGGATAAAGGCGTTAGTTATATCCAGTGACAGGACCCAAAGTGTGTGAGTTCAATACTTGGTGGAGAACTTGGAGAGCGTAATTAAAAGGAGATAACTGATAACTGGCATCCATTAGACATGGTACGTAGAAATAGAACAGTCTACCCCAGCGAGCTAAATAAAGGGTAGGACATTCCAACGACCTGAAGAATGCCGGGGCGTACAACGACCGAAACGTTGTAATAAATACGGTAACAAAGATGAGGACGATAGTCCGAACAATGTAAATTGTGTACACACACAGACTTTGTTTTACTACTTTGTGTGGATAATGATAATTGTGTAAGTATTTTCAGATTTCATCTTTCAAAATTTTGCGCACCTGATGATTATCTTTATATATATATATATATATATATATATATATATATATATATGAATAAATATAGTGTGCTATATTTATGGGATAAAGTGCTCAATATCAGAGATAGAGCGTGTGTAAATATAAAAGTGAACATAAAAAATAAATAAATAAAAATAAAATAAATATAAAGGATAAAAAACAAAGATAAAATTAAATAAAAACAAGCAAAATAATTGGACACAAATAAATAAATAAACAAATAAACGACTTCCGGTAAAATATCTGCCAAAAATGACTATCCACAATGCACCATTGACCCGTATATATAAATAGCCGAGAAAAATAACAGCACTCATGGCCCGACGATTGCATCTAGCATGTAACAGACAGTGTCGACTTCTATGTTCACTTTTATATATATATATATATATATATATATATATATATATATATATATATATATATATATATATATATTAGAGAAAAAAGCCAACCGTGACCAACGGACAACTTGACAAAAGACCTAACACCTTCGAAAAACAATAACAAGCATAACATTCCTCAGGTCCAATAACGACCATATTCCTCAGATCTCGCCGCTTGCGACTTTTACCACTTTCCAAAAATCAAATCCCTTTTGAAAGGAACAAGATTTTAAGACATCAAGAAAATTCCCCACCCATCACATAATCAAACACAAACAAGCATAAATAGAATCATTTTTTTTTAAATAGCAAAAGCGGGAATAGCCAGGATCAGAAACTCATATCTATACAACTGAATTGGTTAGCTCTATCACTGATATTGAGCACTTTCCAATAAGCATTCCAGTGCATTTATTCTGTTGAGCTCTCTTCTGGACTCTTTAAAAAATTTACAACTTTATTTGTATTTGCGATAGAAATAATTTGTAAAAAGGATTAGAAAGAAGTAAATCTATATTTTTTAAGGTTTTATTGAAATTTTATTGAAGTTTCCACATGTCCTCCATCATTAGCAATACAAAGGGTAATACGATTTTGCAGTTCACGGAAAACATTTGCCAACTGATTTACAGTAATGCCTGAAATTACATTAGTTATTCTAGCTATACTTAAAACTAGGTCCATTAAACTTTATAACATTTTTTACAGATTATTTCTATCACAAATGCAAATAAAGCTATAAATTTTTTAAAGCGCACACGAACTTTGAGGACACACTATATATATATATATATATATAGATATATATATATATATATATATATATATATATATATATATATATATATATATATATATATATATATTACATGAATCATTCATAAAAAAACAGATATTGAAGTTAATGATATACATGGCGAGAATACATCTTCACAAACAAATTTAATAAATGACATTAACCCCGAACCTGTAGATGAATGTTATGATCCCTGTTTATAAATTCCAGTTGCATAAGGTCTTTCTTTATTTTTTTACAAGCTTTCATTTGTTCCTACAGATATCATCAGGTATGAAAATATATTTGTTTTTTACATCCAGGTAATAACAGGACAACGAAAGAATAAATGTAATCCGAAATATGTTTTTAGAAATGCATTATTGTTAATTGTAAGAAATTTTGGAGCGCACGGTCGCAACGCTGAGGTTGAATTTTTAAATTTTAAGATTATGAGTCTTTGTACTAAGATGGTAAATAGAGAATTCGTTTGTACTGGTAGGTTTTTCAGTCAATGTGGCATGAACTAAATTGTTCAATAAATAGAGGAATGTCACCGTTATTATCCGAAAGTTGCACGTCGGATCAGTTATTTCAATAGCAAGTATGTGGTGCAGTTCAATTTACATGCCATGATCATTCATACAAAAAACAGATATTGAAGTTAATGATATTAATTTATATCATTAAATTCAATATCTGTTTTTGTATGAATGATTCATGTAATGTAAATTGAACTGCACCACATACTTGATATATATATATATATATATATATATATATATATATATATATATATATATATATATATATATATATATATATATATATATATTGATTTAAATAACGTTTAAACAATAAATTAAAATATGTCAAATTTTTTAAAATTGTCTTTGTTTACTTTAATATTTGAAACTGAGCAGAGATGTCTATTTCGTGTTTAAAAGCAAATATTCGGGCTCGGCTTAGGCCGGTATGTTTTTCGTGACGGTGAGGTCAAAGGCACATCAGATCTAATGACGGTTTCCTTTAAGGTGTCGCAGGTTCGAATCCTGCAGGAAAACACATATTTCTCTAATATCTCCAGTATTCAGTCCGGTAGATAGAAATAAATAGAACATCTACTCAAATATGAGTATCCATTAAAAATAAGGTTTAAGCAATAAAAATATGAGACATAAAGAGTTTATATATAGTCACTACGCAGTGTTGCTTTCTAAGTTTGCAGTAGTAATTCTAAACAGGAAGAGTACAGTGGGCATATTGTCGCCATTTTTAATTTTTACTTCGCGCATGCGCGTTGTTCGTTTTTGATTTGTCGTCTACACAGTATAATAGGGTCAGTTGGGAAGCGTCTGTGAGAAAAAGAACACCATGTCGCAATTCTCTCCGCCAGAAATTTGAAAACGGCATGCTGACTATTTCAGAGTGCTTCGGTGTGAAACTGAGGATAGTGCAGAGAATTCGGAAAAATTTGGATGAGCCTAATGGCGATTACGAAGGTACGACACCTCGGAAAACTCACTCTGATCGTTCTGATGAGAAATTTGCCGAATTTGATGGTGACGGCCTCAGACTCAACACGAAGGTCTGCATCAAATATCGTGAGGAGGTAGTGCAGCCCTTGATCAAGAGGGTGGCTGTTGAAAGACGCTATATCTGACAACAGGATTCTTCTCCATGCCACACAAGCAGTAGAACACAATTATGGCTGTCAAACAATTCCAACCACATCACCCCTTACATCTGGCTACCTAACTCCACAGACTGCACCATCTTGTTTATTATGTGTGGGGCACAGTTGAGCGAAAGACCAACGCGTATCAGGACAGATGAACTGAAGACAAGGATTATGGTAGCATTCATTAACTTAAACAAGAAGATCGTCCAGAAGAATTGCAGGGAATTACGAAGTCGTCTGGAGGCCGTGACCTGAAGCCAATTGCGATTTTATTGAATAAATTTCATCTTTAGTATTTCAAGATATTTTTGTGCAGTTTTCGTAAATATATCTATTAAAATGAGATCTCAGTGTTTTTTTCATTTTAGCGTAATTTAGACAGCAATTTATCCATCGCACCCTGTATATATACAACTCAGTTTAGAATATCAAGACAGCAAACAATGCCAACAACGAACTCCGTTAAAATGGCTAGTGAATTGTCTGAATGCCCTTTCGACAATAATCTCCCTTTATAAATATATAAGAATAATTAATAGATATTATTTTTAATGCGACATTATTATTTAATACGATATTATTAATTAATAATACATTATTTCTTAGCATTTTAAATGCTATATTTTAGTGGATCAGTCAGTTATGTGCTATGCGTGATACACACTTAAGCGATCATGTATCTTTCGATACATGACGGAGAAGGCATATTTTTTCCGTAGTAGGTTCTATTTTTTTCTGCCATCCAAGGCTATAGAACCCGATCTGCCCTGCTATTTACCCATAGCTGGGTGTGGGGAGAAGAGGAGGATCCATACCTTTCCCAAGGATATTAGCAAGTAAGGTATTCGAACTCGTTTTCTCCGATTCCTCAATCCAAGCCGCTATCTTTACATTACTCCCCGCCGTGCTCCCGTGTAATGGATACTTGTTTTTGAATGGATCGGTTTTTTGAAAAACAGCGTTAATTACATCTACCGGTTTGTGCATCTGAGAGCCTTAAAAAAATGTGTCCTTAGGTAAGATTCGAACCTGTATCAAACTTTTATAGAGGAATCCACCACCTGATCCAGTGAGCATTTAACAATTCGGATCTAGTGGATTTCACAGCACAACATGGTGTAATTTCAGTCACCCAGTTTTAAAAAAAAGAATGATTACTCCAACCCGCATATCTACTAAAATATAACGCCAAAAGTAATAATAATAATAATAATAATAATAATAATAATAATAATAATAATAATAATAATAATAAGAGTGAGCCAATATCTGCACTGGAAAATTTACAACTCCGATGGGAAGGAAACTGAAAGAAACTGGTACGAGCACCACCCTGACCCGGTTACGGAGATAGGACCTGTTACAATTCTATGGGACTACACAATACACACTGACAGAACAATCAAATCCAACCGCCCAGACATTGTTATTAAAGATCACAAACAAAAAAAAATGCTTCCTTATTGATATGGCAGTCCCTGCAGACTGCAATGTATCTTTGAAGATATTCGAAAAGCTGACAAAATACAAGGACCTTGAAATAGAAATCACAGAAATGTGGCACATGGGAACATCAACAATCCCTGTTTTAGTTGGAGCCCTTGGACTGGTTGGAAAAGATTCCAGTAGGCTAATTGAAGGGATTCCTGGAAGTCCATGCCTCAAAGAGATACAAAAAATTGTTCTGACAAGTACAGCCCACACTTTACGAAGGGCTTTATCTATGTAATTATTTTTTATTATTATTTTTTTTTTGTGGAAAGTGTCATGATACCATTTCTAATCTTAGGTCCCTGGGCGGGAGCCAGAAAGAAATGTGTAAACGGCAGATATCAAATGAAAAAAAATAATAATATAAATAATAATATGAATAAAAGACCAAATAAAAAGATTTTCTTTGCCAACGCGTGTCGTCCCCCGAAGCAACTTTATCAAGTTAAATATGGAGACTTGATTTTAGAACATACATTTTTACACAGAAGTAGATACAAAATAAAATCTTCAAGTTTACCTTGATAAACGACATGAGTTGGAAAAATAAGTTTTTATTTTGACTTTTATTCATGTTGTCTTTACAAATATATTTTATTTAGAAATGAATTTTTACAGACACACATACATATATGTGTGTGTTTTTACATACTCTCACAATACATATATATATATATATATATATATATATATATATATATATATATATATATATATATATATATATATATATTAATACAGGGTGTGATGGATAAATTGTTGTCTAAACTATGTTAAACTAAACATAACATATCTTTACCAAAATTACATAAAAATATCTGAAAATACTAAAGAGTAAATTTGTTCAATGCAGTCACCATTGGCTTCAAGCACGTCTTCCAGACGACTTCGGAATCTTCTTCAATTCTTCTGGACAGTCTCCTTTTTTAAGTTGAAAAATGCTGCCATAATTCTTGCCTGCAGTCATTTTTGGTGTTAGAGTGGGTTTTGTTGGTCTCTCACTAAACTGTGTCCCTCACATAATAATCAAGATGGTTGCAGTCTGGGGTGTTAGGTGGGCAGTTGTAAGGGCTGATCTGGTCGCAAAGATTGTCTGGCATCTATGACTATGTTCTCCTGCTTGTGTGGTATGGTGCAGAGTTCTGTTGCCAGACATAGGGTGTTCCTCCTGTATGACAGTGATTGCTGGACAATCTCCTTCAAGATGAAGATGTGACGAAGCAACAAAAATATTTCTGAGGATACCATGGGCCGAACGACAAGGTTTAAAGAAAATGGAAATAAAAATGAAACTTATACTTAAAATAAGGAAGATACAGTTGAAAATTCAAGGACACATAATGATGAAAGAAAGAGGGCTTGGAAAATCTGTTACTCAAAGGGAGAGATTGAAAGCAAGAAGGACAGAGGAAAACAACGCATAATGTAATTGCTGGGTTTGAGTAAATGGATGGTTTACGAAAGAAAACAAAAACACCACATTTATTAAGAGCTACGAAGAACGTTGTAGAGAGCAATGATAACGCATGTTGTAAGGGGATATGGCGCATAAAAAAAGAAGAAATTAAGTCTACTGACGGGCGCATTCCACATACCCAATAAAGAATATGTGCTCTCCAGATAATCTCTATCTATAAAAGCAGGATGTGTGCGCGTGTGTAACGAATGCACGGCCGCAATTTTCGACGGATTTGCACCAAAATTTACATGCACATGCTCTAAGTTAGCCGTAAGGCCAAGACCGAAATTGCATTTCCCAACTCCCATCGATAGTGGAAATAATCGATTTTTCAGCCTTCTACGGTCATTTTCATATAGTTTGCGGTCATCTTCTACTGGCCAGAGTGAGAGCCTATAGCTGGCTGCCACGAATAGGCAGGAAGATTCTATTGGACAGCGTGAGAGCCAACAGCTGACTGACACGAATGTTAACTAGCATAAAAAAGTCGATAGCTGCATTCGTCACAAGTGGGAAAAATTTAAATCTGCATGGCACTTTACTCCAATTGGCTCATTCACTTGCTTAATCTCAACGTTGATTCTGTTAACATTCTTTTTTCATTGGGTTTTTCCAGTTACGGGTCCTTTTTTAAAACAGATCGTTTTGTGTTCATTTTGTTTAGTTCTTTTTTCGTAACAGATTTAATGTTTAGTATAGAGCTTAGAAAAAATTCGCAGTGTGAGATAGGCAAGAAGTAAGGCATGTAGCAACATCAATATGGCAAAGGGCACTCCTTTAAAGGCAAGGAAGGGCAAAAATATTTTAAGTCAAGTGATAGCGATTGCTGTATGAGTCGTACGATTTTTGAATCAAGCACGGGCAACGTGTAAGCCTTTAATATAATGAAGCTCAAATTATGATTATAGATTTTATCATTGTCTTTGTTCTGGTAAAAGGAAAGGCACAATTAAAAAAAGATACTCCTTCTTATTTGCCGTTGACACGTGTTTTTTCATGTTTTTTCTTATAAACACTGATGAGCGAATACATTAGGACTAATGACTTATTGTAGGAATGAGAGACATTGTCTCATAACAAATGCGTATGTCACGGTCAGATGTCAATGAGTCCGTACTCTGTACTTCTTCTTGATGTGTTGAAGGCTTTTTTCTTTTCATGATTTCTTTCTTCTCGGTTCGTTGGGAAGGGCAAAATTTTGATCATTTGAGAAGGATGATTTTCTCTTTAGGACGAGATAGATAGATAGATAGATAGATAGATAGATAGATAGATAGATAGATATTGTGAATTTTGCAACGATAGAAATGTACTGGTATCTCAAAAGAGCCTGGAAGAATTATTAAGTCAGAATAAAAACTGAACAAATATCTGGCTAAATGGGAATTGAATTCATGAGTTTAACCTTCGTTTGATCCTCTATAACTGATATATATATATATATATATATATATATATATATATATATATATATATATATATATACTGTTAAGGGGTTTTCCCCTTTTGACACAAATGGACTCACCCAGGGTATACATGTACTACTGCCGGTGAGTACGCGAACAATAGTATAACGTAGCGGCAAGAGTCACAGTAACGAGCACGTAGACTCAGTAAGAAGTCATACAGCGATACGTCGATATCAAAGACTATATATATATTTGTCTACTAACCCCGCATTCCTGGAACTACTAACCTGTATTACCAGTTTGTATTATTACGTTAATGCATTTATTTTCTTATATTCATTCTTGGCGTTTGTTATTATTTGATAACGGATTTCATCCCGGAATCCACAACATATACATAGATAGGTATGAATAGATATAAATATATATGGACAGATACAAATAGATATGAACAGAGATAGCTAGCTAGCTCGATCGATCGATAGATAGATAGATAGATAGATAGATAGATAGATAGATAGATAGATAATGATCAGACTGAGATAGATAGAGAGATAGATAGATAGATAGATAGATAGATAGATAGATAGATAGATAGATAGATAGATAATGATCAGACTGAGATAGATAGAGAGATAGATAGATAGATAGATAGATAGATAGATAGATAGATAGATAGATAGATAGATAGATAGATAGATAATGATCAGGCTGAGATAGATAGATAGATAGATAGATAGATAGATAGATAGATAGATAGATAGATAATGATTAGACTTAGATAGATAGATAGATAGATAGATAGATAGATAGATAGATAGATAGATAGATAGATATGGAACTTCCATATGATTCCAGCATTTCAATAACAAAGCCAATACTTTCAATATATTTTTACTGTATCTTATTTGCCGTTTATGAATAACTTTGCCTTTGCCTGTGATAAGGACAGTACCGATTACGCACACATACTTTTTTCAAATTTCAAACACGTTGAGGTAAACAAGCCTTTCCAAATATATCCATACAGAAAGGGTTATTGTTTCTACTAAGAACACCATTGATGTTTGAAAAGTCACGTTTCTCTCGCGATATCGAAACTGGCGGGGGTGGGAGTCGGTTTTTTTATTTTTCTAATTATTGTTGTCTTTATTCTGATGGACATTTTCTTTGTTCTCATTGTTTGTGTATAAAGTTTATTGAGCTCACGAATTCTCTTTGGTAGAAACTATTTTTGATCGATTCTCTTGCTACACGTCTAAAATACGCTCACATAAGCACAACCGCACACACACACACACACACACAACAACAACAGAACCACACATAAATACACACGCCTATGCACACACACACACACAAACACACACACATTCAAACACTCACACACACACACACACACATATATATATATATATATATATATATATATATATAAACATAGAAGTCAACACTTAGAAGCGACAGTCTGTTTCATGCTAGATGCAATCGTCGGGCCACCACGATTGCATCTAGCATGAAACAGACTGTCGCCTCTAAGTGTTGACTTCTATGTTCACTTTTATATTCACACACGCTCTATCACTGATATTGAGCACTTTATCCCATAAATATAGCACACTTTAAGACTATATTTCTTCATATGTATATATATATATATATATATATATATATATATGTGTGTGTGTGTGTGTGTGTGTGTATTAAGACATTTTTATGTTTATACATTCTTTTTATAGATACAGTAATATGATTAGTATGATTAGATAAGTAAATACTCTGTTTTATAATAAACAGTAGACGAATATTTTCTATGAAAATTTCTCGGACATTCAGGCCAGTAAATGTTGTTTAATACTGTTTATTATGAACAGAGCATTTACGTAAATATTTGTATCTATAAAAAGAATGTATCAACATAAATGTCTTAAAATAATTGTCGGACTTTGTCCATTTCATATATATATATATATATATATATATATATATATATATATATATATATATATATATATATATATATATATATATATATATATATTACATGAATCATTTATACAAAAAACTGATATTGAAGTTAATGATATAAATGGCGAGAATCCATCTTCGCAAACAAATTTAATAAATGACATTAACGCCGAACCTGTAGATGAATGTTATGATCCCTGTTTATAAATTCCAGTTGCATAAGATTTTTTTTTATTGTTTTACAAGCTTTCATCTGTGCATACAGACATCATCATTCTAAAAACATATTTCGGATTACATCTATTCTTTCGTTATCCTGTTATTGCCTGGATGTAAAAAACAAATATATTTTCATACTTGGGTTGTCGTGGAGGTTCTGAGTTCGTACACGGGCCTGGTGTGGTGTGGGGCAGGCCGTTCACCACTGGGTAAATTTTCCGGGGGAACCGGCGGTTACGTAGCGTAGTCCTTCCGCTTCCATCTACCCGTACTTGGTATTGTTGGTTGTCGTGTTTCTCCACAACCCTCCCCGTCTTTGTCCATCGACGGTGGTATATTCCATCTTGGTTTTGAATCCGGACCGAGTCACCTACCTGCAGCTCCTGGAGTGGGCGGCAATGCTGGTTATAGAATTGCTCGTTTCGCATATGCCTCCTAACCTTTGCCAACTCTCTCTCAGTTCACCTATCTCTCTCCATTGCTTCCGTGTCTGGTATTTGTCCCTCAGGACCGGAAGATGGTCCTTAATTATTCGACCGTAGAGCATTATGTCTGGGGAACTGTCCAGGTCCTGGACGGGAGTGTTGCGATGGGTCAGTAGCGCCCGGGCAACTTTATCCTGGCATAGGTGTCCGCTGTTGTCTGTGTTGTCAAACAGTATCCGTCTTGCTGTTTTCACCGCTAACTCTGTGCGCCCATTGCTTTGGGGATAATAGTCTGACGAAGTGCGTTTTCGTATACTATGCCAAGGGCAGGTAACTCTGTTCTCATCTACACAAGTCTAAGGGTGAATCAATACGTTTGTATCTGGACACGTAGTAATTAACTGAATTTTCTTTAGTAATGTTCACTTCGTAATGTTCAAAGTGATTAAAATCTATGACTGGATTACGTGCCTTCACAAAGAATATTATGTTGAAAAATAAATACAGTGGGGGAAACAAATATTTGTCCACATACAAATTTCTAATTTATTACATTTCCAACTCATGAATAAACATACTTTTTATATAATTAACTGTACACAGATGGATAATAACTAAATATGCATAGAAAAGTGAAAAAGCATCTGATTTAATTGAAATTAATCACATTTATCCAATTTAATGGTTGAAATTTGTATGTGTACGAATATTTGTTCCCTGCCCCTGCATTTATTGTGTAAATCAAATAGAGCTTAACCGTAGTCAAGGTAGCTTGTCA
>OZ038508.1:19477378-19512378 GCA_964036315.1 Acanthosepion esculentum | reverse complement strand
TAACGAAAACGTGAAGAAACAATCAAGCGGTAACTTTGGTAAAATGAAAGAGAAACTCGTCCATGTATCAGAGCTCCAAGTTTTGCGGGGAGCGTTTAAAAGGATTTGTAGTGAATTTGGATATATATGTATGCATTCTCATTCTTTTGTACACGTTAATAATACCTACTCGTATAGCTGTCTACACTAACATACACTTAGACTTACATATATATATATATATATATATATATATATATATATATATATATAATAGCTGGATACCCATCTACTAGGGCGGTTAGACAATCCCTATTGCAGACGCTTACTCAGACAGATTTGTGTTTGCTCAACACCTACACAGCCCACCTGTGGTTTATACTGCAATTATGATGAGCAGATCTTAATTACAGTTTCTAGGAGAGAGCGTTTTATCTTGCGTGATCAACAATTTGAACAAAGCCAGCACACTCAAGCTCTCGGCCACGATGACACGTGGCTTTGTGCTAGCACAGCTATCGACAGCCCTCAAGAGTTTCGTCTACTCACTTTCACTCACAGGGTTGGGTCAACCCGTGGTGTGGTTTTCAGACACTTTCCAAAGGTGCCGCCTATATATATATATATATATATATATATATATATATATATATATATATATATGAAATAAATTTTCTAAATAAAATCAATACAGGTTGAGGGATTAATCAGGGATTTGGGTTTACTCAGAGAATATAATTTAAACTGGGAGCTCTGTAAACAACAGCAATAACATTGCTCAGAATAGTGAATTCTATTTCTGTGTGTATTCCTCATTTCTTTGAAAATGGACAAAGGCCTGTCCGAAATTTTTGATTTAAAAAAAATTTGTCTTCGTGCTTCAGTTTAGTGAAAACACTATTGTTAATAATCTGTTAACTTTTTGTTCCTTAAATTTTATTAACCGGCTATTAAATCTGCACACTGTTAATGATATAAGTGGCGAGAATACATCTTCGCAAACAAATTTATTAAAATACATTAACCCACGAACCTCTAGATGAATGTTATGATCCCTGTTTTTAATACATTCAAGCTGTATAAGGTCTTTTTTTACTAGTTCTTTCATCTGTTCATACAGACATCATCAGGTATGGAAGTTGATTTGTTTTTTACATCCAGGTAATAACGGGACAACGAAAGATTAGATGTGATTCGAAATATGTTTTTTTTTTAGAAATATGTTATTGTTAACGGTAAGAAATTTTGGAGCGTGCGGTCGCAATGCTGAGGTGTAATTTTTTTGGAAAATGTAAGAGTGTGCGTTTTTTATTAATATTGTAATAGGAAAATTCTTTTGTCGTAGTAGTTTTTTTTTTCAGTCGATTTTGCATGAACTAAATTGTTCAATAAATAAAGGAATGTCGCAGTTATTATCCGAAAGCTGCAGTCGGATCAGTTCTTTTAAAATCAAGTATGTGGTGCAGTTTAATTTATATTACGTGAATCATTCATACAAAAAGCAGATAGTGAAGTTAATGTTATATATATATATATATATATATATATATATATATATATATATATATATATATATATAACATAAATTATTTCACCACAGCCCTTTTAAAGGACAGCGGATCATCAGATTTTATTTCCAACGGTTGAAACGAAAAATGAAAAGAAATTTACACATTTATGACGGGCAGTAATAAGTATATGTAAAGTGAGGAAGTGAGGAAGTGAGGGGGGGAGAGACATGATTGAGTTAGATGTAACATTTCTATTCTTTCAAATTTAAATTTTTAGAGGAAATCCAGACATTGACACATTAAATCAGTTAACTTAACGGAAGTTATATATATATATATATATATATATATATATATATATATATATATATATATATATATATATATGTCATTCACAGACAGTACTGTTTCGCTGTATCACAGCTCCTTAGTGCTATTAGACATCCGAATACTTCAAGCCCGGATCGAAACCCAACCGATCATTCAGAGTTTCTACCACTGAGCTATCTTCATTCGACAGAGAGAAACAACTAAATCTAGCATATTGTTTTTTAAAGTGGTGATGGAATGTCCCACATTACCTATCGCCTATGTGGACTGACTATATCAGTATATATATATATATTGTAAGCACAGGATATATCCTGTGCTTACTATATATATCTATTGATATAGTACTTGCGGACTTGCTTCGGCTCGGATACCCCAAGTTAAATTCTGCTTTGTGTCACATCTGACCGCGTGGGGCGGTGGGGAAATATCCCTGCTTCGGCAATTAGTTGGAGATTCGTCTCCAACTGGGCTCGTCGAATTCTCTGCCTTCGGGCGGAGAGGAACCCAAATGAGGCTATGCCGAAGGGCATAGTCTCGTCTTGGGTGGTAGACGGCAACCCGGCCCCGTTTTTTACGATGTCTACGGGGAATATTTGCCCGAGCTTACGGGCTCGGTTTGACCCCGCATTAAAAACGGCCTTGTGGCACATCCTACCTCGCGGGTTTGGTCAGGTGAATATCCTTACTACTGATATAGTATTTGAGGACTTGCTTCGACAATTAGTTGGAGATTCGTCTCTAGCTAAGCTAGTCGAACTTTCTGCCTTCGGGTAGAGAGGAACCCAGACAAGGCTGTGCCAAAGGGCAGAGTCTCGTCTGGTTTATTAGACAGCTACGCGACCGCGTGTATACGGGTTCTACGGGGAATTTTTACCCGAGCCTACGTGCTCGGTTTTGCCCCGCATTAAAAAACGGCTTTGTGCCACATACTGCCTCGCGGGGAGGTAAGGTAAACAACCTTGCTTCGGCAATTATGCGGAGATTCGTCTCCAGCTGTGCTAGTCAAACTCTCCACTACCTTAATCGGGTATTGAACTCCCACTCTTTGGGTCCTGTCACTGGATCTAACTAACGCCTTTATCCACTGTGCCATGTGTCCTTGAGTTCAATACCCGGTTAAGGTTATGGAACTCAAGGACACATGAAGATTACGCTGCGCATGAATCTCCGAGTTTTGCTAGCGGTGAAAGATTGTTTGGACTTTATTGTTTATTTCTCGTCTCGTTGATAAAGGACACAGGCGTGTCCAAAAATTTTGAGTGTAAAACCTTTCTCATCATATTTCGGTTTAGACAAAATGTCTACTAATATAAAATAAATATCATCAGTCTTGTTGACAATAATTTTTTATCATTTTGTTGTCTTTTTATTAGTCGAATTTCATTAACCGGCCAATTAAATCTAAACACACCGAAGTGGTTTAATGCCTTTATTTCTTCTCTAACTTTTAAATCCTCTTTCCTCCTGACTCCAACCCTTCTTGAGGTTTATGTCCTGTTCTTTTTCATGGAGATCATGGTCTCATTTCATCTTCTTCCGTGTCTGAGTCGCTCCCTCTATCAGTCACAGTCCTGATCTGAAGAACTCACCTTTTCTTCTCTGTCAAGATCTTCTTCCATCACAATTTCTTCCTCTTTACTTCTGGGTCTTAATTGGTTAGAATGGGCCATTAGGCTTTTTCGTACTTTGATATAATGTCTGTGTTATATCCCCTTTGCATGATGAAATTCTCTCTCTCTCCCTCCCTCCTCTCTCTCTCCCTCTCTCTCTCCCTCTCTCTCTCTCTCTCTCTCTCTCTCTCTCTCTCTTGACTTTTTATTTGTCCTTCTTATACTACTGTTTGTAAATTAGTTGTGTGAAGAATCACATAGCTTACATTTAGCCGGTCGAGTTTATGTCTAGTCACCCTGGTCTTGTGCCAGACAGGCAGTTTGGTTGAATATTGGTAACAGCGGATTATCTTTACATAATAGGAAAGACCCACCACCTCGACTCCTACTTGGGGAGGAATTCAAGCAGTTACAGTAAGAAAGATATATTTCAAATCAAATGTACCTACTGGTTTAAAAGCCAACTTCTAACTTGGGGTTTGTTTGAGAGAGGGGCCTTTTGGGAGATATTCTATCATCTACTCTTAAAATATACTAAACTACAATAGAAATAGATTATCACTCTAAAGATTATGGAGATTGTTGTAAGTTTGAAGGATTTTAGAAGAAAGTGAAATAGCAGTTGAAAGTATCGCTCAAGGGGATGACTTGTCTCTTGGAATGCAGATAGACGAAAACCCAAATCATCAAAACATACTATGAGTAGAATTAAAAATAAGTAACATGACCCTTCATGATGTTTCTTTTCTTTTCTTTTTTTTAGCTATTGTTTACTTACTACAAGGCCCAGGATTAATGAATAAGATTATTGAATTTAGATTTGAAGAAGTTAAGATTATAATAGTCGAAGAGGCTTCCCCCTGAAAGTCTGCTTCACAAAACGACACTTCCGAGGGAAAAGCTGTCCGAATGGAACTTCCTTCTTACCAATGGTATACAAACAGGTCGATGAGTTGGCCATGGCAAGTACTAGCTGTGAAGGTCTGAAGTAGTGGGACTAAGAAACGTAATTCGTTTGAACATTTGCCATGGATATATCGATAGAGTAGCGAGCGTCAAGCAACGTTTTGATAGTGAGAAAAGGCGTTGCAGGGTGGAAAATAACTCATTGACCCCAAGGCCGCGAAATCGCTTTTAAACTTTGTCAAGACTGGACAGTGGCGATTATGGCTTTTCAAATATTGGGTTGGTGCATAATTATCAGGCGTTTTTGCAGGCGAGTTATTTGTTAATAAATATTGCTCTTTTGTTTACTTACGTTTTCGAAGCAAATGGGAAGTAGCTATTGGAATAGTTGGTCACTACGCACCGGAATAATCATTTAAAAATGTTATTGTTGAATTGTTATGTTTCTTTTTCATAATAAATATTGTTTAAAAACGCCTGGTAATTATGCACCAACCTAATAAAATAAAAAATATAATTTCTGGTTTACTAAGAGATTTCAAACCAGAATTCTCTGATTTGGTACTTTCATTATATTTCAGACAGTCGATGTTCCAATCTTTGTCAGCTTTAGGCTACATCTTTTAATCTTCAATTGTTTAAACAATTTTCCTCGTTTTACTGATCCGTTTAAAAAAAGGCCTAATAATTATGCACAAACCTAATATTTATTTCTTTGAATTTCTATGACTTTCTAGGACCTATGGGTGATTCCAATAAACTTATTAAACTCGCCGATTTTACTTTGGGCGCTGATAACCGAAATTCTAGCCACACATCCATATACACCATTGCTTAGACAAGCTTAGACAAAAATTAAAATACTTTTATATCCTAATGCGAACAAAAACTTTTCAATAGGAAACAACGTCAAGCAATTGTGATTTTTAATATTCTTAGCCTGCTGTTTCTAAAGAAGTGGTTATTGCGGAGACATATGACGTCAATAGAATCTCACACATACAAATGAACGGCAGAACTCATAGAAAGTCGACGGCGTCGCTCGTCAGTTGGTTTTTATACACGGATTACGTGATTTTGCATGATCCATTTGAATAGGTTTTTCCGCAGGTAACTGAATGTTTAGCACAAGCCATTAAAGATTTCGGCTCTGTTTCTATGCAAATAAAATCCGAAGAGATTTGCAAAAATTACCGAATTTTTCATGACAGCCAGCACCAAAATCATTGACCCTGTGTTGCTAAAAGCTCGTTGTATGCCATTTGCGAAGATGAATTAATAGTTTTTTCATAGATTCCACTGTTTGGCAAAGTGTGTAGAGAACCAATATTAAAAAATACAGATATTTAATAAAAATAACAAGAATCATCATCTCTTCGAGGATCGACTACCACCAAGGGCTAGTGCAGAAAGTTAGCATGAGAGTGACATGAAAATATACTTATTTGGCACAAGTAATGGAATATCAAATCTCAGTTTCGTCTCTGTCTTCGGACAGCTCAATTGCGTCTCTGTCCGCAGACAGAGCGCAGCTGGGGAAAAATACTGAGACGTGGCTGGTCCATGGCAGTACATCTCATTGGGCAAGAGAGGAAGGATGGGTAGCAATATCGATACCAGCGCAACCGACGGCTGTAGGGACTGGGCAATTTTCGGCCCTCTTCCGAGTGTACGGGGCTCGGGTGCCCCACACTAAGCTCAACTGTCTGTCACATCTCATCGCCGTGTAAGGAAGCGGGTAAATAATCGCAAAGGGAATACCAGCTGCGCTTTGAACCCAAGTCTTTATTTCCATTTTGTGGATCTTTTACCGCCCGACATTTGTGACTAGAAGGCTATCAGTCAGTAAAGTGCCATGCTTAGGCGATCATTTATCTTTCGATACATGACTGACGAGGTAGATTTTTTCCTAAGTAATGGATTCGACTGGAATTCGAACTTGGCACTCTGATTCCTTAATCCGAGCCGCAAACCATTACTCCACCGTGCCTCTGAATTTGGTTATCCTTTGGCTATTCCTAATCTTTTTAGAGCCAATATTTAGCCAAAACCTTCATCAGATGATGTCTTTTAATTTTTTCCGGCAGTAGGTTGCCATTTCTTTCTGCGGTAGTCAATATAAGTTGAAGTCTTATCAGTTATATGCCATACGTGATACACGCTTAGGCGATCATTTGTCTTTCGATACATGACTAACGAGGAGAGATTTTTTCCCGCAGTAGGTTGCCATTTCTTTCTGCAGTAATCAATATCATGTGAAAGTCTTATCAGCTATGTACCATACGTGATACACGCTTAGGCGATCATTTATCTTTCGATACATGACTAACGAGGCAGATTTTTCCCGCAGTAGGTTGCCATTTCTTTCTGCAGTAATCAATATCATAAGTGGGAGTCTTATCAGTTACGTGCCATACGTGGTACACGCTTAGGCGATCATTTATCTTTCGATACACGACTGACGAGGCAGATTTTTTTCCCGCAGTAGGTTGCCATTTCTTTCTGCGGTAGTCAATATCATGTGGAAGTCTTATCAGTTATTTGCCATACGTGGGACAATTTTAAGCGATCATGTATCTCTCGATACATGACTGACGAGGAAGATTTTTTCCCGCAATAGGTTACTATTTCTTTCTGCGGTAGACCAGTTGCCGTCCAAGGCTCTATGTAACCGATTCACTTTGAAACAATAGATACCAAACTAATTTTTACTCTGATTCAATCTTTCTTATCAAGCTGCAAATTAAATATTGTCTTTAATGGCCACTCTTCTAGATCTATTTACATTAATACATATGTCTCCCAGTGACCTTGTGTCAAGGTCCTTTCTAATTTTCGTCAACAACCGACACGATGTCGTCAGTTCATAACTTGGTACCTTTGCTGATGACACAACTTTTTACTCCTGTCATAATAGTAAGTTTTATCGGCTTGATAAGGAAAAATTGTTCAGCTGACCTCAAGTGAATGCTGTTAACTGGAGCAAGGAATGAATTGTTCATTTTAACGCCTCAATAATGAAACAGGTCTATTTCAATCGTGTCAGAGATGCTAGCCTCTAGAAAAGTGATTTATTGTGCCTTCTTAGGCTAATGTTTTCTGCTGACATAAAGTGGAAAGATTTTATTGAATCAATTGCTAGGTCTGCTGCTAGGAAAGTGTCATGCTAGACAATTTTTCTCTCCAGATTCATATTACTGCACACCACTGCAAATGACCTAATCTTATGAAAAAATAGGAATCGATTACACCCTGTCACTCCAGTGGGTCTAAAACTTCCCGTATAGTGAAAGAAAGGAAACTAAAGCAGTTGTTTCAATTCATTTGCACAAGGGTGGGATCTAAGATATCTGATTACAGCAATAGCTCCTACCGTTTTCATCTGGTGAAAACATCAACAGTTTGTTTAATTTAGGAATCCATCCGGAATTTTAAAATGCTCCTAATAATCGGTGATTTCACAGTAAGTAATATTTTACGATTTTCTCTTGTCGACACGTTGTTTAATCAGATTTTATGGCGCAAAGCTTCCAGAGTTTGGGCCTAAAAATGACAACGGAATAAATTATTAAAGAATTTTGCAATTCCTTCTGCAATTTTCCAAAATTCTGAATGTTGAACTAAAATAATTTTATGTACCAATCAAAAAATCAATTTTTAAAAGACAAATTGTATTGATATTTAACGAAACTAGTACTTTCATTCTGTCTGCGTTAAAAGCTAATCTTTCTCCATCTTGGCTGACTCTGTCATGTGACCACAATTATGGCGACTCAATGGCTGATGTCATAATCCAAGTGAATGACTCCTTTCACCTTCTTAGGCTGTTTTCTGCTGACATAAAGTGGAAAGATTTTATTGAATCAATTGCCAGGACTGCTGCTAGGAGAAGTTCATTTAATCATTTTTTTCTAGACAGAATCTATTTTACACATTTATAAGTCTACCATTTGTCTACGCACTGAATGTTGGTCTGACATCTTGTCCGGTACTTCTGTTATGTATTTAGAGATTTTTGATGAAATACAAATGGTTCTGCAATTTTATTGGCAACACGTCATCAGTCGCTTGCCAACTGTTTTAAGCTAGGAAGGGTTACTGAATGAGGAATAACCAAAACGGAGGTTGGAAAAGAAATGGCAATCATTATAACATCAACAAAATACAATACTCGTCAGCGGCATGAAGTAGGCAAACAATTGCGAGTGGTGGACTACATAGACAGCATATTAACCCCACTTACAATAGTGTCCAACGTATTTATAAGGATTGGGACATACCCATTAGTGTTCATAGGTACGGTATATAACAATATCTATCTATCCCAGTCTATTCATTTCTATCTATCTATCTATCTATCTATCTATCTATAATAACCTAGAAAATGTTACTGATGAGGACAATAGTGTCCACCGTATTTATGAGGATTGGGACATAACCATTAGTATTCATATGTACGGTATATAACAATATCTATCTGTCTCAGTCTAGTCATTTCTATCTATCTATCTATCTATCTATATATCTATCTATCTATCTATCTAAGTTAAATCAGGTCTATCTATCTATCTAAGTTAAATCAGGTCTATCTATCTATCTATTTATCTATCTATCTATCTATCTATCTATCTATCTATGATAACCTAGAAAATGTTACTGATGAGGACAATAGTGTCCAACGTATTTATGAGGATTGGGACATACCCATTAGTGTTCATAGGTACGGTATATGACACCAGCCGTCACTTCGCCATGCTTTTTCTATAAATAGTTTCATTGCAAATGCTCTGCTGAGTTTTCCTTTTTTGTAACTAGATTTTATTTTGCCGCCAATCTAGTCAGTCAGTCAATTGCCATCACGTGATACACGCTTGAGTGATCATGTCCCTTTCGATCCACAATTGATTCGGCAGAAGATGTTCCCGCAGTTGTTTGCCGTTTCTTTCTGCGGTAGACTGGTTGCCAACCAAGGCTACTGGGTCCAATCTGTCCTGTTGTTCAACCCGAAGAGGTGAATTTATATCTTACCAAAGTGAATGTAACGACTCGCGAATACCTCTGGGAAAGGTATTTAGTACTAGGCTTAAAAGAAGTACTAGATTTGTGGCAAGGCCTCATCATTTTACAGTTAAAATGGCTAGATGTAACCGTAAGTTCTACATTGAGAGTTTCTTCAGTCACATTTCTTGCTTGTAGAAATCTCTTCTGGCTTCTTTACAGTCAAATTTTATCTTCAAAATTATAAACGCAATGTTAATCGTTATCTTTTTTCTTCTCATGTCCTGTTCTTTTATTCTTCTCTGTTATTAATATATATTTTTTTTAATTTTTGTCATATTTTAACACACTCAGTAACCCCTGGCGTCTTAGTGGCTTTATTGCCTTACTTGGTGTGAAATAACTTTTAAAGTCTCGCAAATTCGAATGCTATAAGTTGGGTGCTTACAAGCTTTTAGAAATATGGGTTCTTGTGCCAGACAAATTTAGGCTGTGTAAAAATACAAAATATAAACCTTTGTTCATAATCTACAGCTGCGAGACATCCAGAAATGACAGAATCCCTATCAAAAGCCTGTGATAACTGATCGCTCTGAATTGAAACATAACAGGTGTTCTCATTTGTTTCTTATAAGAAGAATTCGAATCGTTGACAACATGATGTCTATGTTTTCGTTATTGTCTGTTGTTGCGAATGGATACCGGTCTTGTAATTACGTCTACCAGATTGGCGGTCATATAAAATATATTTTATTAAAAGTATTCAAATGTTACATTGTCTAATGTATCAGTATTATGGAAAGGGGACTGAACACCTCTTCAGTTTCACAGCTCAAATATCGAACATTTCCTTTTACGACATATGAGCCAGTTTTGAATCGTCCTCCTCTGCGGATGACGGGTCCAAAACATGAAGGAAATTAAATATGCGACGAGGTTACTGATGGCGATCCCGAAAGAGGACTGTGTATTTTCAGAAGTGAAAAGGATAAGTATACGTAGTCCTAGTTGAAGCGGACGAAGACGCCATTGTCCTAGGTAGGCTATTTATTCGTTAATGGCTGGCTTATTTTTAGACATCGTATCAAAACAATCTTCTTTTACGTTCTCATGTATGATAACTCTCTGGCTGTTTACACCATAACTTAGTTTGTTATTGCGTAAATCTAATGCGTTGTCTGAAAAAATATATATCTAGTTTCAAAATGGCCTCCTTTCTCTTTTATTTGGGTTGCTATGGTAACAGACCGACACCGTAAAGATCTTAGCTACAATGTCGAGTTCATCATTACAAATAAAGCTAAACCAAAATGAAAAGGAAAAAAAAATTATTTTAAACCACTGTGAACTGCATCCATACATCACCTGACGTTTTTTCATTATGTAGATTTATATAAATACTGAATATTGTGGTCCTTATTATTAATAACCGGCCGCCATGTTCAGCGAAGCGCTTATCACTAACAAGATCGATATCAAAGACACTCATGTTTAAAATATGAATGCGTTTGAACGGTCTTTGGAAAACAATTCTATTCGCTTTTGCTTGATATGGGTGAGTGAATGAGGCCCTTACATCTAGTTTTCTCTCTCTTATGGTACATCCAAGCACTCCCTTTTTGGAACTGTCTTTCATTATCCATCTGTTATTCTCTTGTGAGGCTTTTCCTTCATGTGCTAGTCACGAGACTGAGGCGCGGCCATTAAGTAAATAATGACTAAGGAGGAGGAAGTTGTTCTCATTTCTACAATCGACTCACATATTTGTCTCAGCAATAAAGAAAATAACACGATCTATATGTATGCATATGCACGTGTTAAACCACTATCTATCTATCTATCTATCTATCTATCTAATTATATTCCTATCTATCTATCTATCTATCTACAGGGGTTGGACAAAATAATTGAAACACTTGTTAAATTCAAAGAAAATTTATTTAATATGGAGTTGGTCCTCCTTTAGCCTCACATACAGCTTTAATACGTCTAGGAATGGAATCATACAGCTTCCTGACTTCATCCAGAGGCATTTTCAGTCATTCTTCCATTAACACCTGCTACAGCTCTTTACGACACGACGGTAGAGAACAGCGGCTCCTAACTTGTTGCTCCAAAATGCACCACAAATGTTCAATAATATTGATATCCTGAGATTGGGGAGGCCACTCCACGTGTTCTTGCTCACTTTCATGCTCTTCATATCAATTCTTAATCACTCGAGCGGTATGTATTGGAGGATTATCGTCTTGGAAGATGCAGTCACCATCAGGGAATAAAGTCTTGGCCATTGGATGAACATCATCTTCCAAAATGTTCAGGTAATCTTTGCTGTTGATTCTACCATGCAGGGCAACTATTGGACTGAGACATTTCCATGATATGGTGGCCCAAACTATAACTGATCCACCTTATTACAAATAAAGCTAAACCAAAATGAAAAAGAAAAAAATGATTTTAAACCACTGTGAACTGCATCCATACATCACCTGACGTTTTTTCATTATGTAGATTTATATAGATACTGGATATTGTGGTCCTTATTATTAATAACCAGCCGACATGTTCAGCGAAGCGCTTATCACTGACAAGATTGATATCAAAGATATTCATGTTTAAAATATGAATGCGTTAAAACGGTCTTTGGAAATCAATTCTATTCGCTTTTGCTTGATATAGGTGAGTGAATGAGGCCCTTACATCTAGTTTTCACTCTATCACTATTATTATTTTTAGGGAAAAACTCGGTGCAAAAAAAGTGACTCACTAGGAATCAAAAGAAACATAACCGAACAGCTTTAAATAAAGAATAATACAGGTATAATTTATTTATAATAGGTGTTCGAAATATTTTATAATCTATGGGTCCTCCTTTATTTTGAATAACCTTTTCAACCCTTTTTGGCATTGACTTGATTAGGTTCTGACAAATCTCATCTCCAAGCATTGAATTCCATTCGAATATGAAATTCACAATCAAATCCACTTTGTTGCTCAACTGCTTTCTCGAGAGCCTGTACTTTATAATGCTCCATAGGTTTTCTATGAGGTTCAGGTCCGGAGATTGGGGCGGCCATGTCATAACACTCACCTGCTTCTCATCAAAGTATTCCTTCATCAATTTTGATTTGTGACAGGGAGCATTATCCTGCATAAAAATGAGCTTGGTGGGGTCGATTTGCACCCTTTCAGCAGAAGGGAGCAGACAAGACTCTAAAATTCTCTTGTACTGCTCGCTCCTGAGGGTCTTTTCAATAGGTTTTAAGAAACCAGTTCCATGAAAAGAAAAGCTTCCCCAGAACATTATACTGAACGGATGCTTGACAGTACTTACTGCTAAATTCAAAGAGCTTTCAAAGCTTCTTCTTCGGATTTTAGATCGCTTATCCTTTGAATTTAGCTAAACTTTCGTTTTATCGGAGTAGAGAACATTTAGTAAAAAAAAATCAGACTAATCACTTTTATCGAACACCACTGTATTTGTCTCGGCGATAAAGAAAATAACACGATCTATATGTATGCATATGCGTGTGTTAAACCACTATCTATCTATCTATCTATCTATCTATCTATCTATCTTACTCCTATGACATCCTTCTGGAAATGTCTTCTCACGAAAATTGAATTTTCCAGACACCATAGCTCGGGACTCAGGGTTGGACATTGAGGATCTGGTGGCAGCAATACAGGACCGAACAGTGTGGAAAGGGATTTGTTATTGGAGTTCCGACGAACAATTTGGTGGACGAAGGATGATGATGATAATGATGACGATGATGATCTAACTCACTCTGTTCATATCTATCTACCCCTATTCATAACTTAATCTGTTCTTATCTATCTATCTATCTATCTATCACTTCATATGTTCATATCTCTCACCCTTTTCATAAGTATCTCTGTTTATTCAGATCTATCTATCTATCTATCTATCTATCTATCTATATCAGTCTGTTCGTATCTATCTATCTATCTATCTATCACTTTGTGTGTTCATATCTCTCACCCTTTTCATAAGTATCTCTGATTATTCAGATCTATCTATCTATCTATCTATCTATATCAGTCTGTTCGTATCTATCTATCTATCACTTTGTGTGTTCATATCTCTCACCCTTTTCATAAGTATCTCTGTTTATTCAGATCTATCTATCTATCTATCTATCTATCTATCACTTTGTGTGTTCATATCTCTCACCCTTTTCATAAGTATCTCTGTTTATTCATATCTATCTATCTATCTATCTATCTATCTATCTATCTATCTATCTATCTATCGCAGTCTATTCATTATTATTAAAGAAATCTATCTTTCGTGCTATCTATCATATATATATATATGCTCTTATTAAACCTTTACAAAAACAAAAGGCTACACTTGTGGCATCATAAGTGATCGAGAAAATATTTAGTGTTGACAACATAACGGTTATCAGGGCATCAGGTCTGGTGGGTAATAAGCTCGTCTGTTTAACTATTACTGGATGTTATGTTCGATAATCACTTGGTATCGATGTACCGAAGTAACATAAAACTTATCAACCTTTTTGACAGTACCAGTGATAGTATCTGCGTAATTAAGAAAAATTTGAATCCACTTCAAGCTGATTTCTGACTCGTAGCCATACACCTTGACGGAAGATTTCACCGCTGACATGTCTCAATGCAGAACCGAAAAAAAAATTACTTTTTAATTTATTTTACTTTTCAGACAGAAATCTCTAAGTACGAACGAACTCTCTTTCTCTACATTATATATATATATATATATATATATATATATAAAGACATTTATATTATGTTTAACGTTCTTTTTATAGATACATGTATTTAAGCAAATGCTCTGTTTTATAATAAACAGTATTAAATAACATTTACCGGCCTGAATGACCGAGAAATTTTCATAGAAAATTTTCGCTCACCGACAGGAATCGAACCTGTATCCTATACGGAACCATCATCGCGTGATGTGCCTTAACCTTTCGGTCACAGAGCAGCGTCTGGTTAGCAAGGTCGATTTTACTATCTTTAAACTTAAATCTTCCATGAATCTCTTCTATTCATATCTGCTCTAGCGTATCAATGTAAACAAATGACGTCATTCGATTCCTGTCGGTGAGCGAAAATTTTCTATGAAAATTTCTCGGACATTCAGGCCGGTAAATGTTATTTAATACTGTTTATTATAAAACAGAGCATTTGCTTAAATACATGTATCTATAAAAAGAAAGTTAAACATAATATAAATGTCTTTAAATAAATTGTCGGGCTATGTCCAATTCTAAAATATATATATATATATATATATATATATATATATATATATATATATATATTGTTGAGTCTTGACTCAATGTTGAATCTCGCCTATTGCATGGAATAATAATGCAACACAAAATGTACTTAGAACAAGAATGTATTATAACAAGAAAGTGTACACAATAAGTACATATAGTATTTCTGTATATTTCTGGGAAGACGTTCCTGGAGAATGTGTTGACTAGTCGCAGTCGATCAGAGTCTCTAGTTGGATCTCGTGATTCTCATCTCCCTTCTCTCTCATCTTCCGGTATCAACCATTATTTATATAGTTGGTAGTCACCTATGCAGATTAGGTGGATCCCACCACAACATATATATATATATATATATATATATATATATATATATATATATATATATATATATATATATATAAAAGTGAACATTGAAGTCAACACTCAGACTCAGGCTGTTTCAGTCTAGACGCGATCGTCAGGCCGTCCTTATCCCATAAATACAGAACACTTTAAAACTATATATATATATATATATATATATATATATATGTAATAATACTTGTCTGGAAAACCTTAGGTGTTTTGGCTTGT
This sequence comes from Acanthosepion esculentum, assembly GCA_964036315.1. Taxonomy (NCBI): domain Eukaryota; kingdom Metazoa; phylum Mollusca; class Cephalopoda; order Sepiida; family Sepiidae; genus Acanthosepion; species Acanthosepion esculentum. The sequence continues at coordinate 19,497,171 of OZ038508.1, read as the reverse complement.
AAATGATCAAACCAATACCCAAGGAAAAATAAGGAATAAAAAAAAGAAAGAACTAAGAACATGTAATTCAGGCGAAAACAATCGTTCAGAATCCAAAGAAAAAATCCTCCCAAACGAGTAAAGCAAAAATAACTAAGCAAAGTGCTCAATACACTAAGTAGAGCAAATTTAACTATGAACCTAAAGAGCCGGGCAAACCTACCTAGGTTTCACCTACACGGATCGTCAGGTTACGTCAGGGGCCAGCGTACCCTGATGATCCGCGTAGGTGAAACCTAGTTATGTTTACTTGGCTCTTTAGGTTCATAGTTATATACATATATATATAAATATATATATATATATATATATATATATATATATATATATATATATATATATATATATATATATATGTATGTGTGTGTGTGTGTGTGTGTGTGTGTGTGTGTGTAACAGACCTAATAAACAAAATTAATCACATACAAACATTGCCAGGAAATGGTATTCTAGTGACTATGGACGTAAGATCACCTTATTCAAACATTAAACCCATCGAAGGACTAAACACCCTTAAGGAAGCACTTACTAAAAAAAGAAAATAAGACCTCCCCACAGAAGTTATCATAAATCTCATGGAGCATATTCATACATTGAATACTTTCAAATTCAATGGAGCACACTACCTGTAAGTAAGAGGCTGTGCCATGGGCACCATTGCAACTCCATCATATGCTACAATCTTCATGGGAAAATTTGAGGAGACCCATATCTATCCCCTGATCGGCAGCGACTGCGTATTCTATGCAAAATATATCTTCGATATATTATTTGTATACACGGGCAGTGACGACAAACTTACCCAATTCCTCATGACCCTAAACACGACTCAATTAAATTTGACTATGAAAATTCCACAAGATCGGTAATATTTTTAGACACCCGCTTTTACATAGATGAAAACAGAAAATTACAAACTACACTACGCACTAAAATTACCGACACCCACAACTATCTACACTTTGAGTCTTCCCACCCTAAACACCTCAAGGAGAACTTTTTTCTATTCACAAGCACTTAGACTCAGAAGGATATGTTCCAACAATGAAGAACTAAATAAACACACTCAAAATCTCATGCATCAATTCACAACACGTGGCTATAAACAACACCTAATCAGGGAACAAATAAATAAAGCAATTTCCTCACCTAGAGAAGACACCCTAATGTGCAAGATTAAAAATAAACCCAGCCGCATTCCTCTAGTAACCACTTTCAACCCCAATCTGCCTCCACAATTCCAGATAATCAAAAATCGCTGGGAAATACTATATCTGAAACCAGACCTAAAAATTGTTTGAGGAACCCGGCCTTCTAGCATATCGTAGACCTAAGAACCTAAAAAAAATCATAGGTAATAACCACATTTCAGGGGACAAGATAATCCGTAATAAACCAAAAACAAAAACAACAGGATTTTCCCAACTAATAATCACAACAGAAGAAGCTTATACTGTAACCACATTAGACACACGAATTCATTCAATAGCTAATCAATAAATCTAATTTCAAAATCTACCACGATTCTAACTGTAGAAGTCATATCATAATTTACCTCCTAGAATGCACACTATGCCAGAAACAATATGTAGGAAAATCTGATGGGCCCTTTCACTATAGAATTAATAATTATCGCAACTGAATTAAGTCGGCTCCCCATGAGAGATTATTACCTGGTGAACAACATTTCCGCTTACACAAACACGATTTTAAAACCCATGTCAAATTCACTATAATTGAGAACAGTTCAGGGCAGATAACATTAGAAAACTTTTAGAGGAACATGAAGGTGAGTGGATTCTGTGCCTAAAAACGCTCCATCTAGGCTGGCTTAATCACAAATTTAACAACATAGATAGAATTAATATATAACCCCACAAATCAGGCCTACCCACATTTCTCACCCACACAAAACAGACATGTTTGCGGAGGTGTTGAGGCCTCACACTTATACACACACCCATACTAATATACACGCTTACACACATCATACTCACTTACTCACTCCCTAATGAGCCAAATGATAACACACACCCATACTAATATACATACTTACACACAAAATACTCACTCATTCCCCATGAACCAAATAACACACACACTTAACAGAGACACATCCCTTTTCCAGGAACCAATAAACCTGTCAAAATGACCAAGGGAATTCAGAGCAGCATGAATTCATCCAGTTCTTATCTTAAATAACAACTTAAAAGGGACTGTTTGACCAACACAAGGGCTGACCAAAATTCATGATTAAAAAATAAAAGAACAAATTAAAACTACAGATTAAGTTCATTTTGTCCATCAAGGCGTTCATTTCTGTAGTTCACTGCTACTAACAAAAAGAATTTTTTTTCTCCTGATGATGACCAAGCTGGCCGAAACAAGTTGAGGAATCTAATTGAAATAATAAAAACGAAAGAATATTAATTTACAACCCAGTGTGTCTGAAGATTTTCAATTTATTTATTTTTATTGTTCAACATATATATATATATATATATATATATATATATATATATATATATATATATATATATATATATTATATATATATATATATATGTATGTATGTATATGTATTACTAATTTGTGACTGGTATGGATAATTCCAAGGAGGATATTAATCCAGGGAGAGCTCAATGTAGACTAGATAATAATAATAATAATAATAATAATAATAATAATAATAATAATAATAATAATAATAATAATAATGAAGAAAACCTTAAAGATTAATTTCAGTTATAATTTATTTCGTGAATATCGCTATATTCATCTCTTCAGACCGAAATCTCTTAGTAAATTGCCTATACATTTACAAGAGGCTTTGTCTTATGCTGTTTTGCCGTCATAAGATGCTTTTTGTATGTTGCTGTTGGGTGTGCTAATCAAGTTCTGCATGTTTTTGGTGCAGGAATAAATAACTGAGAGTTTTTCTTTTGAAAATTATCTGGAGAGGATTAGTAAAGAATTTATTAAGAGATTTCGGTCTGAAGAGATGAATATATGGATATTATTCACGAAATGAATATTTAAAGTTTTCCTCTTGATTATATATATATATATATATATATATATATATATATATATATATATACTAATTGAGTTTCTATTTTCCAGGTTTTGTTGTAAGAATAACTGAAAATTCCTTTGAGTTATTTAGTTAGGGTAGGGTTAAGTGACTACATAAATTGTCCATTGCTCTAAGAGCTTCGGCCACTTTTTTAGCCATTTTCTAAGGGTTTTGATTTAGTTCTTAATTTATCTTCATGTTTTGGTTGTTTATTTTTGTGTTGTTTTGAATACCTACGAGCGTTTATTCCCAGTTTTTCCATGTTCAATGCGGTGGAAATTCTGGTGGGCGTCTTTTTATTTTTTGAAAAACGTCAACACTCCATTCCCACTGTTCAATAAGGTGAGATTGTTAGGAGTTGATAGATGTCACAGGACCTCTTTTATAGTGAGATGTTTTTTGGCAATATAGATTTATATAGAATTTTAATGATTTCGACCAGAATTTTTCTGAAGAGTTCTTGTAAATTGTAAATTGTCGGTACATATATGACACGTGAGGCGTCTACTGAAAGATATGCTAATAGACTTTTTCATCCGATAGTCAGTCAGTTAAGTGCCATTGGTGATTTTGGGCTTGGGCGATCCCGCTTATGACTGACTAAGCAGATTTTCTCGAAGCTGTTGCCGTTTTTTTGTGGTAGACTGAATGCCAACCAAGGCTTTGGGACTTAGTCTGTCCTGCTATTCAATCCACAAATGGGGGTGTGGAGGAGATGGATTCATATTATGCTCAATGGTATTAGCGCGTAAATGAATCTAACGAACCCTACTGAAATTCGAACTCTGCTCTCTGAGTTCGAATTTCGAGCCAATATCCATTACACGAAAATTTCTCATCAATAAAAACGTTTTTTTTTTGTTTTTGTTTTTTGTTTTTTTTTTGGTGGCGGGTACTCGTGTTTGAGTTACTATCCATGTAATTTTAAAAAATTAAATTGATAAAACCAGGCCTACATTGAGAAACCTTGTTAAAGAAAAATCTGCCCCCATGAATGGTGAACCGAGGAATGTTGCTTTGGATATCTCACATTTGACAGGGTTTGACATGCTGATTTTCTTCACAAGTTGAAAGGTCATGGTATTTCTTGACGACATCTTTAACAGATTCAGTTTTTTTCTTATTAAATGGCCACTCTTCTAAATCTTCTTGCATAAATTCCGGTGTCTCCCAGAACTCGATTGATGGACTTACGTTGATTCTAATTTTCATCAATGACCTTCCTGATGTCATCAGTTCTCAATTCGGTATCTTTGCTGATGATACATCTATTTACTGTTAGCATAATGGTAAATAAGATGGGTTCAATGAAGTTAAATTGGCAGTTGTTCTAAAAAACGAGCAGTCTGTTGTTAAATGGGGCAAGGACTGACTTATTAATTTTAACATCTCAAAAACAAGACTGCAGGCGAATCGTCTGAGGGAACCCTTTTTACCTCCCATCAGTATGACTAATGCTAACCTCCGGGAGAGTGACACTTTGCGCTTCCTTGGACTAACGTTTTTAACTGACAGTGAAAAGAGTATATTGAACCAACTGATAAGTCTGCAGCTAAGAAAATTGGTTCACTATGTCATTGTAGGCATTTTTTCTCGTCAAAATCTATCTTGCATATTTATAAGTCTAGCATTCATCCTCGCTTTGAATAATGATGCCACATCTGGTCTGTTGCTCCTGCTGTATATTTAGAGATTCTTGATATACTGCAAAGAAGAATTTGCAATGTTACTGGTCCTGACCTGGCATCTCGGCTTCAGTCAATTTCCCATCGCCGTAACGTTGCTTCCCTGTGCCTTTTCTCTGAATACTTTCAAAGTAATTGTTGGGATGGACTTTCCTCTATGGTACCTAGACTTTATGAATTGAAGCGCAGTACTAAATTGGCAGCAAGGTCTTATAATTTCAAATGGCTAGATGTAACCGGAAGTTCTATGCTAACAGTTTCTCGCTTGTGTAATTCCGGGCAACTTGGATCTTCAAAATTATAAATGCAATGTTAATCGTTATATTCTGTCTTCTTAATTCTTGTACTATTTATTGTCCTCTCTCTTTAATAGCATTTTCCTGATATTCTGCAACAGTGACACCTTGCATCTTAGTGACGTTATTGTTTTGCTTGGGTGAAATGATTAAACACACACATGCATATATATATATATATTTATGAACCTAAAGAGCCAGGCAAACCTGCGTAGGTGAAACCTAGGTAGGTTTACCTGGCTCTTTAGTTTCATAGTTAGATTTGTTCTACTTTGTGTATTGAGCACTTTGCTTAGTTACTTTTGCTTTACTCGTGTTGGGGGATTTTTTCTTTGGACTCTGGGTTTGGATTCTGGACGATTGTTTTCGCCTCAATTACATGTTCTTAGTTCTTTCTTTTTTTATCCCTTATTTTTCCTTGGCTATTGGTTTGTTCATTTACAAGCCAAAACACCTAAGGTTTTTCAAGACGAGTATAATTACTTATATTTATAATATTATTATTATTATATATATATATATATATGCCTATAAATTTATATATATATATATATATATATATATATATATATATATATATATAATTCACATCATATTAATTTCCATTTCCACCTTAAGAGCTTGCTTATACAGATATACGGTATATACTCGCGTATCAAGCAACTTTTGAGGACCTAATTTTGAAGCTAATTTTTAAGGGGGTCGCATTATGCACGAGATATAAAATTAGCGTATATACTGCTGGCCCTGGCTACGTCTTTGACAAAATTATATATCCATTTACTGTAGTTAGATTAGCTTCAAAATTAGATCTTCAAAGGCCACATGACATGCGAGTATATACGGCAGATATCTATTAATATTGGCTTACTAGGAAGATTATGTTACGCCAATGTTCCAAGAGAAGAGTTACTGTAAATTTACTGAAAACGATATAAAAAAAAATCTAGTCAATAAAACAGATTTCCGAGTAGTATGATCTTGATCGATTGATTTATTGATCTCGATCGATGTGCAACAGGAAATTTCGTTTTGGAAGGGAAGCAAGAAATTTTTTTCAGAATCCAAAACAAAGCCCAGTATCGAAGTTCAATTTAAAAGCTACTTAGTCGACTTCAATTACAAATCAATTATTCAGGAGATCTTATCAATTGACTCTTGATTGTTAATATTGAATAGAAAACTTAATTATTTGCAGTCAATGGAAATTCATCAACCGACGATTAGCTACCATTTTCCTCGCTTAGTGATACCGACGAACTTTTGACTATTTAGAGAGACAAAATAAATACCAACTTTTCTACACTCACCTACGCTGTATGAAGTATGTCTTTATTCACAGTTTAAAATTCTTTCTTTCGATGTGCCGTGTTCTTTCAGGCGATCATGGCTCTCCACTTCCCTCTATCCCTTGCAGCTCTCCATCCCGCCGTTTGCTTCTCGAGACAACGTTCTGTCATCCACTTGCTTAAGGCCGCTAGGTATGTCATGCGTTGTTTTCCTTTGTCTTTCTTTCCCTTTATTCGACTTGTGAGTATCAGATTCTCCACACCCTCCTTCCTCTGCCACCTTATCCAGGACACGTTCTGTCATCCACTTGCTTAAGACTGCTAGGTATGTCATGCGTTGTTTTCCTTTGCCTCTCTTTTCCTTTCTTCAACACGTGAGTATCAGATTCTGCAGGCCCTCCTTCCTCATCATGTGTCCCAGGAACTTCAGCTGCCTCTTCCTGATGTTAAGCATAAGCCTCCTCTTTATTTACATTCTCTCCTCATCGTTGCTCACACGCTCGGTTCACGATATCCTTAGCATCCTTCTGTAGAACTACATCTCTGTTGGCTCGAGTTTCTTCTTCATCTTTGAGGAAATCGTCCAACATTCGCTGCCGCAAAGAAGTACATGTGTCACGTAACAGTATTCTTTTGTTTGTTACCAAAGAAATAATCCTGTCTTGTAATACTCTGCCCACATTTTGGAATGCGCCCTTGGCCATCCCAATACGTCTACGGATCTCAGTGTCATATTTACCGTCCTCTGCCATAACGGTTCCCAGATACTTAAACTTCCGCGTCTGCTTGATTCTAGTGTTCCCGACCTGCAAATCGCATTTCGGGCTCATCCTCTTACCGATGACCATGCATTCTGTTTTCTTGTAGTTTATACTTAGTCCTTTATTCTTACTCTGCGTCGTTGCCTTCTTTAGGAGTTTTTGTAATTTCTTTTCCGTCTCTGCTGTCTTGTTAACATTGTTAGTTCAAACTAATAAACCGTTTAACAAGGATATAATTGAACTCGTTATTGCCGAGGCAACTGACATAGAAAACTGATTACTGCATTCCATGAACAAATCTACCCCTATTTATGATTTGTGATGAGGCGTTCTCCTTCTTGACGTGGCCACACGAACGCGGCTGCACCGTCGTTATAAATGGAGGCACGCAGCCAGACACAATATCTCAGTAGGCTGCCGCAGCGGGACGATATTTATTGACGCCAAAGGTCCCAACGTATGCTAAGAAAATATTAGTCATGTCATTACACCACCACCACCAGCTTGGATGGTTTGAAATCAGAATGGATCTTTTGTGCAGTTTACGTCCATATTCTGACCCTATTATTCAAATGTAGCAAGATTTCCCAAGTCTAATATTGCCCTGTTTGTGGGATCCTTAGCGAATCGTAACTTCAGTGTATTATTCTTATCCGCCGGGAGTTAACGTTAAGGTCTTCAGCTGCTGCTGTAGCTTATCTGCTTCAAGTTTCGATGTGACGCATGTTAAGAGATATATTCGTTGTAAATAGTTGTTATTCTATCCGCTATTGCCTTTCTATCAACTTGAACCAGTCTGTCTAGTCTCGTCTATCCTCTTTCTTCAACAAGGGATTTATACCCAGAGAATTACTTACCGCTCACTAGTTTGTTTTTCTTTTTCTTATCATTCTCCATAAAACCTAGAGATGGTCTTGCGGGAAAATCAGAGATCAGCATTTTTATAAATGCAACTACCAACGGCACATAACACACATATTACATAATAATGCATGAAATGAAATTCAGCAGGTTGAAATGCCTGCAGCCATAGAATTGCTACCACGTCATTGGCTAATTAGAAATGTACATAAAAGTACTTAAGTAACCAGTGAGAATATATATATATATATATATATATATATATATATATATATATATATATATATATATATATATATATGATAACGATATCGATCTTCCTCAGTCTGTTCATCTATCTATCTATCTATCTATCTATCTATCTATCTATCTATCTATCTATCTATCTATCTATCTATCTACCTACCTATCTATCTCATCTCGTTCACATGTATCTATCTATCTATCTCCGTCTGGTCATAAATCTCAGAGTGTTCATATGTATCTATCTGTCTTTCTCAGTCTGTTCAAATCTGTCTATCTTAGCCTGTTCACATATATGTAAGGATGCATATAAGTATGTGTGAATGTATGTATGTATATATATCAGTATGCCGATATCTATCTATCTATCTATCTCAGACTGTCCATATCTATCTATCTATCTATCTATCTATCTATCTATCTATCTATGTTTGTGGCCTTGTTTTCTTTTTTCTAAGCATACTTGTCACTAAAACTCTTGCTGCGTAAAGTTACATATATTCATGCAAGATATGTATACATACATAAGCACACACACTATATATATGCGTTTCAGTGTGTGCGTGAGTGTGTGTGCTAATGTATATATATATATATCTTGCATAGATAACATATAACAATTCTTTAAACGTATCGTATCAAATTAATTGCCGTTATATAGAGCAATTGTTTTAACATGACTTATTTTACTATTCGATAAATTTGTGTTAACGAACCTCACCAGTATGTAAGCTATTAAACTGTTGTTGACGATTCAGTAGAAGCTAAAGGAACCGGAAAATGAGCCTCGTTTCCATTTCGTCCTAATCTTCTCCCCAGCATTTTCTATCACCCTCCCAGATCAGACTTTACCTGGAAAATGGCGCTTACAGGTTTAGTGAACCATTAAACCAACACACAAACACGTCTATACCAAAGATGCAACGATTACTGGTTTCATTAGCGTTCATTTCCGATCGACCAATCGTGGGCTTGTTCCAGTATGACGTCATCCTTTGTCTTGTGTCCTGGCAACTATTTCGATGTTGTTGTGTTCTGCCGAGGAGAAGCCGAATCTCACGTCGAACTGACATCATCAGCCACAAAGTAATTACGGACTTTGTTCTTTCTTTGCACTTTCAATCAATTGTTTGCATCATGAATCTATTTAGCCTCCATTGTTATTGGAGAACTTGACGAAAATATATTATGTTGGCTTGGTGACAGACGAGGAACGGACGAACCACCGCGTGGCTTGAGGTTTACTGTCAAACACAGACTTCTTATCCACATTTAAGTCACGTAAAACTCTAACAGTGGCGCCAAAAACTATCCCTGCATCATATAACAGTTGAGATGCGAAATTTCGATGTTGGTTTATATCAATTCAAAAAACTAGAACAATATTTTTATCATCAAGTTAGGAAGCAGAAAGAAAAGAAAACAGGTTTATCACTTCTCACTCGTCATAAATCAATAGACAAAAATAAGTTTTGTGTAGATCGACTAATAAGGAAATATGAACAAGAAAATTCACATGTATCATTATTATAATCAGTAATAAAGGGTGTTTTATTAAGACGGATCAAAGTCAGCAGTAAATAAATCAGTGTTATTGGAGAAAATGTATTTATTTCTCTATTGGGTCATGTTATTTAAGTCGTGGCAATTATGTAGGAAAAGTAATATTGCCCAAATGTCCGCCAAGTCTTCAGCGGCACACCTCCAGTCGATGGTCAAAATTTTTGATGACGTCTCTGCATAGTTGCTTCTCGATCTCGCCAATATGCCTTATTGTCTCATCCTTCAGCTGTTGAATTGTTGTTGATTGTTGCCATAAACCTTACTTTTAAGATGAACCCAAAGGAAGTCTAAAGGCGTCAAGTCGCACGATCGTGGTGGGCAGTTAATTTCGTTGTTTCAAGAGATGATGCAACCTGGGAACTTCTCATTCAATAAAGCCATTGTTGTATTGGCTGTGTAATAGGCTTCGATAACTTTAACACGTTGTTTGATTGTTAATCTTTCCATGGTTGAAATTTCCAAAGACTTAAGTCGTTAAATCTGAAAGAAAAAGAAAAAGATCATTAGACGCTTAAACTTAATTCACATTTAAAATCGGTTTTTGGAACACGCTTTACGTATTTAAGTTTTATAAACAAATCACACATTCAATACTAACGATCCCTCCTTCTCTTTACATAAAGAAAGTTGACTTGATTTTAAAAAAATAGTTTCAAGGTCTTTTAAATGATAGTTGAAATATGATTGACATAAAACTAAGAAGATGTCCTCTTTGTAGGATAATTCACACACTAAACTTTTTGTAAGGAACTAGCAGCATGGCCCGGCGTTGCCCGTGCTTGATTCAAAAATCGTACGACTCATACAGCAATCGCTATCACTTGACTTAAAATATTTTTGCCCTTCCTTGCCTTTAAAGGAGTGCCCTTTGCCGTGCTGATGTTACTACATGCCTTACTTCTTGCCTATCTCACACTGCCAATTTTTCTAAGCTCTATACTAAACATTAAATCTGTTACGAAAAAAGAACTAAACAAAATGAACACAAAAGGATCAGCTTTAAAAAAGGACTCGTAACTGGAAAAACCGAATGAAAAAAGAATGTTAACAACAAATACTTTTTCTCGCCCAACCCAGTTCTGTGGAATCAGAATCAACGTTGACTTTAAGCAAGCGAATGAGTCAATTGGAGTAAAGTACCATGCAGATTAAAATTTTTCCCACTTGTGACGAATGCAGCTATCGACTTTTTTTTGCATGCTAGCATGCTATTTAACATTCGTGTTAGTCAGCTGTTAGCTCTCATGCTGGCCAATAGAATCTTCCTGCCTATTCGTGGCAGCCAGCTATAGGCTCTCACTCTGGCCAGTAGAAAATGGCCGCAAACTACATGAAAACTGCCATAGAAGCATATTATTTCCATCATCTTTTGCACCAATACAAGCCATTATGGTGAAATAAGCATAAGCAATTATCCAAAGTAAATTATCTGAACAACAGAAATTTCGATTCAGTTACATATCACCCAAATAGTTCAAATATACACATCAAAATCATGTCTGGATATGCGGGATTCCGGATATGAGGCACTCCGGATATAAGGGGTTCTGCATATGAGGGATTCCGGATATAGGAAATTCTAGTGTATATTGAAATTTTATTATCAAATTGACAAAAAATGTATATTCGATATGTAGTAATGTTATCACCTATTGGAAGAGGAAATTGCGTGATTGATAAATTACCTAGCAGTATTTTTTTTGTGTTGGCATTTCTAAGGAAACTTTGTCTCAAATCTATCTGCATTTAGCCAAACAATTTCTAAATAAAGAATAGACCACTTCGCTCTGAAATATATAAGTCGTTGATATTATTGATCAAATCGTTTAAAAGATTACACATCTCTTTGATTAAAACTTTATTTTAAACGTAAAATGATTGTGAGAAGATAAAGATAAAGACGATAGAATACGGTTGAACAACGTCGATAGTTCTTGGAAACTTGTAGGAATGATGCAGTAAAATAACGGTAGCTTAAATTTTCTCAGATGAGGATCATTTTAAAATTTAAGATTCAAATACTAAAATTAGTCTTGCAGCATATGTGATCGGAAAACTTCTTCATCTCCATTGTTTCAGCTAAGTTAATGTTATCAATCATCAAAAGTTGCAATAAGGCGTTGAAAGAATAAAAACAATACCCAGAGAATATTGAGAACAATTAAAACGGTTTGAAAGTTAAGTTTTATAACAAAAGAAGGTATCGTCATTTTGTAGTGGTGATCTAATGACAATTAAGGAAACTTTTTTTTCTCCGCGTATTTGGAGCCATTTTACGAATCAGACAGCAACGAATCAATCGAGAAAAATCTGTTTTTTTTTTTTTTTTCATCTTCACGAGAACTCCTCAATAACGATCAATATTCGTCATTCGTATGGATGCCTACGTGAACTTGTGGAATCAAACGATCAAGTGATGGTAAATCCTCCTCTCACCCGTCCCTCCCTCGCTGGGGAATTCGATAAAACATTCTACTGCGTCGAGTGAACATATTGATTCGACGCTGCCAGCCGACACACATCTGCGCACGCGCAACCAAGTCGCGTTGCTTAACCTGTGCCGACGTTCCACTTTAATTCCTTGCCGCCATCTTAAGTGCAGCTAATTTGTCATGTTGAATGCCCTACGCGAACAGAAAGCATTCTTGATATGCTGCCCACACGCTCAGTAATTTTAGTTTTTCTTTTATCTCTTTCTTCTTCATGATTATGTTTTCAAATCGTAGTATATAGCATTGATGAAATATTATTTTCAAGACATTTTCGTGTTTTCATTTTTTTAAAGTGTGTTTATTTTTTGCATAGCAGTATCCATGATAACCTCCAATGTGAATGAAGCAATGACTTAGAAGTATCTACATAATCAAAACACAAAGCTACACCATAAAAGAATAACTATTGCGAAGAACGAGCATTTATATATAACTAATTTCATCAGGTTTCAATGAGTAGAAACATACTTAGATATTTGGTTGTGCATAAAGATGGGCATACACACACGTACGTTAATGGGTGAATGTTGCTGCTTACTGAAGCAACGCAATTTTAAGTAATAATAACATTAATCATTATGGGATGATATTCCTTCCAAATAAATGAATTTTAAAAAGGAAAAGAAGGAAGAAAGAAAAGCAATATCGATCAACACAGGCTGATAAAGAAAGAACGGAACAAGGGAACAGTGATGAACACTGTGTAAAAAAGAAAGTAAATAAGAGAGTAAGAAAAGAATATTGATTAAAAGAGGCGCAGGAAGAAAGAAATAAGGGAAGAGATGAACACTAAGAAAATGAGTGAAAGAAAGGGAATATAGATGGAAAGAAAGAAAGAAAGAAGAGAACAGTGATTAACACTGATTAAGAAAGAAAGAGAGAAAATGAGAGACAAAAAAGCAATATCGATTAACACAGGCTGAGAAAGAAAGAAAGAAAGAAAAAAGAAAAGAAAGAAAGAAAGAAAGAAAAAAGAAAAGAAAGAAAGAAAGAAAGAAAAAGAAAGAAAGAAGGAAGGAAACAGAGGTGAACACAAAGAAACAAAGAAAATGAGGGTGAAAGAAAGGGAATATAGATGAAAAGAGGGGGGAAAAGAAAGAAAGAAAGAAAGAAAGAACAGAACAGAGATTAACACTGATTAAGAAAGAAAGAAAGAAAATGAGGGACAAAAAAGGCAATATCGATTAACACAAGCAGAGAAAGAAAGAAACAAACAAACAAGGGAACAGAGATGAAGACTGTGTAAAAAAGAAAGAAAATAAGTGAGAAAGAAAAGAATATTAATTAAAAGATGCGAAGAAAGAAAGAAAGAAAGAAAGAAGAGAACAGAGATGAACACAAAGAAACAACAAAATGAAGGTGAAAGAAAGGGAATATAGATGAAAAGAGGGGGGAAAAGAAAGAAAAAAGAAGGAAAGAAAGAAAGAAAAGAAAAGAGATTAACGCTGATTAAGAAAGAAAATGAGAGACAAAAAGGCAATATCGATTAACACCGCCCGAGAAAGAAAGAAAGAAACAAACAAACAAGGGAACAGTAATGAACACTGTGTAAAAATGAAAGAAAATAAGAGAGAAAGTAAAGAATATTGGTTAAAAAGGCGAAGAAAGAAAGAAAGAAAGAAAGAAGGAAGGAAAGAAGGGAACAAAGATGAACACGAAAAAATAAAGAAAATGAGGATGAAAGAAAGGGAATATAGATGAAAAGAGAGGAAAAGAAAGAATAAGAAGAAAGAAAAAAGAAAGAAAGAAAGAAAGAAGGGAACAGAGGTGAACAGTAAGAAAGAAAGAAGGGAACAGAAAGAAAGAAAGAAAGAAAGAAAGAAAGAAAGAAAGAAAGAAAGAAGAGTACAGAGATGAAGAGTACTGATTAAGAAATAAATAAAATGAGAGCAAAAATAAAGGGAATATAGAAGAAAAGAGAAAAAGAAAGAAAGAAAGAAGGAAGGAAAAGAGAAGAACACTGGCTAAGAAAGAAAGAAAATGAGAGCGAAAGAAAGAGAATATAAATGAAAAGAGTTGAAGAAAGAAAGAAAAAGCAGAAATGAACACCAATAAAAACAGAGAAAGAAAGAAATGGAATCTTAACCTACAGAGTCTAAGAAAGAATGAACGAACGAAAGAAAGAAAGAAAGAAAGAAACAAAGAAAGAAAGAAAGAAAGAAAGAAAGAAAGAAAGAAAGAAAGGAAAAAAGAAAGAAAGAACCTTCTTGGTCGATGAGACAGTTGCGTATTTTTCATTAGCGCAAGTCAGAGGTGCTAGAGTCTAAAGATTCCGAATACCGATTTTCAAGGTAAAGTTAATCTCCCCGTTTGGCATATAAGCATATTTTCTACCGAAGTTTTCAAGATGGATTTTTACTTCACATAGCTTCTCTTAATAAATAAATTAGGTAGAAACAGGCAAAGATTTAACAAACCGAAACAAATTGATCGATGGAGATTCACTAAGATATAAATATACGAAAAAGATATTAATATGTTTAGATAGCGAAACAATATCTCTAAAGCAAGATCGATTGGCCGGACGAATAGGAACGATGGTATAGTTTATCATGAATTAGGATTTTGCACAGCAATAAATTCATTTGCTTATGTTTTTTTAAAATTTATTTTAATATTATTGTTTCGGTATTGAATCATTTTAATAGAATATTCTCCGGGAAATAATTTCTAAGGCACCAGTCAACATATTCACATCAAAAGACATACACATATGGACACTGAAATTGTTTTTCTTGGGCACTTCCAGAGTGGAATGTCATATTCACATATAATAATAATAATTATGATAATAATAATAATAATAATAATAATAATAATAATAATAATATATATATATATATATATATATATATATATATATATATATATATATATATATATATATATATATATATATAGTCTGTGTGTGTCTTCATGAAAATGGATCTGTACTTAAACATAATTTACATATGTAACTGGATGATTAAATATTAATGCATACATAGAATAGCTATTACAGTAGTTCCAACGAGAGAAAAGTATATATATTAAAAAGAAGAGAGAAACCGCAAACGTTTTTGGTTGTAATGTGGATTTTTTTTTAAAATATGCTTTATTTTCCATAATTTTGCTACACGTGTTTCCGTTCTCGCGACCGTCATCAGGCAAAGGGCGGAGAGTTCCACATATTATTAAATATAATTAATTATTTTCTTATGTTTTTCGATGTTTAATATTCTTGATATGAGACATTCACCTTTTTGTGTGTTAGTGACCCAAATGTCTTTCTTGAACTGGCAGTGAAAAGTTCTGCGTGAAGGGTTATAAAACAATTAAGATTGGTCCGACAAATGGTGAAGTAGTTATCGGCATTCTTTTCTTTTAACATCGAAAAACAAGAAAGAATTAATTATTTTTAATAACATGTGGAAATCTCCACTCTTTGCCTGATGACGGTCGCGAGACCGGAAACACGTGTAGCAAAATTATGGAAAATAAAGCATAATATTTTTTTAAAATCCACATTACAACCAAAAACGTTTGCGGTTTCTCTCTTCTTTTTAATATACGCACTTTTCTCTCGTTGCAACTACTATAGCCTCTTTCTTTTATATATATATATATATATATATATATATATATATATATATATATATATATATATATATTCCTGAGATAAGGTATTATGTACACTATTTACATTATTCAGACTATTGCCCTCATCTTTGTGGCCATATTTATCACAACGTTTCAGCCGTTGTACGCTCCGACCTTCTTCAGGTGGTTGGAATGTCGAACTGAACCCTTTATTTCGCTCGCTGGGGTTGACTGTTCGAGTTACACGTGCCATATCTAATGGATGTCAGTTATCAGTTATCACCTGTCAATTCCCATCTGCAAGTTCACCACTGCCTTAACTACCTATTAAACTCATACTCTATGTGTCCTGGGTCTAACTAACGCCTTTATTCACTGTGTCATGTGTCCTTGTGGACATCTGTGTGTCAATTTTTAGGTATTAAAAACCTAATATCTATTTTTTTTACCAGTGCTCATATTGCAATTTTCATTGTTATCATTGCTTTTCTCTGGCACTCCTTATTACTGTTTCCCATATTGTATTCATTTCTATGCTTGGTCGGTTCATCAGATGTTTGTGGCCTAGCATATGTGCTGATTCCTTAAGTTTACGAATTTTCTAATGATGTTCTTTGTCTATGATTTCAACCTGATCCTACAGAGGACGCTGATCTCACTTTTCTCTCCATATGTAGTCAGCTACGCCTGGTTTTTCTATTTCCCCTCGTGTTACAGCTTTCTGGTGTTCTTGAAGGCTTACCATACCTTCATATTTCTTTCCAAAGCTGCGGATCAATCGTTTTTAATGAACATAATAAAATAGGCAGCATATACTTTTATATTACAAAAAATATTTTATATTGCTAAGTAAAGAATTCCTGAGAAAAAAACTACTAAGACATATCACTCTGCTAATTGAACTGTCTACTTAGTTCATGTCATATTAACTGAAAAATACTTATAATAAAAAAATTCGTGGATTTACCAAATTACAAAATTTTAAAAATTCTCACTTGTAATATTTGAACTTTAGCGTTGCGATTTGCACGCTCTAACACTACATAGCCGTAAATAAATAGCTCATTCTTAAAATGAATGCGTGAAGCATTTCAAAGTACGAGCTGAATTAAAAAATACACCATATCCATTTTATACATAAGGAGCTTATCATTCAGTGGATTATTAGTAGTATAATGGTTATAATAATATCTACTAGCGAAGGGATTTCGGCAATAATTGCATTAACATTGTTAATTGATTCAAGGTATGATTAACTCTTTGTAATATATATATATATATATATATATATATATATATATATATATATATATATTTCGATCTAAAGAGATGAATAATTTCGTATTCACGAAATAAATTATAATCTAAATGATTATTTAAGGTTTTCTTGTTTATTATTATTATTATTATTGTTACTATTATTATTATTATTATTATTATTATTATTATTACTGTTATTATTATTATTCTCTGTAGTGTACATTGATCTCCTCCTGGATTAATATCCTGCTTGTAATTATCCCTACCAGTCACAAACTGGCAATAATAATAATAATAATAATAATAATATATATATATATATATATATATATATATATATATATATATATATATATATATATATATATATATATATATATATATATATATACGCATGTACAGTGCAGGGAAATAAATATTCGTATACCATGAATTTTTTTTATTTAACATTAAGAATTTTATAATCCATAAAATATTTGTATATCATGGTATAATGTTGCAATATACAAAAAAAATCAGAAAAGTTTATTATACTAATGGAATTATATGAAAGTAAAAACTTTGGAGGCGAAAAAAGTATTCGTACAAAATTATGATACTTATTTAATGCTTTGTAGCATATCCCTTACTCAATTCAACAGCAATCAGTCTCTTTATGTAGCTTTTAATCAATGATTTCCAAGTTCCCGTTGGTATTTTACTCCATTCTTCTTTTCATATTCTCTTTAGATCCCGGATATTTTCTGGGGCTCTTTTATGAACTTGAATTTTTAATAAACGCCACAAATTCTTTATTGGATTCAAGTCTGGAGACTGTGATGGCCATTTCAGTGTACTGGCGTTGTTTTTAATAAGCCATTTTGATTAAGGAATTTGTTTTTAAGAGTTACGCAAGTTTTGGCGGTCTTGTTGTGACTATAATTGAAATACAATTATATTATAAGTAAATGTAAAATATAAAAATGAACACTGAGTTCAACACCTAACGGCGATAGTGTGTTTCATATGTGTGTGTGTTTGTGTGTGTGTGTGTGTCTGTACGTGGGTGCTAATAATAACAAATTTTGTTTACGCGTTACTAATGATGTCAATCAGTAAAATTGTGGAGGTAACACGTTTAAGGCCGAGAAGTTTTTAGCCAATAAAGTGCATAATATTACAAAAACAAAAAAAGAGCGACAATACTTAATAGATAAATAAGAGTTCAAATGGCTTATCTTCTGACTTGAATTTTCACAATTACATCATTCTATTCATCAGGGAAATATAAATCTATTAAATTGATTAAGACATATCATATAAATATATTATATATCGGAGAAAACTCAAGAACTTTAAATAAAGATTAATTGAACCTAAAAGAGACATTTTACAAAACAACACATTAAACGCAATAGTTGCTCATCGTAATGAGACTGACCGCAAATTTAGCATAGTCCATCCAAAGATTGCGTCCAGGTTTCACCATTCTTGGCAGATCTTCTGTCATTACAATTCTAGATATTTATTAACAGAGATGATGGAAATAAAAAGAAAAAGAATTCCAGTGAAATCTATATAATAAATGAGAATGTCAGTGCGTCACTGTGTCACATTTTTTCAACTTAAAGGGACACAACTCTCTAACTTTCAATAGCTCATGTTCAAATGAAAAAATGACTTCTCAAATTACAGTGTTTGAAAATAAAATTGTCCGTATTTTCAACTTTACTTCTAAAGGCCGTAGCCCAACACATCATACCAATTTGAAATCAGTCCGGATCCATGAGAAGATTAAAAAAGAAAAAAATTCCGGACCGGTTCCGAACCCGCAATCCTGAAATTTTGGATGCTTTTCATTACACCGATTGTTTTCGGCAACATTTTACGTGATTTTTGCGGCGAAATTTTGTGCTCCATAAAAAGTTTATAACTTGGAAATAAATTTAAGAATAATCGAAATTAATTACGAAATCAAGCAAAAGTCACCCATAAAATAAAAATAATTGTTTGCAGAGAAAGTAAGGACCTACGTACATCAAATAGACATTAAATTAAGTGGTAGAAGAATAATTATCGTTGAACTTTTAAAATGTAAGCTTAAACATTAATTCAATACTTAAATGCAGCGATCAATTTTGAGTTCTTCTGTAGTTTATTGTTGCATAGCGCATCTATTCCTCCCAACAAATTATAATGAAGGCCCAACAAATAGCCCTTCACAGGTGCTAGCTTAAATGCCGCACGATAGAGTGGGTTTTACGCTCGTCGGATAGATTATAAACACAAAACACCATCAAAAAACAAAGAAAATGTTCTACATTAAAAATTTCCGCTGTATCTCGTTCATGTGCACATGCAGTCACATCAAAGTAAACAAACCCCGTCTAATGAAGGCATGAAACGCGTTACACGAAAGATTTTTCCACATTGTCATGCATCTTGCCTCCAAAACTGTTCTTGATATATAAAAAATATATATCGTTATCCCATATATGTGTGTGTGTGTGTGTGTGTGTATTTAAGTGTGTGTGTGCTAAAGTGATAAATTCTATATTTGTATTACTCTTATCTATCTATCTATCTATCTCTCTATCCCCCTCTCCCTCCCTCACTTACTTTCTTTCTTTCTTTCTCTCTCTCTCTCTCTCCACACACACACACACACAC
>OZ038508.1:19467378-19474878 GCA_964036315.1 Acanthosepion esculentum | reverse complement strand
TGGGCTAATCGGTTAAAGTCCGTCAGGCTATATGGCGGTTCCTTATAGGATACTGGTTCTATTCCTGTCGCAGGACGAATATTTTCTATGAAAATTTCTCAGACATTCAGGTCGGTAAATATTGTTAATAGTGTTTATTATAAACATAGCATTTACTTAACTATTTGTATCTATAAAAAGAACATATAAACATAAAAAATGTATTTTATTTATTTATTTTTATTTATTTATATATATATATATATATATATATATATATATATATATATATATATATATATATATATATATATATATATATATATATATATATATATATATTTGCGATACAGAAGCGTATCAAGGCATTAAAAGAAGCGGTACAGAAGCGTATCAAGGCATAAAAATCAATTTTTTTATTAAAGGCCATGTTAGATTTAAAATAAAACACCAGTTAACCGGTTTCGTCCTCTCTCATCAGAACTGTTTAACGGGGAATAAAAATTATGAGAAAATATTTGTTATGGGTGACATGAATGAAGGGCAGGGAAGAGAAAGATAAATACAAGTGTATAAAATTACACGTGTATAAAATTAAAGTAATACCACTCAAGATGCTAGAGACACAGCACAGCAAGCCCAAGCAAACAGTCTCTTTGTTTGCAAAGAGACGGTCGCCTGGACCTGATGTACAAAGTCTCCAACACCCTGAGATGGAATACTGAGTGTGCCCTGGCCAAAACGGAAAACCAGGTCAGACTAAAATCCAACGCGCAAGTAGGATTATTTATTAGATGATCTGCAATCGACGACCCATACGTATTTCGAATGGAATCGCCCAACGAAAAATTATTGTTTAATATTTTCGCAGGTACGTGTTGTTTTATTCTAGCGTCCAAGCGCTGTGTCGTTATACCTATGTAGTCGCATCCACAACTACATTTGAAACGATAAATAACTGAATTAATATGGTGGTGGTGGGGGGTAGAACATCTTTACACACAGATGAAAGGACAGACCTAGTTTGAAAAACAACACGGACGTTCGCTGCAAAATAACATTCCCGTGAACTACATGAAATCTGCTTGGCAAAGGACTCACTAATCCTACCCAACCACGGTAAACGGAGATAGACCGGGCATTTACTAACCATAGCAGGCTTAATTTTATTAAACATTGCAGTCTTATAACCGATTGAACAAGGTCCAACGGATAACCATTGTCCACAATTATATATATATATATAATTGTTTATTTAAAAATTTAACATAAATATGTTATAAAATCACTACAAAAATAGGCATTTTGATTCAACACCTCCGGTGTCTTATCAAGTGATGATGTTGAATGTAGAATAAAGGGTTTTAAAAGTTTCAAATTAATTAACGATCCTTCGTAAGGGGAAACGCTGTTACATAAGCAGGAATGACCAATCAAAATACAAGTATACGGGAATTCAAAAAACTTGACAACGAAGTAAGGTTATAATAGCTATTAAAAGCTTTAAAGTTGGGGTTTTACTAAAATAGAATTTATTCTAACCAATAAGTATTAAATTATATGATAAAATTTGATATTAAAATTAAAGGTAAAAAATTACCAATTTTAAAATCTAAATTTAATCTCTATTAAGTTTAAAATTATAAAACTACCGATGAGAAAAGAAAAAATACATATGTTACACAATTTATTTTATTTTTTCATTGAAATTACGTTAGAACAGACGCTAATTTCAACTGGTCTTCCTGACAAAAATGTTATTGGACTTTATTCCGTATACACCAATCCTAGACTTGTATATATATATATATATATATATATATATATATATATATATATATATATATATGTGTGTGTGTGTGTGTGTGTGTGTGTGTGTGTGTGTGTGTGTGTGTGTGTGGTGAGATGAATAAATTGTCTAAATTACGCAAAAAAAAAGATTAACACAAGTATCTTATTTTAACTTATATATTTTCCAAAATAACACAAAAGATACCTTGAAATACTAAAAAGTAAATTTATTCAAGAAAATCGCCATTGGCTTGAACCCCGGCCTCCAGATGACTTCGGAATCTCCTGCAACTTTTCTGGGCGGTCTCCTTGTTTAAGTTGGCGAACGCTGCCATAATCCTTGCCTTCAGTTCATCTTTGATGTTATAGGGAGTTTGGTAGGTCTCTCCCTCAACTGCGCCCAACACATAATAATCAAGGGGGTTGCAGTCTGGGGAGTTATGTGGCCAGATGGAAGAAGCGATGTGGTCGCAGAAATTGACTGACAGCCACGAATGTTTTCTCATGCTTATGTGGCATGGTGCAGAGTCTTGCTGCCAGACATAGGGTCTTCCAGCAGCCACCCTATTGACACAGGGCAGCAGCTGAAATTAAGATGAAATACTCAGATACGAGTTATAATTGATAAGCATACATGTAGAAGATGAATATTTGATTAGCGACAAAGAAAGTGTTAATAGTTTTATTCATCATCCATGATATAAGTCGTCTTCTCACCAAGAGAAACGGTTTTTCTAATATTAAATAGCACAATTCTTATGGTCTGTATTGACTACTTTTATTAACCCTAGTAATGGAATTTTGCCGATTACTTGTCAGTGACGGTGAGTGATAAATGATTTAGAGAGATTCTCCAATCCTAGCATTTGCAGACCCACGTTCTTACGAGGCTGAAATTCTCCTTAAAGAAATTTGGAGGGGGGAAACCCTTTTTTTACTTGGAAATCTCGCTAATTTCTGATTCGTCAATTCACTGGTCAATGAAAATGCATCGTCACATTCTTCTTCCATGATTGTAGCAATTGTGACCTTCCAATGACCCTATCGAATATATCGTATTTCAGAAATACGATATATTTCTAATAACTTGTGATGCAATTATTTTTTATTAGCAGATTTGCTTCCCTTAATCCTGAAATGATTTTACTTTCTCTCATAAATACAGACACACAGACACACAGACACCCCCACAGTGTTCAAATTGTTAGGAAATTTTGATTCCTGTTTTTCACAAAGGTTTTTCGATCATAGTGAATATAAAAAGCTCTGCCTAAATTCGATTACTGTTTATTGATTCTATTGTCTGTGTTGGTAATATCTGCATCACCCTACCAACATATCAATCCGTAATATCAATTATCTATAAATATAATTATGGGTTTTATTTTCATTGGGTTTTTTTTTGTTGTTCTTTTTTTCAGAATCTGATTTTTTAAACCGTCTCCTGATTCCATCCCTGAAAAAATGATGGAACTGAGTGCAAATTATTATCGCGGCAACAGCGAAATATTTCACAATTAGATCTTGAAAAGACAGATCCAATTCTCAAAAAAGGCTATTTCCTCTCCAGTCATAGTGTTACTTTCGCGCTGTGTTTTCGTGATCTGAGCGCGTTCAAGTCTATGTATTTGATTGATTAATTTGGTTTTTATTTACGGACGCTTCTGTTTTCTACTTCAGCTGCTCTTAGTACTGTTGGAGCCCTCACTACTTTTCAATTTAGTCACAGTCCCCACCAGTGCTTTTACAAACTTCTGAACAGATGGTAACATATGGCGGAGGATGCATTTTATTCAACCAATTTTTTTCCAGGAGATCTTTGCTTATTTTTACAGTGCGACGTCGTGTTCTATCATGAGCAAGTATAGTCGCTTTCCTGTTTGCTAAGGATAGGCGTTTTTGTCCAAGGCTCTTTTAAGTGCCTAAACTTTTGGCAGTAAATTTTGGTTGGGATTGTTTGATTATTGTTTAACAGATGATTGGCTGCATGTCACAGCATACATTCAGAAGAATTTTTCTTGTGTGATCTGCCGTTCTTAAATGCCGAGCAGGCGTTCCACTACGCTTAAGCCACTGACACCTTCGCTTTACATTGTCATCTACTTTTCACCTCCGCTAATCACTCTACCCACATAATACACTTGAAGCTGGCGATAATGCAATGATATGTAATAAGCAATAGGTTGTTCGCGTTTCTCTGGTGACTGGTTATGTTGAAACCACTTTCTAGCCTTTGACACTGCCCGAAGCCTTCTCATTTCGCGATGGTACACATTGGAGAGACCGCTGTGTTTCCAAACTCTAACCTTTGCATCGAAGAATGCTTCCAGAATCAAGTCTTCCTGGGAGACTTTTCCATTCTCATCCTTGACATTAATTTTTTTCTTTCTGAAATAGTTAAAACCATTCCTTCAAAGAATATATTTGCTGTTTGTGGATTTTGCTATTGTATTTGCATTATCCCCTCTGGGAAACTAAATAGAGAATGGTATTACGAATGTATTCGTGGAGCAAACTTCAAACAAGCTCACACTGTAAAATTAACAGATAATGGCAGCAGAATGTGATCTTGGAGCAAATTTCGAAAAGCCTTTCATTGAAACATTAATAAAGAATTGCAGAAGAATGTGTTCTTGGAGCAAATTTCGAAAAACCTCTCACTGTAAAATTGATAGAGTATGACAGAAGAAAGTGTTCTTGGAGGAAATTTCGAAGAAACTCTATGTAAAATTCATTGAGAATGCATGATGAATGTGTTCTTTGCTTGGAGAAAATAAATGATCGATATGAAAATTGTTTGTCAATTGTCACAGAACCTGAAAGAAAAAGGGCCGGATTAGTCACCTGTAGACTCTGGCAAATTTCAATAATATCCATTAATAATTCGGCTTCATTATGTTTTGTTCAAAATATTCTTTTAGAAACTCGGAGAGAACCTTCGTTAGAACTTGATAGAAATTGGGGTAGCCTTGTTTAAATTATAATTAAAATGTTTCTAATGTTATTTCATAGTCTATCGCTTTGTTCCACGCGGTAACATCATTTTTCATTAATTTAGGGTTACATATTCAATCAGGAAACACTTGAATTTAAATTTGAACAGGAGGTCTTGTATTTGGCAAATTTAGAAATTCAAGTTTATGGTGATGTTCAAACCGAAGCGAAAAAGAAAAGAACGAGAAAGAACGAACGGACAGGTAGAAATTTTTTGTTTTTTAAATTTGAAAAAAAAAAAATTATCCAAACCACACATTGGGAAATATGAAGCAAAAAATATGTGTGGAATATCGAACGTTCTAGAGTCTTCCATATTAAAACAATGTAAAGGAATTTATCGGGGGGGGGGCTTGGAATTGGCTTCCTTTTCTGGTTGGCTGTCAGGAATTTCTCGACCGTTGAAGAATCAGATTTTAAAATAAATTTTTCCCCTTCTGTTATACCAGTTTCTTAGCTTCTTAGTTAATATTGCATCTTGAGTTTTAAAATTAAATACTTCTTCTTAGTTAACATCGCATCTTCAGTTGTATAATTAAATACTTCATCTTAGTAAATACCTAATCTTATCTAATTTCATAATTAAATACTTCATCTTAGTAAATACCTAATCTTATCTAATTTCATAATTAAATACTTCATCTTAGTAAATACCTAATCTTATCTAATTTCATAATTAAATACTTCATCTTAGTAAATACCTAATCTTATCTAATTTCATAATTAAATACTTCATCTTAGTAAATAGCTAATCTTATCTAATTTCATAATTAAATACTTCTTCTTGGTAAATAACGTATCTTGATTTTTAAAATTAAATAGTTCTTCTTAGTAAATATCGCTTCTTAGTTTGTATAATTGTTATGATGTTGGTTTGGGGTTTGTAGAGACAAACGACAAATAATACGTAACAATAAAAAGGGTTTTATTGGTTGGTAAAAGGTACAGAAATCGCCTGATTAGTCAATAACTAGCTCAGCCAAGAACTGTCTCTCGACGTGCCACTATATAAAGTCTTTAGACGCAGACAAGTTCATCTTCAAGAGGGGTGGTAGGTTTCCGACACAACAATAATTAAATAGATCTTCTTAGTAAATATCTGATCTTGAATTTTATAATTATATAGTTTTTAGTTAATATCGCATCTTGATTTGTATAATTAAATAGTTCTTTATTAATATCATATCTTGATTTTTGTAATTAAATAGTTCTTCTTAGTTAATATCGCATCTTAATTACTACAAGCTTGATTTCTCAACGTGTTTGACAGTGCAGCAATGAAGTACACCTGCTGTGATAGGATCACCTGCCTAATGTTAATATATCTCCAAACCAATCTGACTACATGATTACCTACATAATTCTTAATTTATAGAAACACAAATCACCTTCTTATTTTACAATGCAAAATGGTAAAAGTTCGTTTTATTAAATAAGAATAAAATACGAGACGGAAGAATACAGGAGACGCGGATATCTGAAAGAATCAGCGCATATCCAAATCTATGACTTTATCCTCAGTAGCCCAAGCATAAAAATAAGTACCTGGACAATCTCCTCATGAAGAAGAGACTTGAGACAACAGAAATCTGGTTCTACAGAAGGATGCTGAGGATACCATGGAATGAACATGTAAGTAACGAAAAGGTTTTAGAAGAAAATGAAACAAAAATACACATTTACTTCACATCAGAAAGAGATAGTTGAAATTTCTAGGGTGCCCAATGAGGAAAGATGGCTTAGAAAATTTGACACTCAGAGGACATACTGAAAGGGAGGGACATCATATAACCTGTCGAACGAGCTTGTGTAACTGGTTGGCAGAGCAGAGATTAGGAGAGATAACAAAAAGACAAAATAGAGGAAATTGTGGAGAGACACGATCGTCTACATCCTGAAGGGACACAGCACATAGAAAAAGAATAAGATGGGAATCGTTATAAGGAAATAAATAACAGCAAGACTTCAGCAGCAGCAGTAAGAAAAAAAATCGGCGGTGAAGGCGGTCAAGCGTGACAGCAGGAACAGTTCTAGGTGATACAGTAATTGTGAATCCAATCACTGAACTGGAAAATACAGACTCATACGCAAATGTGAAAGGATTAGCATTGACAAAATTAAAAAAAAAAAGACAGGATATTTTTAGATATTGGCAGTGAAGTGAGACTGTATATTAAATAAAGGGCTCAGTTTGGAATTCTCAGAAGGTTACCTGAATCTAAAGATGGAACGAATAACGAACAAAATTTTGTGATCATTTGTAACAAAGATGATGTCATTAGCCCGAATATAAATAATGATAACTCATCATACCTGAAATTCGGTGAGAAAGAATAAAATGCTTTCTTATTTTCAAAAGGTTATTAAATAAAATACTTACCACTTTGTTTCCTTTTCCCATTTTAAACACCTTTATAATTCGATCCTCGAAGAAGGTTTTATATTTCTCAGCAAAAGAATTGTTCCAGTTGCCATTCCAGGAAGTGTTTTTTCATGTCATTAAGACAATTCCCAAAAGAACGAAATAAAAAAAAATAATAGCCACTATCGCCATTTCTGATGTTATTTGGAAAGGAAATGATCATTGCCAATGAAATTCACCTGTTCTTGTAATACACAACAGACACATCCTCTTAAAAAGATGGATTCTTGCTCATGTAATCCAAATTCTTTTGAGAGGAGATGCGCGTTGTCCCTATCCTAGAGAAATAACCAATGCCACATATTACCATCTGA
>OZ038508.1:19459878-19462378 GCA_964036315.1 Acanthosepion esculentum | reverse complement strand
TACCTTATTTACATTATTCGCACTGTTATCCTCGTTTTCATTGCCATATTCACAACGTTTCGGGCATTGTACTCTCTGGCCTTCTTCAGATGTTTGGAATATCGAACCGAACCCTTTGTTTCGTCCACCGGATTGTTCTAGTTCCACGTGCTATGTCTTAATTATTTCCCTTTAATTCAAGTTTCGTTCACAACTCTTTGGGTCCAGTCATTGGATCTACCCAACGCCTTTATTCACTTGGACATGTGTCCTTGAGGACATCTCTGCATAAATTTCTGGTACTTATAAATCCAATGTTTCAGCAACCGTTTTTTTACTCGTCCTCATATTGCAATTTTTCTGTTATTATTATTGCATATTTTGTATCAGGACTTATATTGCAATTTTTTGTTGTTATTCATTGCTTTTCTCTAGCACTCCTTATTACTGGTTCCCAAACTGTATTCATGTCTATGCATGGTCGGCTCAGAACATTTTTGTGGCCTAGCATATGTGCTGATTACTTAAGTTTTCCTATCTTCCAGTGATGTTCTCTGTCTATTATTTCAACCTGATCACCACAGAGGGCGGTGGTCTCCCTTTTCCCTCCATATGTGGTCAACCACGCATGATTTTTCTATTTCCCCTCATGTTACCGTTTTACGGACAGCCTGTTTCCCCGTTATATTTCTTACCACAGCTGCACGGGATGACGTACACACAGTTCTTAGTCATGTTCTCCTCTATGGGTGGGGCTCTTACTCGAAAGAGGTGTCTGCGAAATTTTGAACCATTTTTGAAGGTCATCCTAATGTTATATGGACCACAGATCTTTTGCATTATCTCCGGCAATCCTATCACATGGGTTAGGCAAACTGAAGCTGCTTTCTGGGTGTTCTTATCCTCGTATTCCCTTCTATCCTAGTTTGTCGCTGGACAAAATAAAGGGTTCGGATCGAAATTCCAATCAACTGAAGAAAGCCAGAGGGTACAACGGCCGAAACGTTGTGAATATGGAAATAAAGATGAAGATAACAGTCCGAATAATGTAAATAATGCAAATAATCATAATACCTCATCTCAGAGATATAGACAGATATGATCTATTAGCTGTTATATTTCTTCATTGTGACTGATAAACTCCCAAAGAACAATAACATTAATATTATTGTTTTTGTTGTCCTGGTTGTTAATAGCAGTAGTGGGGAATTTTCTTTTGTATCAGAAAACGCGAACAGATGAAGTGCCACGGGGAGAAAAGTATGTACTTCTCCCCGTGGCACTTCATCAGTTCGCATTTTCTGATACGAAAAGTTCTACTACTACTATTAACAAAAACAACACCAACAAAAACAATAATAAAATGATTTTTTGCAATTCACATATTTTAAGGTCAACAAGGATTTGTTCCAGATATTTGATATCATTCCCAATTACAACAGGTACTGTTGCTTTGAGATACCCCATTCAACTGATTTCTTTCCCGATGTCCTTGTATTTATTATAATATGCCCAACGTTTTAAAGGTTGTGTTTGTCAGCGGGTGGTTGCAACATCTATCACAAGGCAGGTGTTATCAACATGATATTTCACAATTACATCTGCTCAATTTGCTTGGATTTCCCTAACAGTTCACGAAATTGCAGAGGATGGTTACATCATCATTCCATGCAACTTGTGGTGGCTTATGTTCCCACCAATTCTCTTTGTGAGGGAGGTTGAATGTGCAACATATTTACCAATGTATGCATTAAACAGTCCTATCGTGAGTACAATTTTTGTATTTCTTTAAGAATCGGGGAATCCCATCAATGGTTCTACCGGAACCTCCAACTACAACTGGGATTACTGATGTCCTCATATTCCACATTTATTATTATTATTATTATTATTATCATCATCATTATTATTATTATTATTATTATTATTATTATTATTATTTTATTTCCTTGGATTTCTGTTATATATACATTTTCTTCAGGGCCACAATCAGTGACCTAAGCTCAGAAATGACATCATGAAATTTTCCGCTCAGCATTTTTATAAAAATAAACTTTTAAGAGGATACATATTTTACATGGATAAATCCCTTCAATCTGTACTTGTGAGTACAACTTTTTTGTACTTCTTTAAGGCTTGGGCTACCAGGGATCCTTTCAATGCGTTTATTGGAACCTTTTCCAATCAAACCAAATTTCTGATGTCCTCATGAGTCTCATTTATTATTATTATTATTATTATTATTATTAATAATAATAATAATAATAATACGTTGGTGTCGCACATTGACATAACAAATGAAAATGTTGTTTTTGAGGCATGGTGTTAAAGAGATATCTCACAATTCAAAACCATTTGGAGAATCTCCGCAAATGATGGCATTTTTCTGGAGGCCGACAATCTTCATGTCAGTTCTACTTCTCTCCTTTTGTTTTCTAGGTGGAGTTCCAAGTGCACCCATTACTACGGGAATTAGTTCTACATTCATATTCCATAGCTTCTTCAGCACCTAGCGAGATCC
>OZ038508.1:19379878-19454878 GCA_964036315.1 Acanthosepion esculentum | reverse complement strand
CACGCATTTCGTTTTGCTTTCGTTCTTGGAATTTTTTAAACGAAAGACACTTTTTTTAACTCTGCGTGCTTTATTGCAATCGTCATAGCTGAATGCTGGCTTTCTTTCCATAAAACTGATAATCTTTTCAACAGCTTTTTCAATTTCAGTCCAGATTTCATCAAAATCATGCATCTCATCGCTATCTTGTTGCAGATGTGTCTCGTTGTCATCCTTTCCACTTATTCCCATCATCATTTGCACCAATACAAGCCATTAGGGTGAAATAAGCATAAGCAATTATCCAAAGTAAATTTCCTGAAAAACAGAAATTTCAAATCAGTTACATATCACCCAAATAGTTCAAATATACACATGAAAATAATGTCCGGATATACGGGATTCCGGATATGTGGCACTCCGGATATGAGGGATTCCGTATATGAGGGATTCCGGATATGAGGGATTCTACTGTAATTAGTATTCGAATGAACACAGCTTGTAGCAAAATCAGACCCAAACTCAGGGAAGAACAATGCCGCTTTCTCCAAGAGACTTGAGTCGCAAATTCACTATTCGCGATTAGAATGCTATTAGAATCAGCACTAGAAATTTATAAACATCTATATATATTTTTAGCAGATTACATTCGATAAAGTTCAACACTGTGAACTTATTAAATTGATAAGAACGTATCGAGTAAAATTGTTTGAAAATAATTATTCGAGGAATATTTATTCGAATTGTAAATTGTCTGAATGAAAATTAATCGAAAGGACAATTATACTAAATGATAATTATTCGATGTACCTATGTTTGAAATACAAATGTGGTCTTGCTTTGAGAGAGTCAATGCTGATTTATCTAGAACTAATAACGCACTAGTAGGATGGCATAGGGCTTTTTTGCAGCAAGTGTCATCGCATCATCCTACAACATGGAAATTCTTAAAAGAGAACAGGACTTGCAAGAAATTCATATTGCAAAAGTAAGAGCAGGCTGCCAGTATATCACGAACGCCAAGAAACACCGCGACGTAAATGAAAAACTTAAAAAATTAGTGTCATCTTTTAACGAGTACTCTTCAGTAGTTGACTATTCGTGGGCAGTATCATATAACTAAATAATTATCATTTAGTATAAGTGCCATTTCTATAAATTTTCATTTGAACCGTTTACAATTCGTATAACCGTTTTTCGAATAACTGTTCACACAGTCGATAAGAAAGCTTGATTTACATGGAAAAAAATATTCAAACAGTTCGCAACCTGTGCTCGGAACAGTTTGAATGCGGACAGGGAACACCCGAATGCACACAGGTAAAAAGAGAAGAGCGAAAAAGGTGTTGTTATCACCTGATTTAATATAGCGAGACGATACTTAGAGGACTAAACCTGTTAGGATTTCCTATCGGTAGACTTAACGTTACCAACATAACGCTACGCCGTTGATACTGTGTTGATGACAGATGCAGACGAAAAACTGGGAGAACTATCAGACAGGTTATTCGAAGAAAGCAAGAAGAAAGGACTAACGTTAACTGAAACTCGTCATGAATTATCAGCAAAATGGACATTCCAAGATGTAAGTAACATATCAGAGACATTAATAACAATCAGGCGCAGAAATTTCACCCGATTAGTAGGGTAGTATTAAACGAGGGTAACTGTGACACAGGAATTAGTGAAACATGACTTACAGAAACTAAGCAAAGGATTAAGACAGGGAAATATTGCTTGAAACAAAGATAAGAGTGGTGAACTGTCGTGTAATGTTTAATATCCAAAATAGCGATGGGTTACAATTCCATCACCAAAAATCAGAAATTTTGTTCAACAGACGAAGAGTTTAAAGAATAAATGAGAAAGTTGTAAGTTGAAAAGTGACTATTGCTGTTAACAGTCCAAAAGAGTTTGCTGTAAACTGTATAATAAGGAAAGGAGACTTGGAGAATTTAACATACACAAGCCACATCAAAGTTGAGAGAAGCAGGGGATAGCAGAGAGAAAGCGGTCAATTTGGGACAAAAATGGTCAGCCGAAAAACCATCAAGAAAATAAGGTGAGAAAAAAATGAAAGCGTGTATTAAAAAGGAAAGAAAGTTGCCATAGTCATTCAAGCCTTGGTGAGTAATGATACATGGATATTAAGGTGCATCATAAGGGGGTACCATATTAGGGTGTATTAATTTCTTTCTTTTTTTACGTACCTTGACTTCAATGCTAATTTAATGTACACGTCTAAAGATTATCTATGACTTGAGTAGATTATATATATAATGTGCGATGGACAAATTGCCGCCATTTGTTATTTTTAATTTCGCACATGCGCGTTGTTTTTTATTTTGTCGACTGCACAGGATAATAGTGTTAGTCGTGAAACGTCTGTGAGAAGAAAGAGTACCATGTCGCAATTCACTCCGCCAGAAATTTGGAAACGGCATGCTTTACTGCTTGGCATTAACGCTGGAAACCCTAATACGAACATTTCAGAGTGTTTGGGTGTCAATCTGAGGACATTGCAAAGGGTTCGGAAAGAGTTGGTGGATATATATTCAGCAAACATAATTGTGTTTGGAGCGATGTTATGACTCCAGTCATCTTCCCAAAGAACCTCAGTCTCAACGCCGAGGCCTACATCAAGTGCCTTGAAAGGGTAGTGCTGCTCTGGGTCAAGGGGGTGGCTACTGGAAGACCTTAGTATGGCAACAGGACTCTGCACCATATCACACAAGCAAGAGAACGCAGTTATGGCTGTTAGATAATTTCTGCGACCACATCACACCTTACATCTGGCCACCTAACTTCTCAGACTACAATCCCACTCCTTGATTATTATGTGTGGGGCGCAGTTGAGCGAGAGACCAACAAAGATCCTTGTAACGCCGAAGATGAACTGAAGTCAAGGATTATGGCAGTATTCACCAACTTAAATAAGGAGACTGTCCAGAAGAGCTGCAGGAGATTCTGAAGTCGTCCGGAGGCCGTAGTTGAAGGCAAAGGCGATTTTATTGAATAAATTTACTCTATTTTTTTCAAGATATTATTGATTATTTTCATTTTTAATTTAGACGACAATTTATCAATCGCACTTAATATATATATATATATATATATATATATATATATAAAAGTGAACATTGAAGTCAACACTCAGAGGCGACAGGCTGTTTCATGCTAGAAGCAATTGTCGGCCTGACGATTGCGTCCAGCATGAAACAGCCTGTCGCCTCTGAGTGTTGACTTCAATGTTCACTTTTATATTTATATTTACATACGCTCTATCTCTGATATTGAGCACTTTATCCCATAAATATAGCACACCTTAAATCTATATTTCTTCATTTATATATATATATATATATATATATATATATAATGTGTATATATATATATATATATATATATATATATATATATATATATATAATGTATATATATATATATATATATATACCTTTTCTTTCAGATGTTATGATGACACATGTAATTGCAGCAATTCTGAGGCATTATTTTAAACTCTCTCTCAATTCCGTCGTGCTGGCAAAACTAAATCCGGGCGCCTATCAGTGTCACTTATAATGCTTTGAAGCACAAACTAGCGGACTTCCGACAACAAGTACTCGAAAACAAACATAAGATCTAGGATCAATAAAATATACCATATTTAGTATAGTGACATAAGCTTTAACATGATGCAGAAGCCGTCAAGAGGTTTCAGCTGGTTAAGAAAAGATAAATTAGATGAACTTCAAGTCAAGGATTATGGCAGCATTCACCAAATTAGAATAAGGAGATTATCCAGAAGAGTTGCAGGAGATTCTGAATTCGTTCAGAGGCCGTCGTTGAAGCCAAATGCGATTTTATTGAATAAATTTACTCTATTTTTTTTTTCGAGATATTTTTCATTTTCATTTTTAATTTAGACGACAATTTATCCATCGCACATAAGATATATATATATATATATATATATATATATATATATATATATATATATATATATATATATATATATATATATTATAAATTAATTGATTTAAAATATGTTTTTTTTTCGCTACATAGTGATAACCATGTTTCAAAAATGGAAGCTAAAGCCTTTGAATTTAATTTTGTTATTAAATTAAAGACATTAGTTCCATTTCCTCGTCAAGCGAATTTTGGAGTAACTTATTTTTTTAAATTTACGTTTTATATATATATATATATATATATATATATATATATATATATATATATATATATATATCTTTAAATGAAACGAGGGTAAATTTAATATCATGCCAATTTATCAAACAGACAATTATTCTTACCTACAAATACAAGAAAAATCTTCATAAACAAATTTAACCCGGAACTAAATAGATCATGACCCCACACGCAAAAGCACACAACATGCACACATGGTGACCAAATACAGTGATCAAGTCATTCCCATACATGCACGCACGCTCACATGCGGGTATCTGTGGAACACGAAAAATGTATATATATATACACATATATATACGCGCATATTGGCGAAAGCAGGAGAGCTACTCACACAAACCCCACACAACTTAGGAAGTACGTGTGTATGTATGTACGTATATATGTGTATGTGTGTGTGTATGTGTATACTAGTTCCATGTAACTTGGGAAGTATGTGTGTGTACGTAGTCGTGTATGTATGTATGTGTATTTACAGATTCCTTGTGGTGTGTGTGTGTGTGTATATGTTTGTGTATGTGTGTATATGTACAAATGTGTTTACTAATTCCTCGTAGTGAGACAGTGTATGTATTGAGGGGGAATATGCACACGCATATATACACGCATGCTGACAGAAATACATGAAAATGGAAATAGATCTAAGAACACACAGGGGGTCATTAAAACATTAAAAGATAAGATACCGACAACCAATTCATCACTTCTCAAACCAACCTTAATTGTTTTATGACCCTTCGCGCAGAACTCTTCACTGCCATTTCAAGAAAGACATTCAGATTACTAACACTAAAATAGAGAATGTCTCGTATCGAGAATATTTAACATTGAAAAACATAAAGAAAAAAATTAATTATTTTTAATAATATGTAGAAATCTCCACACTTTACCTGAAGACGGTCGCGAGACCAGAAACACGTGAAGTAAAATTATGAAAAATAAAGCATATTTAAAAAAAAATCCACATTACAACCAAAAACGTTTGCGGTACCTCTCTTCTTTTTAATATTCACAAATTTTCTCTCGGTGGAACCACTATAACCTCTTCCTTATATATATATATATATATATATATATATATATATATATATATATATATTACGTGCGATTTTTAAGATCTAGGATCAATAAAATATACCATATGTAGTATAATGACATGAGTTTTAAAATGATGCAAGAGACGTCAAGTTGTTTCAGCTGGTTAATAAAAAATTAATTCTTCATATAGACTTCAATAAGAATGATATTAGTTGAGTCGATGCAAATACTCGATAAAAAAAAAATAATTCAATGTCCATTAATTTAACCGTATTCTTTTTTCAGGGGAATCATGCTAAATACATATTTCCAATTCTATAGTAGTGTTCCAAACATTTTTCATTCTATGCCTTTCTCCGTCAAATGACCATAAAAGGAACTCAACTTCAGAAGAGTAACCCAAACAAGTGGCAATAACGTTCACAGAATGATTCGCATTGAAAATATTTTCTTCTAAATTGCACGGAGGAAACGATTAATCATGATGCAAAACTTGTTTCTAATGATTTACAATCAATATTTGATTCGAATTTTCGTTCTTTCCTTGTTTTCTCTGAGTAATGTTGTCATCTTTGTCAGTTTTTATCCATTCTCCATCTTAGACAATTTTCTCTATCGTTTCTGCTTCCTTTGAGGTTGGGCCGCCGATTTTCCCTTTAATCAAAGCATTCTATTTCATTCTTCCTTGTGTGTGCGTGTGTTTTTATTTCTTCTTCGAGATTTTCTTTTCGGTTCCATTCTGTTCAATCTCCCAATTCTTTCAACTCTCCCCAACCAATCCTATCGCAGCCATTTTCCATTTCTCAATACACTACTCTTCACTCGATTCAATAATACTCTCGATTTCGAGTTAGATTTTCTAATTTGTCTTTCAATTTTTTCTAAGTAATTCTTTAAATTCTACTCTTTGTATTCCATGTATTTATACGTTATTTATCGATGTATGTATGTAGAGTTCTTTGGTTCTTTCTTTCTTTGGTTCAGTTTTTCTTTTTATTGTACTTAGGAGATTATAACTTCCATCCTTTTTTCTTTCTCCTTTATCTATCTATTTATCTATCTATCTATCTATCTGTTCACATCTATCGATCTATCTATCTATATAGGAAAAAGTTTTAAATGCAGTCGTAGTTGTGTTATAGTTGTCTAATTTTAGGAAACAGGACAAGTTTATTTTGAAACATTTGTCACTTGTCTGTCTCTCAATCTATCTATCTATCTATCTATCTATCTATCCTTATGACATTCCCTTTCTCTCTGTATCTATCTATTCTATATATGTCTCTAAATGTGCATGGTCCTTTTTTTCTGCTCATATTTATCGCCCTTGTTTTTCCTTTTCATCGACTTCGGATATTGTACTGTCTTTGTTTCTTTCTTTGCTTCTTTCTTTGTTTCTTTTTTCTTTCCACCCATATATACTTTCTTTTTCTATCTATCTATCTATCCTCATAACTGCCTCTCTCTCTCTCTCTCTCTCTCTCTACGGATATATATATATATATATATATATATATATATATATATATATATATATATATCGATTTTATAAGTAAATTACCCAATATACAACGGAAAATAAGCATTGAAGAGAAAATATAATAATCCCAATAAATTCTCTGTTATATATATTGACCAAAATTGCCTGATGATACCGAAAAGTTGAAACCTAGGAAGCGGAATCAGCTGATCTCCTAATTCTCTCTCTCTCTCTCTCTCTCTCTCTCTCTCTCTCTCTCTGTATATATATATATATATATATATATATATATATATATATATATATATATGGTAAATATTCATCTATCTATCTATCTATATATACATTTATATATACATATATATGTATATATAAAGAAGGTAAATACGTCACATACACACACAAACACACACACGCATATATATATATATATATATATATATATATATATATATATATATATATATATATATATATATTCATATCAGTTATTCTGTCATCTTTCTTTTAAATTTATCTGCTTTCATTGACTCTTAATTTTGGTCGCTTCTTATTTAGGTTGACTATTGGAAATTTCCCGAGAAATTTATTTTATTCTAATCTCTTAATATCAACGACCAGAAAATTTGCTTAACTAGTTTTTGTTTAGCATGAATCCAAACATGGAGGCCAGAGTGAGGCAGATTTTATTTAATCAACCTTCCAAACGAAGAGACCAGCCTCGCTTTGAAAATTGCATTTCGATACAGATTTTTGTTTAACTCAAATCACAAATACTTGCGCACAATTAGAAAACCGCAGTATTCCAAGCCAACCAAATTCTATAACAATTTCCTTCTTCTATTTCCGCTTTAATAATTCAATATATAAATATATAAAGTACAGTGTATGTCTGTGTTTGTGCGTGTGTGTGTCCAAGCAACTCCTCCGTTCCCACTGGTCATATTTCAATGATTCATAGCTCATTCAAAAGCCCTAAAAGGTTAGGCGTAGGTGTAGTGGACCGTGCGGTGGGGGTGAAGTGTGTTGATGTGAAGAGAATGAGAGGATATCTCTGGGTTATGACTTCCGCTGGCCGGTCCAGCTGCATAAGAATGTTGGACTTTAATGGAGTCCAAAGAAACAAACAAGACCGATATACATGTATGCAAACAAATATATATTAATAACAAATAGATTAATACACGAATTACAAATACATTGAAGACATGAATAAAATGTTACAGTGTTGTATGGAGAAATTATTGTGTGTGGGTGCTGAGTGATCGTACGAACGCGTAAGCGTGTTCCCAAAATATGGGAAACGCTGCTTGTGTGAGATCACATAGTGGTGTAAGTGAAAAAGAGAAAGTTTTTTTTACCTCGCCTCACGCGCGAGGTTGCGGGCCCCAGGAGAGGCAGTTGGCCGCACGTGTGCGAAGCCGTGGAAAGAGCGAAAGGTCAGCCAGTATTTATACTCTCGGGAGAGAGAGAGAGACCCCTGTTGAAGGGTTAAGGAAATGAGGAGGAGCTAACTGCGACATAGGGAACGATTTTCGTTGAGATTAGATTCTGGGTTGGCAGATTATGCGAGGTTAAAAATACATATTAATATATTCTTTAGTCATTATCGTTGCTTCCATGGCTCGAGGGAAGTAACTCTTTTTTTATCATTTGGATCCAAAATTGCAGTGCACGTTTTATTATAAACTAGCTTTAAAGTTTCCCTATCGGTCGGCAATTAATCCAGCTCCTGTGGAGGACTCTTGGTTTGGCCATCATGACAATAGCCAGATAGTAGATGCGATAGGCATCAATGAATTACAGAACTCACAATTGATCGCTGCATTTAAGTATTGAATTAATGTTTAAGTTTACCTTTTAAAAGTTCAACGATAATTCTCTGCTGCCACTTCATTTAAAGACGATTTGATTACGTAGATCCGTATTTTCCGTACAAAAAAAAAACTATTAATATAGTGCAAAGATAGAAAAACATACATTAGAATTAGTTGTACATTCAACATCTGATGAGTTAATTAAGTAAAACTTTATTATGAAATCTATATGATTAAATGCGAAATTGGAGCTCAATTCTCCCACGAATTCTGAGATTTAAAAAGCCCCAGTTCTACTTTATAGTAATATGTTTTTACTCAACTTCCCACAAGGTCAGGTTGTGAAACAATGTCGGTTTAATGTGGGGAGCACGAGCGAGTACACCCGGGCAAGGAACAAAAATTACCCACAGCCTCCGCAACCGTCGGTTGCGCTGGCCTCGGTGCGAGCACCGATCCCTCTCTCTGGTGCAGTGAGAGGGCGCGGCCTTAGGCAGCTGTCCCCCAGGGCGAGGCACCTCTCAATATCATTTTCCTCAGTTGCTCCTCATTCCTTTGACGGAGTCGCCCCTGAGTGCACTCTGCCCAAGGACAGAGACGCAACTGAGAGATAATAAATAAACGCGTTACAAATTGCTTTAAATGCTATGAGCTCAATATCTGTATTATATATTATCTACTTCTAGTAATTAAAAAAGGTTTATTTCATTAATTAACTGTCCTCCATTACTGTTCTTTTAGTCAAGGATTTTTCATATCAAAATTAGCATTGGCAAATTCACTCTTGGCAAAAGGCAATTGAACCATGACCACAAGTGTATATAGATCGCGCCTACATTAAAGGTATAGGAATATTTCTGATATTGATCGGCTTGTATTCAGGTTGGCCTGAAGTTGTTAAGGATGGATAGAAAAGCCACTAGTGTGAAGTAGGATACCTTGGATATCAAATATCCAAAGATGGCGTATCGCCAGATGATAAACTCATTAATAAGATGTCAGAGATAGCTGTAACCAGAAATTTTAAAAAGTTACTTTTTTAGGATTAACCAATTTCTATAACATATATCTACCACGATATAGTGATCTTGTGGAATCATTTAATGAAATAAGGAAGAAAAATACTGAGTTTCAATTAACAAATAACAGGAGGTCGCTTTCAAGAAATTAACAAACCAGTTGTTAAATACTTTAACCAGATGCCAGTGACTGTGCTATAGCCACACTACTGTCACAAGAGAATCAGTCTGTAATGCACTTATCTAGAAAACTAACATCGGCAGAAGCAAATTATTTGAATATTGAGAAGGAGGTATTGGCAATTGTATGGCGCATGGAAAGAGCAGGAATTTTTTGCTGGAAAGGAATTTTCTATTAAGATCTGATCATAAGCCTTTGGAATTTAATTTCAACCCTAGAAGAGAGTTGCCAAAGGTTATATCTCCCAGGATATTAAGATGGGCAATTAAGCTTATGGCGTCCAACTTGGATATCTTATATATTAAAGGAAATACTATTCCACATGTGAATGTATTATCCCGGTTAAATTTTAAGAGTAAAAATGTTGAAGTAAGTGAAAATTATTCACATTATTTGGACTATTGTCCTCATCTTTGTCGCCATGTTTATCACAACGTTTCGGCCATTGTACGCTCCGGCCTTCTTCAGGTTGGAATGTCGAACTGAACCCTTTATTTCGCTCACTGGGGTAGACTGTTGTAGTTCCACGTTCAATAGATGTCAGTTATCAGTTATCTCCTGTTAATTCCCCTCTGAAAAGTCTCCACTGCCTTAACCGTGTATTGAACTCACACTCTTTGGATCCTGTCACTGGATCTAACTAACGCCTTTATCCACTGTGCCATGTGTCCCTGAGGACATCTGTGTATGAATTTCTGGGTATTATAAACCTAATGTCTTCAGCAACCATTTTTACCAGTGCTCATATTGCAATTTTTTGTTGTTATCATCACATGTTTTTACCAGAGCTCATATTGCAACTTTGTTATTATTATCGCTTTTCTCTGGCACTCCTTATTACTGGTTCCCATATTGTATTCATTTCTATGCTGGGTCGGCTCAGGAGATTTTTGTGGCCTAGCATATGTGCTGATTCCTTAAGTTTACGAATTTTCCAATGGTGTTCCTTGTCTATGATCTCAACCTGATCCCACAGAGGGCGATGATCTCCCTTCTCTAAGTGAAAATTGTGAGGATAGGATTTTGCGCTGGATAGGAACGGACATATTACCCTTAAATCGGCTTAAGGTGGGAACTAAGCAGGATCCAGTGTTGAATAGAATTATGGATAGAATAAAGAGAAATAAATGGAGGAATTTTGCTCTATGACTGAGAGGCCTTATAAAAAGTCAAGACACAAATTAACAATAGAAAAAGGAATTATATGTAATGGAGATATCATAGTATCTCCACAGTCTTTGAGAAAAGAAGTAATTAAAGCCATGCATGAGGATATACATGAAGATATATTGGCTACACAAATGAAGTTAAAGTTGCAAGCATGGTGGCCAGGCTATTCAAGAGGCATGGAGGAGTATGTTAAAAAAAGCCCAACGTCTGCAGAAATAAAGAAATTTAGGTAAAACTTAAATTCACTCTTTGCAAAAGGAAATTGAACCATGAACACAAGTGTATATGGATCATGCCTACATTAAATTAGTTCTGTTTAGGAATATCGTCTTATATAGTGCAGAAAAGTTTGAAATTTGCATTTTATTTGGTTTTCAACAAGTTGGCATCTATTTGTAAAACTTTCTTTAATATAACAAGTCAATTTATGAATGAAATGTTCATTTAAAATTGTTATTTCAAAGATTTCGGGTAGTGAATATTTCTTACTTTGCGAAGCAACAGAGAGCGGGCGAAGCCTGCTCGTATAATATAAACATATTCATAATTATTTTCCACTTTACTAAATATTAGTTTCTTTGGATGCAAATATATGAATTGGGATCGGATATAAATCAAATATGGATTAGAATCCAAAAGAATGATAGGATAAGGAGCAAATACGAAACGTTTATAAATGTTTCGCTTTTAATTAACCTCCTTCAGAAAATAAAATATGGAGCAGAAAAGAAAATTCTTAATTTTTTTTTATTTCGGTGTTGTTTGTATTTCATTGGATAAGCAGACGTTGTGTATATCTGTTGTGTCAAGCAGCGTTCGTTTGTATCATTCATCTGTGTATCTATATCATAAGGAGGTACGGTGGAGTAATGGATAGCGGCTCGGTTTGATAAATATGGATAAGGGTAAATAACAGGACAGGCCGGGATATATATATATATATATATATATATATATATATATATATATATATATATATATATATATATTATAACTATTGAAATATTTATACATAAATAAATATTTCAATAGTTATAAAA
Source organism: Acanthosepion esculentum (assembly GCA_964036315.1). Lineage (NCBI taxonomy): Eukaryota > Metazoa > Mollusca > Cephalopoda > Sepiida > Sepiidae > Acanthosepion > Acanthosepion esculentum. The sequence goes on along the minus strand of OZ038508.1, from coordinate 19,442,942 downwards.
TTTCTTTAGATATGGTTAAAAAACCTTTTTAAACAACAACTAAAATACTATCGTCAGTTGTCCGTTAAAAATTCAAACACAGTCGCATTCCACATCACGTGACGTCCGAGTCTCGAAACAAACACACAAACACAGTAATTTTAGTACAACATACATACGAAGAAGAAAAGAGAAATACTGGATTTTAAAATTAGACACATATAAACTAGGGTTAAACAAACACGTGGATATTTTAGATCTATATAAATATTTCAACAGTTAAAAAAATCTCTTTAGATATGGTCAAAAAACCTTTTTAAACAACATCTAAAATACTATCATCAGTCTTCCGCCAAAAATTCAAACACAGTCGCATTCCACATCACGTGACGTCCACGCCTCAAGACAAACGCTGTCAACAAACACAGTATCTCATTTGATTTCTGAGGAAGGACCGAGGTGGTCTGAAATATTTAAAAATATATATAAAAACACAAAAATAAATACTTTCGTAAAAAAACACCCAATTTTTTTTCAGTTATTTTATCCATATATATATATATATGTATATATATATATATATATATATATATATATATATATATAAACTGTTATATTTTAAATAAATTTCTTTTAATGTACTTTCTATGAATGTGTTTTTAAATATACTATTTAAATCAGATTAAATCCCTAAATTATTTGTAAAAGAGTTAAATATTTAAAGTGCTAGCAAACATCAAATTAATTTCTTCGGTGATTTTAAAAAATTAAATTATTATGAAACATTAAAATATTTTTTTTACATAAATTGCTAAAAATTACTCCTCCTCCCGTCTCTTAGTAAAGCCTAATGACAGCTTCTTTCTCTTTACTTCCTCCTTCTTTCTTTCTTTTTCTTTTCCTTTTCTTCTCTCTTCCCCCCTTCCCTTTCAATATATCACTTCCGTTAAGTTAACCGATTAAATAGGTCAATGTCTGGTCCCTCCTCTCCTAATACCAAGTATGATAGATAGAAATATTAAAATAAACCCTCTGTAAACTCGATCATGTCTACGACACCACTCCTCACTGCCCACTCTGTTAAATTACATAAACTTAATACTACCCGTCAAAAGTGTAAATGTTAATTTCATGTTTCGTTTCACCTTTTGGAAGTGAAGTCTGATGATCCAGCGTCCTTTAAAAGGGCTATGGTGAAATAAATTATTACATGGAGCCTTAAAGTGGTCTGTTTTTCTTTAACATATATATATATATATATATATATATATATATATATATATATATATATATATATATATATATATATATATAGGGAGAGAGTGAATGAGAAATAATAAACCGTCTGAGTGTTGTAAGTAAAAAAAAACAAAAAACAGGTTTGCAGATATATCGCATATTAAACTGTAAGTACACCAGAAGAATATTACACGACTAGAGACAGTGTATCGAATGAACAAGCGCTCAATCTATTCGACTGTTAATATTTAACAGCCCCCACCGCCACGAGGGTTGTATGTCGCACAAGGCCGAGTTTAACGTGGGTATTCCGAGCCTGTAGGCTCGGCCAAAAAATCCCCGTAGAACCCGCATAAACGGACTTGGGTCTGTCTACCTCCCCGACGAAACACTGCCCTTCGCCACAGCCTCGCCCGGGTTCCTCTCTGCCCAAAGGCAGAGAGTTCGACAGCAGCTGCGAAAAGTCTTAGCCTCGGTAGAACAATCTATTCGACTGTTCCCTCGAAGCCTTCCCTCCTACTTATCTTATAGTAGGCGGAAGAGTCTAACATAGACTCTTTAGAGGGAGGACACCACAACACTGAGATAGATAGATAAACAGGCAGAGAGAATGCGATCGATTAATATATACTCGGTTATTATGTAAGGCAATGTTTTCACAACAGAATTAGAGTTAACTAACCAATATTATTTATTATAATATATATATATATATATATATATATATATATATGTGTGTGTGTGTGTATATATATATATATATATGTTTAGGGCTGTTCGATAAAAGTGACTCACCTGATTTTTTTTTTTACTAAATATTCTCTTCTCCGATGAAACGAAAGTTGAGCTAAATTCAAAGGATAAGCGATCTAAAATCCGAAGAAGAAGCTTTGAAAGCTCTTTGAATTTAGCAGTAAGTACTGTCAAGCATCCATTCAGTATAATGTTCTGGGGATGCTTTTCTTTTCATGGAACTGGTTTCTTAAAACCTATTGAAAAGACCCTCAGGAGCGAGCAGTACAAGAGAATTTTAGAGTATTGTCTGCTCCCTTCTGCTGAAAGGGTGCAAATCGACCCCACCAAGCTCATTTTTATGCAGGATAATGCTCCCTGTCACAAATCAAAATTGATGAAGGAATACTTTGATGAGAAGCAGGTGAGTGTTATGACATGGCTGCCCCAATCTCCTGACCTCAACCCCATAGAAAACTTATGGAGCATTATAAAGTACAGGCTCTCGATAAAACAGTTGAGCAACAAAGAGGATTTGATTGTGAATTTCATATCCGAATGGAATTCAATGCTTGGATCCTAAGAACCTAAATCTTGGAGATCAGAACCTAATCAAGTCAATGCCAAAAAAGGGTTGAAAAGGTTATTCAAAATAAAGGAGGACCCATAGATTATTAAATATTTCGAACTATATTACCTATTATAAATAAATTATACCTATATTATTCTTTATTTAAAGCTGTTCGGTTATGTTTCTATTGATTATTAGTTGCAGGAAATAAGTGAGTCACTTTTTTTGCGCAGAGTTTTTCCCTAAATCTCATTTATATCCGAAATTATAATTATCAATAGAATATCTTAGGGTGAATAAACTTTTTTACTAGGTGGTCGGGAAGGGGTCTTAACACTCGTAAGATTAAAAATTAGTTTGACCCCAAAAACAATGGCCGAAAAAATTTTTAAGTAAAAACAAATCAGCTGACTTTTATTGAATCACACTATATATATATATATATATATATATATATATATATATATATATATATATATATATATATATATATATATATATTATTATAAAATCTATTATAATATATATATATATATATATATATATATATATATATATATATATATATATCCCATGCATGTGTATGTGTGTATCTATGTGTGTGTGTATGTAATGTTCACATGAGAATACGACACAATCGTAAACACCTATGACAATTTGTAAAACTGCTATTCTGACATATTTTCTCAATTACTCAACGTGATCAGAAAATAATGACTTGAAAATTTACTTTAGCAAGACAAATTTAGTTTTCTTATTTTTTATTTGATATTATGGCAAGAGCGTCGATCTGTGGCAAGGAGTCGGCAGCACTACACAAAACAGGCAAAAGAAAAAAAAGAAATATTATGCTGAAAATAAATAGCAATAATAATAATAATATCTTTATCAATGGTAATTAATAAGCCCAGGCTGATGTTAATCGTCTCTATGTGCCCAGATCCGAAGGAAGCAGGGGATTAGTTCAACTAGAAGTGTCTAGTAGAACATCACAACAATCGATCTTCAAAGATACCTGGAAACTACAGAAAACTATATGATGATCTGTGTCAAAAGAACATGAAAGAATTAAATTAACCTAAAAAAGAAAGCAAATGCAATGGACCAAATGCAAAAACGATGACAAGATAAGCTTCTTCATAGACAATATTCTACCAGTAGCAGACATGATGATGTAGACAATCTCTGTACACAACAGTGGTTAAGTAGTGCAGGGTTAAAAGCTAAAACCGAAGGTTTTATTCTTTTTGCACAGGTCCAATGCTTGCTAACTAGAAATTACCAAGCACACATGCTGAAAAGTTGTGTTCAGCCGAAATGCTGATTCTTTGAGGAATATAAGAATTGACCACTTTGTATCAGCATAATAATTTTGCAGATTCGAAATGAGATTAGGCCTCGTTCATTTTGGTGCAAGAAACGCGTGAATTTATTAATGAACATAACATCACCTGAGTTGGAGACACAGAGCTTTAAAAGTGTCTCTTTTATTTACTATCAATGATGTTTATTCGGTGCAGCCATCAATAAAAACGTGCTGTTGCCGAAAGTTAAATAACGATTTCCATTTTGTTACTAAGTTAGTCTTTTTTAACATCTCAGCTTACATCTAATTTCAGACTAATGTTATAAGTATTTCTGTACGACTTTGATCGTCTGCTTTTAGCCATTTTCCCTCACGGGACCTTATTTGTATTGTCTTGATTATATTAATCGTTGCCAATACTTGAACAGAGAGCTACATCGCTACCGTCAAGTGACAAATGTTTCAAAATAAACTTTTCCTGTTTCCTAAAATTAGACAACTATGACTGCACTTAAAACATTTCTCCTATAGATAGATAGATAGATAGATAGATAGATAGATAGATAGATAGATAGATAGATATGAACAGACTGGGATAGATAGATATGAACAGACTGGGATAGATAGATAGATAGATAGATAGATAGATAGATAGAGAGATAGATAGATAGATAGATAGATAGATAGATAGATAGATAGATAGATAGATAGATAGATAGATATGAACAGACTGGGATAGATAGATATGAACAGACTGGGATAGATAGATAGATAGATAGATAGATAGATAGATAGATAGAGAGATAGATAGATAGATAGATAGATAGATAGATAGATAGATAGATAGATAGATAGATATGAACAGACTGGGATAGATAGATATGAACAGACTGGGATAGATAGATAGATAGATAGATAGATAGATAGATAGATAGATAGATAGATAGATAGATAGATATGAACAGACTGGGATAGATAGATGTGAAAAGACTGGGATAGATAGATAGATAGATAGATAGATAGATAGATAGATAGATAGATAGATAGATAGATAGATAGATAGATATGAACAGACTGGGATAGATAGATATGAACAGACTGGGATGGATGGATAGATAGATAGATAGATAGATAGATAGATAGATAGATAGATAGATAGATAGATAGATAGATATGAACAGACTGGGATAGATAGATATGAGCAGACTGGGATAGATAGATATGAACAGACTGGGATAGATAGATATGAACAGACTGGGATAGATAGATAGATAGATAGATAGATAGATAGATAGATAGATAGATAGATAGATAGATAGATAGATAGATAGATAGATATGAACAGACTGGGATAGATAGATAGATAGATAGATAGATAGATAGATAGATAGATAGATAGATAGATAGATAGATAGATATGAACAGACTGGGATAGATAGATAGATATGAACAGAATCAGATAGATAGATAGATAGATAGATATGAACAGACTGGGATAGATAGATAGATAGATAGATAGATAGATAGATAGATAGATAGATAGATAGATAGATAGATAGATATGAACAGACTGGGATAGATAGATAGATATGAACAGACTCAGATAGATAGATAGATAGATAGATAGATAGATAGATAGATAGATAGATAGATAGATAGATATGAACAGACTGGGATAGATAGATAGATAGATAGATAGATAGATAGATAGATAGATAGATAGATAGATAGATAGATAGATATGAACAGACTGGGATAGATAGATAGATATGAACAGACTCAGATAGATAGATAGATAGATAGATAGATAGATAGATAGATAGATAGATAGATAGATATGAACAGACTGGGATAGATAGATAGATAGATAGATAGATAGATAGATAGATAGATAGATAGATAGATAGATAGATAGATAGATAGATATGAACAGACTGGGATAGATAGATAGATATGAACAGACTCAGATAGATAGATAGATAGATAGATAGATAGATAGATAGATAGATAGATAGATAGATATGAACAGACTCGGATAGATAGATAGATAGATAGATAGATAGATAGATAGATAGATAGATAGATAGATATGAACAGACTGGGATAGATAGATAGATAGATAGATAGATAGATAGATAGATAGATAGATAGATATGAACAGACTGGGATAGATAGATAGATAGATAGATAGATAGATAGATAGATAGATAGATAGATAGATAGATAGATAGATAGATAGATATGAACAGACTGGGATAGCTAGATAGATAGATAGATAGATAGATAGATAGATAGATAGATAGATAGATAGATATGAACAGACTGGGATAGATAGATAGATAGATAGATAGATAGATAGATAGATAGATAGATAGATAGATATGAACAGACTGGGATAGATAGATAGATAGATAGATAGATAGATAGATAGATAGATAGATAGATAGATAGATATGAACAGACTCGGATAGATAGATAGATATGAAGAAGACCGGAGTGTGCATATAGCAATGAGGATGAAGGTAACAGTCCAAATAATGCAAGTAATAGATATATAGATTTTAAGATTTGCGATATTTAGCGGGTGAAGAGTATTCAATATGGAAGATAGTGTTTGTAGACAGCTTGGCCATAGAAACAAGCAATACAGTGCTTTTTTGTAAATACATATTTTTCAATGATTTCAGTTTTATTTACAGTTAATAAAATAGAAATACTTGTTAATTTGGCTGATTTAAGTATAATTAGAGGATATATTATTACAGATTCTTAGTTTGGGCAACTAAATGGATGAAGTATAAGTTTTTATTTATTACTTATATTATTACATTTACTCTGGTTTTATTATAATATACATGACCACATACAGATATTATACATAATATATAATATATAAATAAATAAAAAGAAAACAATGCACATTTTCATTACCCCCACCCCACCGATACATTTATAATACCTTTGCTTTTTTCCCTCTTCCCCCTTCTTCTTCTTTTCATCTATTTTCTCTCTTTCTATCACACCCAACGTCGTGCGCTTGTCTATTTTTTAAAAAAATAGTGTTCATTAGTTTTTTTTAAAATAAAGTGTTGGGAGTTCAACTGATAAATATCGCCTGACGAGACCGTAAGTTTGAAACCAAGGCTGTAACCTGTACTACAAGTACTTTCGATCTTTTCTTAGATCATCTTCAGGTGTAAATTTCAAAAACAAACTTATTGTAACTTTGATAAAATCTTCATTTCGTTGTAGTAGTAATGTTTGTAAAAAAATATATCATCTTACATTTTTCAAATGCCATTTTATATTTCTACCAATTCCAGATCAGTCTCTTTATTTTGCTCAAGGTAAAATCCAGAGACGGATATGCAATGTAATTGGACCTGATCTGGCATCTCGTCTGCAGTCGCTCTCTCACAGACGTGCCGTCGCCTCCTTCTGTCTTTTCTACAAATACTTTCACGGTAACTGCTCCGATGAGCTGCTTTCGCTGGTTCCCAGACTTCATACGTTCTACTAGGCTGGCATCTCGCTCTCACCCTTTCACTGTCGAAACTGTTAAATGTAGCCGTCTCTTCTACTCCAATAGCTTCATGTCTCGTACTTTTCGCCTGTGGAACTCCCTCACCTTTTCCTGTTTCCGGGTAGCTATAATCTCCAACTATTCAAATGTAATGTCAATCGACGTCTCCAGATGTCTTGATCTATCCCTTATCCTTGTCTTCATTCTTTCCTCTATAACTCCTATTTGCTCTCGCTCCAACTCTCTGTGACCCCTTGCGTGCTAGTGGCTTCCCGCCTTGCTTGGGGTCAAACGCTTAAAAAAAACTACATCGGGTGAATTTTAAAATTGTAAAACCTATAACAAAGCGCCTCCCCCGCGTCTTGTAGAAATGTAAAATGATATTAAATGTTTATGCACTTTAATATGTTGTTGCTATATTCGTAATAAATTTTGTTGAGTGTTGTTTGTTTGATTTCGATATAGAGGGCCTTGAGAATTTGAAGTTTTTATTCATTATTTTTGTGGTTCAGTATATTGGTGTTGTTAACAAGTATTTTCCTGTATTGTGAAAGTGGATATGAATGTGTTTTTAGATCTTGTGCAATAGAACTTGTATTTGACAAATGATATTAACGACGTCTTGATAATGTTGTAATCGTCAAGCCAACATATATACTTCCGTTTTGTTAGAAATACAATCTCTCAAAGTACATGTAAACGGATATACAATGTTAGTTTTTTTCTAAAACACTAGTTGACGGAAAAATATTATTGCGTGTGATTAAGTTGGTTGTATTAAATTTAGTATAATATATAATTAGTTTTATTTTTTTACTGGGATCAGTGGGGAATATATTAGTCCTTATGAGATTTTTAGGACTTTTTCATATTGTTTATAGAATGCATTTGATCACATGAACTTAACGATAATAATATAAATCCCTTTTTTGGTGTATTGATAGACACTAATAATAATACATTTACTACCTTCCCATATAAAAAAACTACAAGCATATACACGTGCACTCTAAACTATAAAAGTAAATGCCCTGACTATTACAAAATAGCTATTATACAAAATTTGATACACCGTACAAAAGTTAACTCCTGCACGTAAAAAATTCTACACTGAATTAAAAAAGATTAAACACACTCTCATTAATATTGAATTTCCTAATTACAAGGTTGGTGAACAAATTAGACAAGTTTAACATAAATAATACTTCCTCAAATAAGCCTAAACATATCAACCTACGTAATCAAATGCATTCTATAAAAATTTCTGTTAATATATTTTTCCTCAAAAACGTATAGCTGGTAATATTTTTTTCCCTCAAAAACGTATCGCTGGCAATATTAATTTTCAAAAACGTATCGCTGGTGATATTATTTTTTCAAAAACGTATAGCTGGCAATATTATTTTTTCAAAAACGTATCGCTGGTAATATTTTTTCAAAAACGTATAGCTGGTAATATTATTTTTTTCAAAAACGTATAGCTGGTAATATTATTTTTTTGCAAAAACGTATAGCTGGTAATATTATTTTTTCAAAAATGCATTGCTGGCAATAGGTTTTTCTTCAAAAACGTATTGCTGGTAATATTTTATAATGCTTTTATCTTAGTTTTGGGGTCAACCATCTGCACACAGCCGGACCCCAACAGGTGCCACCACCCCGGGCCAGAGTAGACCCGGGAACACCAGCAACCAAGAGGTAGCTCCACGCTCCTCAAAACCTCCCGATCAGAGGCCCTGCTGCCGGACGCAGTCCATCGTCCTAACCAGGACGCGGATGCAAATTCATCGTCATACCCAGGACGCGGATGCAAATTCATCGTCATACCCAGGACGCGGATGCAAATTCATCGTCATACCCAGGACGCGGATGTAGTTTATCGTCATAGCCAGGACGCTCCAATTATTTAGGGGAGATTTAAGTTGTCCTATTCACCGTTGTTGGCAGTGATCAGTTTGTTGATTTGTAATTTCATTTTCTGTTGGGTCTTTTAAATTTTGGTTTGATAGTCGATTATTTTCTATAATTACGAATTATAATCAAATTTATTTAATGCAACAAAAATATTGGTTTGTCCACTTTTTAAAAAAATATGAAATAGCTATCAAAACAGAATGCAGAGCTTAGCGCAGTTACAAGAAGTTTGTCTTCGTAATTTACCCATGAAGATAATCTTAAAAAAGGTTGAAAGAATTTTGGTTAAACAAAAAAAACGGCGCCTTCCCTGATGAATTTCATTTTAAAATCAAGAAAGTGATTAGACAACTGGAAAGTGTTGGTATACAAATAAGTAGATATAATATATCTACATTATTCAATGAAAGATTTGAATGAAGATATGCAGCGTAATATATATATATATATATATATATATATATATATATATATATATATATATATATATATATATATATATATATATATATATATATAAATCCTCCTAATAATTTCTATCATTTGTATATCATTGCTTGAACCGGCTTCTAATGCTCCAGTTGGTGCGGCTTGGTGATAGTAGTCGTGGCTCCAGGGGACACAGTCTTATGGGTATAAAGGGAAACTCAGTTGAGTTCCACCACGGAATGTGTGAGGGAGCGGCGCTATATTGAGTCTAATTTGCTATCTCTTCGTCACCGGTAGAACAGTTGATATGGTGTTCGCTTGACAACCTAACTGTCAGGGTTTCAATTTTCGGTAGTGGATGCGCACTGCTGATGAGTCCCAAATATAGGACGAAACGGCCGTCCAGTGCTGTCTGCATTCAGACTCAATGAATTAATTAATTATCAAATCCTCCTAATAATTTCTATCATATATATATACAGGGTGTCCATAAAGTTCATGTGCACTTTAAAAAATTTATAACTTTATTTGTATTTGCGATAGAAATAGTTTGTAAAAAGGATTAGAAAGAAGTAAATCTATATTTTTTAAGGTTTTATTGAAATTTTATTTGTTTTCACATGTCCTCCATCATTAGCAATACAAAGGGTAATACGATTTTGCAGTTCACGGAAAACATTTGCCAACTGATTTACAGTAATGCCTGAAATCACATTAGTTATTTTAGATATACTTAAAACTAGGTACATTAAACTTTATAACATTTTTTACAGATTATTTCTATCGCAAATACAAATAAAGTTATAATTTTTTTAAAGTGCACACGAACTTTATGGATACCCTATATATATATATATATATATATATATATATATATATATATATATATATATATATATATATATATATATATATATATATTATTTTCGGTTTATAATTTAAATAGATAGATAGCCACAAACAGACTGATGTATATATATATATATAGAGAGAGAGAGAGAGAGCGAGAGAGAGAGAGAGAGAGAGAGAGAGAGGGGGAACATATTGATAAGCAACGTTGTGTATACAATAGAAGAGTATTTCAAATTACTAACAAAACCTGTTATTTAACTTAGCAAAAACACCATTTAATAATTGTAAGCAAACAAGTCCAAAATGTTATCTTCTACAAAAATCAATTTTACGTCATTAACATAAATATTTTTTTTTAAATTTACGTCAATAAGAAATGTTTTTTCATATTTTACCTGATAATAAAATTTGTTTACAATAAACTGTGACTAAAATTTAAATGACACGCGTCAAGGAAAGACTGAATAAAATAAGTGAACTGTATTATTTTAATTATTAATAATTATTATTGCACAGGATCTAGATATTCAGGTCTGTATTGAGAGCGACAACGTGCATTAAATGCATCGTCCTATGGAATTATAATGGTCGATCTTATTTGGGGCAAAATGAAGCGTTTATTATTGTTATCTATCTATCTATCTATCTATCTATCTATCTATCTATCTATCTATCTATCTATCTCAGTCTGTTCGTGTTTATCTATCTATCTCAGTCTGTTCGTATCTATCTATCTATCTATCTATCTCAGTCTGTTCGTATCTATCTATCTATCTATCTATCTATCTATCTATCTCAGTCTGTTCGTATCTATCTATCTATCTATCTATCTATCTATCTATCTCAGTCTGTTCGTATCTATCTATCTATCTCAGTCTGTTCGTATCTATCTATCTATCTATCTCAGTCTGTTCGTATCTATCTATCTATCTATCTATCTATCTATCTATCTATCTATCTATCTATCTATCTCAGTCTGTTCGTATCTATCTATCTATCTAGCTAGCTAGATAGCTAGCTATCTGAATCTGTTCATATATTTCTTTATTTTCTCTCTATCTATCTATCTATCTATATCAGTCTGTTCGTATCTATCTATCTATCTAACTATCTATCTCAGTCTGATCGTATCTATCTATCTATCTATCTATCTCAGTCTGTTCGTATGTATCTATCTATCTATCTATCTATCTATCTATCTATCTATCTATCTATCTATCTCATCTGTTCGTATCTATCTCTCTATCTATCTATCTATCTATCTATCTATCTATCTATCTATCTATCTATCTCATCTGTTCGTATCTATCTATCTATCTATCTATCTATCTATCTATCCCAATCTGTATGAAACTATATCTATCTAGATGTGTGTGGGGGCCATCGCTTTTGCCTGGTAGGGATTCAAGCTGTCTATTATTTCTCATTAATGTGAGGCTGTGGGGGTCATTCCATGATATCTATGCCCGGAAATGAGCCAACATTTTGAATAATGATTTTTAAACTAATCATGCCATCCCCATTTTGAAAACTAAAACTCTGCAGTCATCCTTTATGCTGGACTAATTTAAACTTAATTCTAATTGATAAATGCTCAGTCAATAAAGCCCCGACAGCCGCACAGGGTTTAGGATACCAAACGACGTTTTTATTTTAATTGGCTGTAGAAGAAACCAAGTACAGACGATGAGGTTGTATAGGATAGATAACGCTTATGGTGAGATCTTGAAGTGGTTCTGATTATAGTACTCGGGAAAATATCCTCTCGTGGGTGGAGTCTGTCCCATAAATTAGCGTCTCTTGGGTAGAAATACTTTCTTGACGAAGGAATACATAAGAAAATGGGGAACTATTCGACCCTGCGTGCGGGACATTGGCTGGTCTTATCTGTAAATATCAAGTGATGGAGCTAGGGTATTGGTCTGTCGACGGATTTTGCCCGGAACAGTTGCCTTGTCACTAGAGCTATCCAGGAAAAGCGTTGAGTTTAGAATTCATGAGCAAGTGTGCACGCAGAAGCCGTCAGACAAGAGGGTGTCAAAATCTTGGAATGCCATCGAGAAATGAGATCAGGTGGACAATTCCACGAGGCTAGATCTAAAGATTCTGAAATCATTTTTAGCTCGTTTTGTTACTGTTGATGAAACAGGATTACACCATAACACGAAAGATACTAAGAAGGGTCAGTCACAGTTTTAGGAATAAGGAAGTTATTTCTACGATTATCTTCAAAATGGTAAAAAAAAAAAGATTCCTGTTGATTAGAGAAGGCATCTGTCTATATTTCTGAGATGAGGTATTATGTACATTATTTATATTATTCCTACGTCGGTTATCAGTTATCTCCTGTTAATTCCCCTCTGAAAGTTCTCCACCGCCTTTATCCACTGTGCCATGTATCCTCAAGGACACATGGCACAGTGCATAAAATTGTAAGAAAAATTGTAACGCTGCACGAACACAATGTCAAGCCTTACTAGTGAGCAAATCAAAGTACTATAGACTGACCAGGAAATTCTCCTGATTTAAATCCAATCGGGAATCTGTGGTCAATCTGCAAGGAACGATTCCATTGAAAAAAAAAAGTACGAAGAAATGTAAATAATAACGGCATTATTCGTTTTTGTTACACCGGCCTTCCTAACACAAGGGAATTACACCGGTTCTCACTATATATAGTGCCAGTAATACCTACCCGGTGTGTAAGCAGCGACAGTCCTTTTTGGACGTCGCAGCTATTCGGTCGAACTCTCTGCCTCTGAGGCAGAGGGGAACTCTCTGCCTTTGGGCGGAGAGGAACCCGGACGAGGTTCCGCCGAAGGGCAGAACCTCGTTCGGGGTGGTTGACCGCCCCGATCCCGTTTATACGGGTTCTACGGGCAATTTTTGCCCGAGCCTACGGGCTCGGAAAGCCCACATTAAACCGGCCTTGTGCCACATTCGACACACGTGGGCGTGTTGTTAAACATCGTAAGCAGCGACAGTCCTTTTTGGACGTCGCAGCTATTCGGTCGAACTCTCTGCCTCTGAGGCAGAGGGGAACTCTCTGCCTTTGGGCGGAGAGGAACCCGGACGAGGTTCCGCCGAAGGGCAGAACCTCGTTCGGGGTGGTTGACCGCCCCGATCCCGTTTATACGGGTTCTACGGGCAATTTTTGCCCGAGCCTACGGGCTCGGAAGCCCACTTTAAACCGGCCTTGTGCCACATTTGACACACGTGGGCGTGTTAATAAACATCGTAAGCAGCGACAGTCCTTTTTGGACGTCTCAGCTGTTCGGTCGAACTCTCTGCCTCTGAGGCAGAGGGGAACTCTCTGCCTTTGGGCAGAGAGGAACTCGGACGAGGCTCCGCCGAAGGGCGGAGCCTCGTTCGAGGTGGTTGACCACCCCGATCCCGTTTATACGGGTTCTACGGGCAATTTTTGCCCGAGCCTACGGGCTCGGAAAGCCCACATTAAATCGGCCTTGTGCCACATTCGACACCCGTGGGCGTGTTGTTAAACATCGTAAGCAGCGACAGTCCTTTTTGGACGTCTCAGCTGTTCGGTCGAACTCTCTGCCTCTGAGGCAGAGGGGAACTCTCTGCCTTTGGGCAGAGAGGAACTCGGACGAGGCTCCGCCGAAGGGTAGAGCCTCGTTCGAGGTGGTTGACCACCCCGATCCCGTTTATACGGGTTCTACGGGCAATTTTTGCCCGAGCCTACGGGCTCGGATAGCCCACATTAAACCGGCCTTGTGCCACATTCGACACACGTGGGCGTGTTGTTAAACATCGTAAGCAGCGACAGTCCTTTTTGGACGTCTCAGCTGTTCGGTCGAACTCTCTGCCTCTGAGGCAGAGGGGAACTCTCTGCCTTTGGGCGGAGAGGAACCCGGACGAGGTTCCGCCGAAGGGCAGAACCTCGTTCGGGGTGGTTGACCGCCCCGATCCCGTTTATACGGGTTCTACGGGCAATTTTTGCCCGAGCCTACGGGCTCGGAAAGCCCACTTTAATCCGGCCTTGTGCCACATTCGACACACGTGGGCGTGTTGTTAAACATCGTAAACATCGTAAGCAGCGATAGTCCTTTTTGGACGTCTCAGCTATTCGGTCGAACTCTCTGCCTCTGAGGCAGAGGGGAACTCTCTGCCTTTGGGCAGAGAGGAACTCGGACGAGGCTCCGCCGAAGGGCAGAGCCTCGTTCGAGGTGGTTGACCACCCCGATCCCGTTTATACGGGTTCTACGGACAATTTTTGCCCGAGCCTACGGGCTCGGAAAGCCCACATTAAACAGGCCTTGTGCCACATTCGACACACGTGGGCGTGTTGTTAAACATTGTAAGCAGCGACAGTCCTTTTGGACGTCTCAGCTATTCGGTCGAACTCTCTGCCTCTGAGGCAGAGGGGAACTCTCTGTCTTTGGGCAGAGAGGAACTCGGACGAGGCTCCGCCGAAAGGCAGAGCCTCGTTCGAGGTGGTTGACCACCCCGATCCCGTTTATACGGGTTCTACGGGCAATTTTTGCCCGAGCCTACGGGCTCGGAAAGCCCACATTAAACAGGCCTTGTGCCACATTCGACACACGTGGGCGTGTTGTTAAACATTGTAAGCAGCGACAGTCCTTTTGGACGTCTCAGCTATTCGGTCGAACTCTCTGCCTCTGAGGCAGAGGGGAACTCTCTGCCTCTGAGGCAGAGGGGAACTCTCTGCCTTTGGGCAGAGAGGAACTCGGACGAGGCTCCACCGAAGGGCAGAGCCTCGTTCGAGGTGGTTGACCACCCCGATCCCGTTTATACGGGTTCTACGGGCAATTTTTGCCCGAGCCTACGGGCTCGGAAAGCCCACATTAAACCGGCCTTGTGCCACATTCGACACACGTGGGCGTGTTGTTAAACATCGTAAGCAGCGACAGTCCTTTTTGGACGTCTCAGCTAGCCGGTCGAACTCTCTGCCTCTGAGGCAGAGGGGAACTCTCTGCCTTTGGGCGGGGAGGAACTCGGTCGAGGCTCCGCCGAATGGCAGAGCCTCGTTCGGGGTGGTTGACCACCCCGATCCCGTTTATACGGGTTCTACGGGCAATTTTTGCCCGAGCCTACGGGCTCGGATAGCCCACATTAAACCGGCCTTGTGCCACATTCGACACACGTGGGCGTGTTGTTAAACATCGTCAGCGGCGACAGTACTACAACTGCCTAGCTGAGTAGTACCCGTTTCCTACCTTTGTATCTGTGATGTTAAATACACTTGTTCCTTAAACCAACCTCGACTTGATTTTCTTCTTTTTACTACTGTGCCACGACACAACAGTTTTCTTTCAATTAATTTGCACGAGGGGGTAGTATATTTTTAACCCAGTTCATATTTAATGAATTTCGGACTTAAGTGCTATCAATATTATTCATTTGTGCGTGCACATTCTGATTTTGGAACCTCATGTCTGGTGATTCTCTAAGTGTAGCTTAAATGTGGCACAATGCCGAATGTATGAGGCACCTAGTGAGGAAAGAACCACTACTTAGTTGCAATTGTTCTGGCGTGATAAGTTGGAACTTAATGTCTGATTCATTCTCCAAGAAATAAGAATATTATGACATCTGGTGACTGACATTTTATTATTATTTTTCTTTTGGATGATTTTTAAATACGCAAAGTTACTATGACACGCCTATTACGAAATGTAAAACTTGGTCAAATCAAAATGGACATCACACGCCCAGGTAAAGAATAAAAATAAAAGAAGGTCTTCAAACAGCCTCTCCAGTACGCTGGTCTCGGAAAACACGCCTATTAGGAAATGGTAGACTTGATCTAATCGAAATGGACATCATACTACCAAGTAAAGAATAAAAGTACAAGAAGGCCTTCAAAAAGCCTCACCAATACGTTTGTCTCGGAAAACACGCCTGTTATGAAATGGAAGACTTGATCAAATCAAAAAGGATATCACACTCCCAAGTAAAGAATAAAAGTACAAGAAGGCCTTCAAACAGCCTCTCCAGTACGCTTGTCTCGGAAAACACGCCTATTAGGAAATGGTAGACTTGATCTAATCAAAAAGGATATCACACTGCCATGTAAAGAATAAAAGTAAAAGAAGGCCTTTAAAAAGCCTCACCAGTACGTTTGTCTCGGAAAACATCCCTGTTATGAAATGGAAGACTTGATCAAATCAAAAAGGATATCACACTCCCAAGTAAAGAATAAATGTAAAAGAAGTTCTTCAAAAAGCCTCTCCAGTACGCTGGTCTCGGAAAACACGCCTATTATGAAATGGAAGATTTGATCAAATCGAAATGGACATCATACTTCCCAAGTAAAGAATAAATGTAAAAGAAGTTCTTCAAAAAGCTTACGCTGAACTCGGAATACATTGTTTCAGTAGTAAGTATCCACTAGGCGATCAGGATTTGTGTCCTTGTAGCAGATGATACTTAGTAAATATTAGCATCTATTGACTTGCAATCCCACCCACGTATCCTCACTTTTACACACCCATACACTGTACATCTTTAATGACATCAGGCTAAGGAATAACCAAAATTCGAGACTAAATCTTTCATATATCAAACTATTATTCAATCATTTCTGGACTCCGTCGCATGGACATCGACTGTAAAGGTATCTGGCTTATGGTGAACTTTATTCGAACGTTTGATCTTCTTCTTACGAGGCTGTAAGACATTGTCTGCCCCCCCCCAGCACTCTTCTTGAACGCTTATACAGGGTGCGGCAGAAATATCTCCAACATATACCTCCCAGAAATACCTTTCACATAACAGCAAGACATTATTGGCAATGGTTTCTTCATCTAGTTAATGTCTTAGTATAGTATTATGTGGGGTGTAATTCTTGGTGCTATATGTGGGGGGGAATTTCTGCCGCACCCTGTATTCCAGTTATCTCCTAAGTTCAGTCTACCCCCGATATCCTTTTAAGCCCGATACTGCCCTTGGTGCTTATGAGATTACCGTCTAGGCTAACTCTCCGAGACACCTAGCTCCTTTGATGTTCTGATGTGACACCGAATTCAAAGCTTACCTTACTATATCGTAAGGTGAACCTAGTGGAGTCACCACAGACCAACTCGTTTTAGACAAAATGTTTCTGATTGACATTAAATTCGATTCAAACTGCAGGTATTTTCAGGTGTGAATCGCTTACGATACCTTTTCCAAATTTTGAAACAAGTTTAAAATGGAGTAAAGTTTCGAGTCGTTTGGAGGCGACGGCAAAAAAAGAGAAGTATTTTAACGCTTAGATTGAATATCCGATACGCCTCGTGACTCTGGGGCCGAAAACCTTTCAGCATCTCCTCGTAAATTACAAAGCTTTATTGTTTGTAGCTTTTGTGGAGTTAAAGAAAATAGTTTAGAATTTATTCACAATTCTCCTCAATCTCTAAACTCAATCAACATAATCAATTCGTTCACGTTTCATAGCACCGTGTTGCCTTATCTTGTGACTCCAATTTAATGTTTGGTCGCAGACATCTACACATTGAATGATTTATTGATTGCTTAATCGATTGATCCTGCTAATCCGTTATCACTCATACTTTCCCTTTGTAGTCGATGGTAGCACATCATTATACGATAACGGATCAGCCAATATGATACCTCCCAATATATATTTTTCATATTTGCTATATCTATGGGTGAAGAATATTCAATGTCGGATACGGATACATGAATCAACACTGCATGGTGAGCGTCAGTTTCACGTCACAAGCTATCTTCAGGTCGTGTGTCACGACTTCATTCGAGGGTTCTTTATAGAGGTTACTTGAGGATAAAGAATGATGGGGAAAAGAGGAAACTGCCACTTCCTGATTCTTTCGTGTAGGTCTAATGATTAAAGGTTATTTATCGTCACAACGCTCGCGGTAATAAAATAAGCACATCGCATCTCCCCTCTCGCTTGTAGCCATCCCCTATAATGAAATAATCGTTTTCAGCGCTAAAGCTGAATTAGTCAAATAAAACTACATCAGCATCTACTTGGTATTGTTGCTATATTACAGTAACCATCAAGTTTCACACTATTTGCCTCCAAGTACTTTTTTTTTCTTTTAATGTGTCATGTGCCTTCAGTACGTAAACGATCATGGCTCTCCACTTCTCCCAATCCTTTGTAGCTCGTCCCTCTGCCAACTCCCTCAGACCACGTTCTGTCATCTACTTGCTCAAGTCCTCCAGGTATGTCATGCCTTGCTTTCCTATGTCTCTCTTTCCCTCTATTCGACCTGTGAGTATCAGATTCTCCGGGCCCTCCTCCAGCAAAACAAATAAAAGTAATACAAAAGTAATATTAATCCAGTGTTATGATAAACAATAATAACATCGAATGAAGTTATTTCTAAAATAATCACAATGTTGAATGTAATAATTCTCTGTATTGTAATAAAAAGCAACAATAATAAGACCGAAGAAAAATACTAATAAAATCATAGTAACCATCCACTATAATGAAATAATAGTTTTCAGCGCTAAAGCTGAATTAGTCAAATAAAGATTCATAAGTATCTACTTGGTATTGTTGCTATATTCAATAACCATCAAGCGTTTATGTTTACACTGCTTACCATCTGTTGTAAACTAGGAAAGGTTACTGAATAGAATAATCAACCAAGGGTTGGTAATGAACGATAATACTTAGGACAAGAACAACACATATAAGATTCGTCAGTGGCGCGTAGAAGTAGTCAACTGCTAGAAGTAAGTTAAGTGAATTCCATACTGAATCTCCAGTTGCAGGATATCTACCAACCGCCCCACGAGCTCAGATATGGCACATCGCCGAATTTAATTGTGGGATATCCGAGCCCGTAGGTTCGGCCAAAAATTCCCCGTAGACTCCGTATAAAACGTGGTCGCGTAGCTGTTTCCGGAGACGAGAATCTGCCTTTCGACATAGCGCCGTCTGGGTATCCTCTCAGCCCTGAGGCAAAGAGTTGGACCAGAACAGCTGGAGTCGAATCTCTAACTGCAGGATATCTACCAACCGCCCCAAGCAGTCAGATGTGGCACAAGGGCAAATTTAATGTTGCGTATCCGACCCCATGGGCTCGGCCAAAGATTCCTCATAGACCGCGTATAAAACGGGGTCGGGTAGCTGTTTCCCCAGACGAGATTCTGCCTTTCGACATAGCCTAGTCTGGGGCTCCTTCCTGTTCGGAGGCAGAGAGTTTGACCAGCACAGCTGGAGACGAATCTCCACATGCAGACCCACATACAGTATTTACTACTGTATTTATCTGAATGGTGATATACCGATTATCGTCTTTAGGGATGGTACAACACACTCAAACGCTTCGATACTGAGTACACTTTCCCTATAAATATAGCAAATTTTACATAATATAATTGTTGTGGTAGGATCCACCTAATTTGCATAGTGGAGTACCGACTATATAAATATGGTTGGTACCGGGAAGACAGGAAGGCGAATCAAGAGATTCAACTAGAGACTCTGCCCGACTGCGACTTAGTCAACACATTCTCCAGGAACGGTCTTCCCAGGAATATACAAAAGACTATATGTAAATATTGTGTACACTTTCTTGTTTCAATACATTTTGTTCTAAGTACATTTTGTGTTGCATTATTATTCCATGCATTAGTCAAGTTTCAACAATAATTATATCAATATATAGGGTGACCCAGAAAAACGGGAATTTTTGAAGTGCGTATTGCCAGAAATGAGCAAGTGGCAACACTGCGAGACAGTGACCTTGAGCAAGTAAACATTTCGCCATTTTAGTAACGAGGATGAAATTCACAGTATCCCAGCTGAGATGTTGCAGCAGTCAATGAGGAATCTCAACAGCAGATTTCAAGAATGCATTCGTACAGGAGGACGCCATCTACAGGACGTCATTTTTAAAAAATGAAAATTCCATCATTGTGTCTTAAATGGAATATTTTAAGGTTTCAATTACTATGAATTAAATATTTTTCTTGCATCACTCTTGGTTTTATTGGATTGTTAAAAAGTTCCCGTTTTGGGGGGTCACCCTATATAATGGCTTAATTCCCTTCCTCCTACTTGCTTCTCTGATAACTATTAAATGTTATATCAATCGACATCTTCTAATGACTTGATCCCTGTTTTTCTTTTTATCCTTTCCTCAATCCTCCCTCTACCCATTCTTTTCTCTTACTGTCATTCTCCGTAGCCCCCTGCGTACTAGTGGCACCTCTGCCTTGCTTGGGATGAAAATGCTTATCAAAAAATAAAATAATATCTGTGGTAATAAAAAAAAAATAAATCCAACTCTGTGTTAATAAAATAAGCACATCAAATCCCACTCATCGTTTGTAAACATCTGTCACAATAAAATAAACATTGTTTCAGCGCGAAAGCTGAATTAGTCAAATAAAACTTCATATGCTTCGACCTAAATGTTTGATATTATTATACATGAAAAAACATATCCAAATCATATATCGATCTTTCAATGTATTACATATTATAGATAAAAAAAAGTTTGCTTAGGTCGAATGATTAAAGGTTATTTGTCGTCACGACGCTTGGGAAAATAAAATAAGCACATCGCATTTCCGTATCGCTTGTAAACATCCACTATAATGAAATAATCGTTTTCAACGCTAAAGCTGAATTAGTCAAATAAAACTTCATCGGCATCTACTTGGTATTGTTGCTATATTACAGTAACCATCAAGTTTCACACTATTTGCCTCCAAACGAATCGATCCTGAGTACTTTTTTTTCTTTTAATGTGTCGTGTCCCTTCAGTACGTAAACGATCATGGCTCTTCACTTCTCCCTATCCTTTGTAGCTCGTCCCTCTGCCAACTCCCTCAGACCACGTTCTGTCATCTACTTGCTCAAGTCCTCCAGGTATGTCATGCCTTGCTTCCCTATGTCTCTCTTTCCCTCTATTCGACCTGTGAGTATCAGATTCTCCGGGCCCTCCTCCAGCAAAACAAATAAAAGTAATACAAAATTAATATTAATCCAGTGTTATGATAAACAATAATAACATCGAATGAAGTTATTTCTAAAATAACCACAATGTTGAATGTAATAATTCTTTGTATTGTAATAAAAAGCAACAATAATAAGACCGACGAAAAATACTAATAAAATCATAGTAACCATCCACTATAATGAAATAATTGTTTTTCGCGCTAACGTTGAATTAGTGAAATAAAGCTTCATAAGGTTCTACTAAGAGTTATTGCTATATCACAAACTTTAGTTCGTGGCCTTATTTATTTTGGTTCTAAATTTTTATATTTGGAATAAAGTTTATTAGATTGAGGTTATACGAATTAATTGATCATTTTGGTCGTGATGTGGTTGTAGGCAGTTTAATAGAATTTATTTTCGTGTCGACATTTAGAAATGACCTCCAATCTTTAGTTTAGGACCTTATATTTTATCAGAAAAGATGGCTATGCCTATTTTCTACACTTTGCATCACAACTCAAATGACTAAATAACGTCTCATGATTTTGATTTCAAGTAAAAAGACTTACAGCCAAAAAAATATACAATAAATAAATAAAAAGTAGGAACTAAAGGTTAGGATTATAAATAATCCTTGACGGTAGGATTAAACAAAAGCACTGTAACGGTTCGGCCCTTCCCCAACATTACACAGACCTCAGTGGCCTACATATAGAGCCAAGGCAATTAGTGATATTTGACCAGAAGATCCATTAAAACACTAATCTGACAGTCACTATGCAGTGCTGGTTTCTATATCCAATAAATATATATATATATATATATATATATATATATGTATATATATATATATATATATATATATATATATATATATATATATATATATATATATATATATATATATTAGTGATCTCATATATATATATATATATATATTAGTGATCTCATATATATATATATATATATATATATATATATATATATATATATATATATATATATATATATATATTAGTTATCTCCTGTTAATTCCCCTCTGAAAGGACACATGGCACAGTGGATAAAGGCGTTAATTAGATCCAGTGACAGGACCCAAAAAGTGTGAGTTCAATACCCGGTTAAAGCAGTGGAGAACTTTCAGAGGGAAAATTAACAGGAGATAACTGATAACTGACATCCATTAAGCAAGGGACGTGGAACTAGAACAGTCTACTCCAGTGAGCGAAATAAAGGGTTCAGTTCGATATTCCAACCACCTGAAGAAGTCCGGAGCGTACAACGGCCGAAACGTTGTAATAAATATGGCGACAAAGATGAGGACAATTGTCCGAATAATGTAAATAGTGTGCATAATACCTCATCTCAGTTAATATAGACAGATACTATCCTCGTCCCGACCAACTTTCCGAAATTTGACCAAATTACCAGACATATATTGGGTCAGCTTGACATATTTCCTACGTCTCCTTAATAATATTAATGTTTGCTTTTAGCATTTTTCTACACACCTGATAGTTTGGTTTTTGTTTTAACTAGAGAATGAAAGAGTTTAAAATTCTAAATGCATTCTGTTAGGAGCTAATTAATAGCTCGTTAGTTATAAGTAAGTGACTTAATTGAAACTTTATCCTTTCAGCGTGTGTCAGGTGAGTACAAGTTGAAAATGGTGTGACAACTTTCACCTTATCTTTCCCTCCAAAAGATCAACAGTAAAATCGAATAGATAAACATAAAACACCACCATATAATAATTTATGTCGATTATTATTGATTGACTACTTTAGATCAATACGTTTTTATCGCCGATTTTTTCTACGCAGATAATTTCAATCATTCAATGAAGAGAATTCTGTTTTTTTACGTTTCATAAAAGGCAAGCATCTCTCTGTGATTTTCTTTATATACTTGCTTTTTTCGGGTGAATGTGATTCAAAGATTGATTTTCTAAAAATTATTGCGACAGCTTTATCATTCCTCATTCGCCATCAATCAGAGTGCCATTGTCTTTTATTCTCAGTAAATAACCTTTTTTTTAAATTTTTCAGGACTATGACTAGGCCACTGGAAGAGTTGCAATTTACGCATTTCCTCATTAAATAACGTTTATCATTTATTGAAGTGTGCTTAGGATCGTTATCGTTATTAAATCATTTTTTAACTTGTCTAATGTACATATGTATTAATGCCCTGTATTAAAAAATGAATTCAATTACTTACTTGTCTTGGTAAAAATACAGAAATCGACTTTCTATGGGTGCGTTCATTTTTCCCCCTAGTATATATATATATATATATATATATATATATATATATATATATATATATATATATATATTATAAAATGGACAAAGTCCGACAATGTATAAACATAAAAATGTCTTAATATATATATATATATATAAGCTAATATTGCACGACTCTTCGGCAGAATTGAGTCACTGTCAGTCACTGTGTGTTTATCTAAATCTAAAAATAAACACGCTAAAATTCACCTTTTTTCCTGCCGTGCGCCATCGGCTTAGTGGTAGAAGTTCCGACTGACGCAAATTCAGTCGGGTTTCGATCGTAGCTAGAGGTAACCGGACGTCTAGCCACACTGATGAGCTGCGAAACAGTCTGTCTGTGGATGACAAAAAACAAATATATATATATAGCATAATGAGAAGCCACGTATACTTTCTTAATATGTTTATATAGAAAAAACAACTGAAAAGTTGGAAATTAAAAAAAAATGAATGTTTTTTTTGTGAAAGTATTTATTTATATTTATATATATATATATATTTGATATTTCAGATCGACTCCGATCTTTCATCAGAAATAACTGTTTTCAGAGGTTTGTTTACAAGTAGCGTCCGTCGCGAGACGCGGACTTCACGTGATATGGAATGCAACTGTATTCGAATATTTCTAACGTAAATCTAACTGTAATAATATTTTAGATGTTGTTTGAAAAAAGTTTTTGTAAGTATATCTAAAAAAAATTTTTTGTTTAACTATTGAAATATTTATAAAGATTTAAAATACCCAAGTCTTAAAATGTTCAGCTATGGGGGAATAAGGAATACGGACGCTACTTGTAAACAAACTTCTGAAAACAGTTATTTCTCATGAAAGATCGGGGTCGATCTGAAATATCAAATATATATATATATATATATATATATATATATATATATATATATACTTTCACAAAATACATTCAATTCTTTTTTAATTTGCAACTTTTCAGTTGTTTTATATATATATATATATATATATATATATATATATATATATATATATATATATATATGCAGCATATATTAATTAAAGTATGTTTCATTGAGTAATATAGATATAGTATGCTTATTTATTTATTTTTTAAAATAATCCTTTCTAGTTCTCTAATTAACTTCTCGATATTAAATTAAAATTCATCAAAGAAGGCTCCGTAGTTTTTGTTAACCCAACTACTTTCTCTTGTCCGTTATCGCCCAAATGTTTTCAATTGATTTAAGATCAGTACTCTGACTCGGCCACTGGAAGAGTTACAATTTACCCTCGTCGCGCTTCCTCTCTAGATAACGTTTATTCTTTATTGAAGTATGTTTAGCATCGTTATAGTTAGTAAATCATTTTTAACTTGTATAATGTAAGCATGTATTAATATAGTGTATTAATAAAGGAATCCAATTACTCACTTGTCTTAGTTAAAAATACAAAAATCGTCTCTTCATGGTTGCGTGTAATTTTTTTTACTTCGTACTGTATATTTTTAATTACTGCTGTAGGGAAAAGGTTTGAAAGGTAAATAATAAAGGAGGATACTGAATGGATCCAAAGTAAAGAAACAAAACAAAAATAACGTTAAGTCTCAAAACGCTTTTCCTATAAATTTGAAAATACGTCTTCCTCCATAAAAATATATTACGTTAAGATATAAATACAGTACAAATTATTCGTGTTAATCAACAAGTACTTTAATCAATACAATGTACTAAATGTTCATAATAATATGGTAATTCTTAGTAATATTAGAATAGAAGAATCTCGCTAAATAACACTTATTTAAAATGGAAACAATCGATGTATATGATGACATCTTTAAAAGAAATATTTATTTTCATGAATAAAGATAATGAATGAATAAGAATATTATAAAAAAATAAAATATAGTAATGAAAACATAAGAATAAATAAAACATAATCATTACTTTGCACTTTCCTGGAGCAAAAAGAAAAACGAAAATTATTATTCATTAATATAAGTTCATTATCACTGTTGTTGCTGTTATCATAAGATTGTTTAATGATATAAAAATTGAATAAATCAGGTTAGATTACAATAAAACAAAATAGTTGTATTAAAGCTTCGAAAGTATATGTTATAAATTAGGCGTTAAACTTAAGAACGCCTCTCTTCTGAAAGCAAAAACATTGACTTCATTTACTTTTCTCTGATATAAAAAAACAAACGTTAAATTATAAGAGAGTTACTATTTCCTTATATTAAATTTTAATTCACCTTATCATAAATAATAATAATAATAATAATAATAATAATAATAATAATAATAATAATAATGATAATCCGACGTGAAATCTTTCAAGGAGACTTTCTGTCTCCCCTTCTGTTTTGTTTGTCCTTAATCCCCCTTACGCATGAACTTAACAACAGTAGCTATGGTTACAAAATAAATATCAAAATATTCAATCACCAACTATACATGGATGATCTCAAACTCTTTGCCAAAGACGACAATGAGTTGAAGTGCCTCCTTAATATTGTAAAATACTTTAGTGACGACATAGGTATGAACTTCGGATTAGATAAATGTGCTAAAGTAATATTCAAGAAAGGTAGAATTTTAGAATCACCCTTAATTGATTTAGATTTTGTCACGAAGATTAGAGAATTGGAGCATGATGAAGCTTATAAGTACCTAGGAATTAGTGAGGGAGATGGCATACAACACCCCCAAATGAAGGAGAAGGTAAGAAAGGAGTACTACAGGCGTGTACGCCTGGTACTAAATACCGAGCTAAACTCTAAAAAACGAATATCAGCCATAAATACCTTGGCTGTTCCTGTGGTGCAATACAGCTTTAATGTTCTTAACTGGACCATAGCTGAAATTAAGCGAATGGATGCCAAAACGAGAAAGATCCTCACTTGCTACCGCATGCATCATCCCAAAGCTGATATTGATCGCCTGTATGTGCCCAGATCCGAAGGAGGCAGAGGACTAGTTCAACTAGAACTATACTACAAAACTTCAACAATTGTCCTCCAAAGATACTTGGAAAATACAGAAGACTGGATGATGGTATGTGTCAAGGAACATGAAAGTAGCAAGTGTCTTTACTCTGTAGTAAAGGAAGCCGACAAATTCAAAATGGAGTTTTAAATGGGCGCAGAAATATAAATACATCACTGTACACCGGCTGAAGCTGCAAAATACTTGAAAAATGCGACCGACCAGATACAGAAACAATGGCAAGATAAACTGCACCACGGCCAATACTCTGCCCGTACCAAACAAGCTGACGTAGACAAAAACCGCACCCATCAGTGGCTACGTAGTGCAGGGTTGAAAGCTGAAACTGAAGGTTTTATCATTGCTACACAGGACCAATGCTTGTTAACTAGGAATTATCAAGCACATATACTAAAATACTGTGTTAGCCCAAAATACAGATTCTGTGATAAATATCTAGAAACCATTGATCATCTTGTATCAGGTTGCACGATATTGGCACCCACTGAATATAAAACCCGGCATGACAGAGTGGGCCAATATCTGTACTGGAAAATTTGCAACTCCTACGGGAAGGAAACTGAAAGAAACTGGTACGAACACCACCCAGACCCTGTTACAGAGATAGGACCTGTTACTATTCTACACAATACACACTAACAGAACCATCAAAGCCAACCGCCCAGACATTGTTATTAAAGACCACAAACAAAATAAGTGCCTCCTTATTGATATGGCAGTCCCTGCAGACTGCCATGTATCTTTGAAGATATTCGAAAAACTGTCAAAATACAAGAACCTTGAAATAGAAATCTAAAAATGTGGCACATGGGAACATCAACAATCCCTGTTGTAGCTGGAGCCGCTGGACTGGTTGGAAAAGATTCCAGTAGGCTAATTGAAAGGATCTCTGGAAGTTCATGCCTCAAAGAGATAGAAAAAATTGTTCTGACAAGTACAGCCCACACTTTACGAAGGGCTTTATCTATGTAATTATTTTTTGTCTTTGCAGTGGAAAGTGTCATGATGCCATTTCTAACCTTAGGTCCCCGGGCGGGACCCGGAAAGAAATGTTTAAACGGCAGATATCAAAGAAAATAAAAATAATAATAATAATAATTCCTTTATGGTTTTCATTAAGTCCATTTTCCTTCAAGGAGAGATAGAAATAATATCTTTAGGTTTTCAAAATCTGTACATTTAAGAAAGCTCAAAAATATTGTTAAGGCTTACTGTAAAAGTCAAGGGAAATTACTGAGGTTGATAAGTAATGTCGTTTCATGCCTTCATGTGAATAAAATGTTGTTACTGACGTTGTTGAATTTTTATTTTTTATTTTTTTATATATATTTGCTTAGTTTTTATATTATTATTATTATTATTATTATTATTATTATTATTATTATTATTATTATTCATTAATTTATTTTACTTTGATAATTATTTATGGATTTATTTATTTTAAACTTGCAGCTATACACAGCTGGTCGATCAGAAAAAGCATTCAATTAGAATGGAGCAAAAACAGCATCATGTTTAAATGTAACAGAGACTATCTTCCTCAAGTACCATAAAGTACTTTCATTAAAAAAACATTTTGAATTAATGCGGTTACTGATATAAAAGATGTAATCTGTATTTATTCAATCGAAGTTAGCCGAGGACATGAAGGGTTAAAACAGGTAAAATTAAGACTCACTTCAGACCACAATAATTTTGGAATTTTCGTAATTCAATTTGTCAGTGTTCTACCAGAATGTAAAAGAGGATACATTTATGAAGCATTTGTAAAGTTTGATGAAAATTGGTTGAAAAATCAACGAAAAATAAGAAAGAAACCAGTAAAAATTTACGCGTGTTTTTAATATATGGGTGGACTCAGTTATCAAGTTAAATGACTCTTAAACAATCAACTTTTGTTGGCTACAATTGAGTGAAGTTTATATTAGATTGCTTGAAAATTGAGTTTTTAGTTTAAAAATTTGTGTTGAAATTGATTAGTGTTATTTTTTATTTGTTTGCATACATTGGCTTAGTTCTTATATTATTATTATTATTATTATTATTATTATTATTATTATTATTATTATTATTATTCATTATTTTATTTTTCTTTAATAAATTATTTATGGATTTATTTGTTTCAAATAATAAAAGATTTTGATTAAACCATCTTCTAAGTGTGTCATTCTTGTGTCATTTATTTTTGAGCGTCTTTAAATTGAAAAAAGTGAAAAGCTAACAATATTTCTGTGATATTTATAAATACGTTTTGCAAAATAAAATCCATCCTTATATTTGGCTTGATAAATTGCATCATAGGACGAAACGCGTTATGTAAGGAAATGTCTTCTTTGTGTCATTATTTACACACACACACACACACACACACACACACACACACACACACACACACACACATATATATATATATATATATATATATATATATAATAGTGAATGTACTTAATATCCAACGTCGATATCACTACTCGGAAATTCATGCAATTAATGCAATCTGCTGAAGTATTTGTGCGTGTATGTACATTATTCTTACCCATTATATATATATATATATATATATATATATATATATATATATATATATATATATATATATATATATACCCATTATGAAATGGACAAAGTCCGACAATTATTTTAAGACATTTTTATGTTTATACATTCTTTTTATAGATACAAATATTTAAGTAAATTCTCTGGCACTCCTTATTACTGGTTCCAATATTGTATTCATTTCTATGCTTGGTCGGCTCAGGGGACTTTTGTGGCCGAGCATATGTTCTGATTCCTTCAGTTTACGAATTTTCCAATGGTGTTCTTTGACTATGATCTCAACCTGATCCTACAGAGGGTGGTGATCTCCTTTCTCTCTCCATATGTTGTCAGCCACGCCTGATGTTTCCACTTCCCCTCGTGTTACAGCTTTCTGGTGTTCTTGAAGCCTTACCTTAAGGGGGCGAACTGTCTCCCCTTTATATTTTTTCCGCAGTTTCACAGGATAGCGTACACACAGTCTTTAGTCATGTTCTCCACTATGGGGGGAGGGTCACATATTAATCTGTTCTATTGACAGTCATAAACTGACCACCTGATTTTAAACAAAGCAACTTATAATCCGCTGGCTAATGATCTAACCACTTGTAGGATTTTGTTGTCCCTTTCTTTATTAAAACAATAACGAAATATTATTTTCTTCAAAAGGATTTTCTGTTTTTTACTCATAGCTAGAATGAAAGCGTCTTGACACTGATGATCTCGTCCTTCAATCATACATTCCCATTGTAACACAATATTCTATGATGTCCGTATTCCATCATGTCCGTATTCCATCATGTCCATATTAATGATGTCCATATTTCATGATGTCATTCCATGATGTCCGTAGATTTTATTACGTTCATTTTAATTTGTCTCTGTGTTTATTATAATGCGTTATTGTTGTAGCATACATACGGACGATAATGGGCATGTTTCCATTCACATAAATACAGTAGTAAATACTGTATGTTGGTCTGCAGTTAGAGATTCGTCTCCAGCTGTGCTGGTCAAACTCTCTGCCTCCGAGCTGAGGAGGCTATGTCGAAGGGCAGAGTCTCGCCTCGGGAAGCAGCTACCCGACCGCGTTTTATACGGGGCCTACGGGGAAATTTTGACCGAGCCTACGTACTCGGATATCCCACATTATATTCGGCCTTGTGCCAGATTTGACCGCGTGGGGTCGTTGGTAGATATCCTGCAGTTAGAGATTCGTCACCAACTGTGCTGGTCAAACTCTCTGCATCCGGACAGAGAGGATACCCAGACGACGCTATGTCGAAGGATGGAGTGTCGTTTCGGGAAACAGCTACCCTACCCCGTTTTATACAGGATCTACGAGGAAATTTTAACCTAGCCTACCGGCTCGGCCTTGTACCACATCTGACCGCGTGGGACAGTTGGTAGATATCCTACAGTTGGAGACTCATTGTAGAATTCACTTAACTCATTTCTAGCCGTTGACTACTTCTTCTACGCGCCGCTGGTGAATCTTATATGTGTTGTTCTTGTCCTAAGTATTATCCTTCATTATCAACCTTCGTTTGGTTATTGTATTCAGTAACCTTCCCTAGGTTACAACAGTTATTATAATGTGTTTTTATTTACTTTTAATTGCGGTTTATAGGTCCAACTGATTATTTCATTTTATGTCAGCCAGCCAATCTTCAGTATGAATTATACCATTATTTTTTTAACCCATTATTTGCCAATTCATTTTTTACTTTTTAGTTTGTTCATATTATAAATTTTATTTGATTAAATTAAATAAGTCTGATTAGATCTAATCATTTTATAGCTGTAAATGTGTTGTAGTTCAAAGAGTAAAAACCTGTAGCAGATGTTTTAATCAGAAACATCTTGGGCATACATATTTAGTAAAATTAGCTTCGTCTGACACAAGCTCTTGAGCATTAAACAATCGATGCAAATCAATGTTATTACATTTCATAATACTCTGCTCCTTGATGGTAGAGGACACTCTATGCAAAGATTTTGATACTTTCAGGTTGTCACTGAGTCATGGGGTCCTATATGAAAGAGCAATCCAAATAAATCATTGCTTATCTGGGCATTGAATCTCCTAAAACTTCCTCGTCGATTTGTGGATGTTTGTAAGAGTTGCTACAATACCCGACGTTGATCAGCGACTCTACCAGTTTCGCTAAAAAGATTAATTAGACGTTCAATGGTTGGCGTTCGATAGGAAGTCCGAATAGATCCTGCCTATTGACTTCCCCTGTTACAGATCAGTGTGTAGTACCTGTTTACCTATATCTGAACACCAAGGTAACTCGTTCGTCCTTTGTTAGCCTTTCAGCCATCTTAATTCGTCAAAATTGTTTCCGCAAAATAAAAAATATCGGAATAAATTAATCATTTAAAACATGATTAATTAATTAACATTTTCCTCAACACACACACACACACACACATATATATATATATATATATATATATATATATATATATATATATATATATATATATATATATATATGAAGAAATATAAAGAAATATACTTTTAAGGTGTGCTATATTTATGGGATAAAGAGAGAGATAGAGAGAGAACGAGAGAGAGAGAGAGGAGAAGATGATTCATACCTTTCCCAAGGATATTAGCACGTAAGTGTATGTCATGTATTCGACTGGAATCCGAACTCGGATCTCCGATTCCTCAATCTGTACCCCTATTCATTACCCCCAGTGTGCCTCCCAATTCATCGCATTCACTTACGTGCTAATACCTTTAGGAAAGGTATGAATCCTCTTCTACTGCCTCCAGATATGGGTAATTGCAGGACAGTCGGGTTCTATAGTCTTAGATGGCACCTGGTCTAGGAGAACAACTACTCTGAATTCAAAACCTGCGGAGAGTCGTTTGGGGGCCTTGTGGCACACGGTGCACCAGGTCTCTGTATTCAGCTCTTCAAAAAGTGTGTTTTGTTCTGTACAAAACCTTCACCACTATAATCAAATCATATGTGCAGGTTGTCCGGCTGTCGGTTTCTAGGAACTGAAGTGTCTGACCCACATATGTTGTAAAAGGGTCTCCGGTCGGCACGGGTTAAAAGTCCGCGTCAATTAACGACGGGAGAATCCTTTATATATATATATACAGTGTAACCCAAATTAGAGCCATACTTACGTAAACAAAAGATAATATATATATATATATATATATATATATATAATATATATACAGTGTAACCCGGATATAAGAGAGTTGTCGGGACCGGAGAATAAGTCTCTTATATCCGAATTCCTCTTATATCCGGGTTTGGTCTGTTATATATACATTAACACAGGCTCTAATTTGGGACCAGATAAAATCGCTCTTATATCCGGGTTTCTCTTATATCAGGGTCTCTTATATCCGGGTTACGCTGTATATATATATATATATATATATATATATATATATATATATATATATTGCAAGGAAAAAATAAAATTTATTTCTTATAGGCATTATGAAAATAAAAAATAAGAGATGAAAACACAGACAAGACATTTCATGTTTTAATGTTTTAATTGCATGTAGGGAGTTTGTGCGAGTAAATGTAATTTTGAAATAAATTATTATTATGTTCCCAGTCGACCCTGATGAGATTGGGAACGAAACCAGTTGGTTTGTCTTGTTTGTGTTTTCATCTCTTATTTTTTATTTTCATAATGCCTATAAGAAATAAATTTTATTCTTTCCTTGTAATATTACGGTTTTCTACCTCCAACAATTTATTTAAATATATATATATATATATATATATATATATATATATATATATATATTATACATTACAAATGTAATAAAACTCGTTGTCTTGTTTGCAAACACTTAATAACCGATAGTGTATTTTCTGTACCCAACACCAATATCAAAATACATCCACCTCGCCTCACCTGTGATAGCCATAGCATAATCTACCTATCTATTCTGCACAATATGTCCCAATAGTGGATATATTGGTGAATCTGGAATTAATTTTAGATTTCGTTTCAACAATCATAAACTATCCATACGTCAAAACAATCCTTATTCCCCCATAGCTGAACACTTTAACCAATCAAGACACTCATTAGACAACTGTAAATGTTTATTGATAGATTCCGATTTTAGTTCAACATACACACGCAGAAAAAAAGAGAAATACTGGATTTTAAAATTAGACACATATAAACTAGGGTTAAACAAAGACTTGGGAATTTTAAATCTGTATAAATATTTCAATAGTTAAAAAATTTCTTTAGATATAGTTTAAAAAAAAACCTTTATAAACAACATCTAAAATATTATCGTTAGATTTACGTTAGAAATATTCAAACACAGTTGCATTCCACATCACGTGACGTCCGCGTCTCGCGACGGACGCTACTTGAAAACAAACTTCTAAATACAGTTATTTAATTAATTTCTGACGAAAGATCGGGGCGATCTGAAATATCAAATATATATATATATATATAAATATAAATAAATACTTTCACAAAAAAACATTCAATTTTTTTTTCTTTTAATTTGCAAATTTTCAGTTGTTTTCTCCATATTATATATATATATATATGTCTATATTTCTTAGAACAGGTATCATGTACATTATTTACATTATTCGGACTATTGTCCTCATCTTTGTCACCATATTAATTACAACGTTTCGGCCGTTGTACGCTCCGGCCTTCTTTATGTGGTTAAAATGTTGAACTGAACCCTTTATTTCCCTCACTGTGGTAGACTATTCTAGTTCCACGTTATTTAATGGATGTCAGTTATCAGTTATCTCCTGTTAATTTCCCTCTGAAAGTTCTCCACTGCCTTAACCGTGTATTGAACTCACACTCTTTGGGTCCTGTCACTGGATCTAACTAACGCCTTTATCCACAGTGGATAAAGGTGTTAGTAAGAACATATAGATCAATTAATATTTCATACCTTACAAATATTTAAGTAAAATGTTACGGATTTATTTTTTCAGAGGCATTTCTTATTTTTATCAAGACGATCAACTTAAAATATATATAAACAAGTAAAAACACTTCCAGTGTCAGTGGGGATGTGCGGGTGGTACAACGACAGCTCGGAATGAATAATCAGGAAATCGCGTTCGAATTCCAGTTGGGGTCATTATATTCCCATACACACAAATGACCTTGGGCAACGTATGAATCAATCTCCTGTCCCCAGCTATGGGTTAAAAAGTATGACTTTTATCCGGAAAATTATTTTTATTCTTCAAAAAAATTGTTAATGCAATATTATATAACTATATGCAAATATATAAGAATTATTCTTACAATACAAAAATAATATTTTCAGCGTTAAATAACCAACAAAGGGTTGATAAACTGTAAAAAAACAAGCTGTCAATGACGTACCATTGATAGACATTTATTGAGTCCAGAAATTACCTGACTCCTTGTGTCATGTATTATCATGACAAAAAGGAAAAAATATCAAAAATTGAGTATCTGGGTTCGAGCTGGTAGTTCTTTTAATTTCTAGCCTTGATAGAGTTCGAAATTGTTTACGTCATCTTCTGGAGGTCACCTCTTTCACCTCAGACTACAAGGTCGCCAGCCTATCACTATAACTGCTCAGATGAGACCCATTCCTTAGTTCCACCGTGTCAAACATTTACAACCTGCCATGATACATCCACGGAGCCGAATCACCCTTATTTCTTCCGTATTCCAACCCAGTTGAACTTTTTTCCCAACAACTACAACTTTCTGGAATAAACTCCCGCGGGAGTGCTTCCCTGAACACTTTAAAATTTATCACTTCAAATCAGATCAATTGTTATCTCTTCTCTTTATCCTCATAATCTCAACTTCTTATCACCTTCTCATCCATGACTATTTCTACTTTAACACTCTATCTTGAGTAGTTCTCGGGCCTTGTATGTTGTGAAATTAAGTTAAAGAAATTCTCAAGTCCATTGAAAGTTTCTAAGTTGCTCTTAGCTCCCCTATCTATAGGCTTCTCAAAATGGATGACAACATTTCACAAAAGCGCTTCTCTGACGTCAATCAGCCTTTACTTTGTGTCAAAATTTCTCAAGAGATTCTTCTAAAAGCGTCATTCTCTAAAGAGCAATCAATAATAGAAACGATAAGAAAAAAACTAAAATTCCTATTCAAAGCCAATGTGTCAGTAATGAAGCCTCGTTTTCGTCTTTTATTTCTGTTTATTTTTCAATCCTGTGCATGAACGGAAGTGCACGCTCTAAGAGAAGAAACGTGAAAAATGGACCATTTTGGAGAATTTATCAAAATAGAAATAGAAAAAAAAATTGCTGGCCTATCAGAAATCTAAAAGAGAATTCTTGATGCCTTTAAAACTCCGAATAGTCAGGAAAAATTTATCTAGAAATTTAATTTCTGTAAGCTCACATGTTTCATAGATTTTCTTGTTCATTTAACGAATTTTCAGGTCTCAGTAGGTTTTATCTCGTATCACAGCAAAGATGTCCCCACGATGAACCGGCATCTTCACCTTAATCAAACGTTAGTTGCTACTAACAAACCTACCAGCCAAAGTGAAAAACAAAATGTTATACTCCGACTCACATACTCTCAAGGACAGCAAGGAGAAATAAAAGACTCACAACGGACAATGATTTAATATAAATTTTGACACTATTTTGAAAGCCTGCCTTCCAACCAATCAATTTGTCTGGATGATTCGCAAGTAAGTAATATAAGTAAAGCTAGGCGTCCATTTTAAATCTATATGTACTGCAAATATGAAATCTTGATAGCCAGGCCTCACCCCTATCCCTGTCTACTTGAGGCAGCATCCATTGATGATAGACTGAGGAATCTCTGCACAGCTATTGATCACTGTGCCTCCCGATAGAGTAATGCAGATATGATCGAGGATATTGAATGAAGGAAGAGGTCGGGGCTAACGCCTCCTATAGTTGGTGGCACATTTATGATTCATTGCTTATTTCATATACAGAAAGTTTCTTACATATTGATAATACATCATAGCGAAATGGCCGGTTCTTCGGTCGACTCTTCGATGTCGAATCAGCTCGAGTTTCGACAACGATACCCTGGCAATCTATCATTAGGCTAACGTTGTCCTTATTTTTCTTCTTTGAAACAACACCAAATAAAACACTTTAAAGAGCTCCAAATACAATTCTGGTCGATATAAAACTGAGTGGTGATGTCTATTTAGAATTCGAAGGTGTATAATTTAATATGTAATTATATATATATATATATATATATATATATATATATATATATATATATATATATATATATATTTTAGAATTGGACATAGTCCGACAATTTATTTAAAGACATTTATATATATTATGTTTAACGTTCTTTTTATAGATACAAACATATCAAATAGAGCATTTGCTTAAATACTTGTATCTATAAAAAGAACGTTAAACATAATATATATAAATGTCTTTTTATATATATATATATATATATATATATATATATATATATATATATATATAAGGGAATCTGTCTATGTTTCTGAGATGAGGTATTGTAATTATTTACGCTATTTACAGTGTTCGGACTGTTGTCCTCATCTTTATTGCCATAGTCACGATGTTTCGGTCGTTATACGCTCCGGCCTTCTTCAGGATCTGTCTATATTTCTGAGATGAGATATTGTAACTATTTACACTATTTACATTGTTCAGATTGTTGTCCTCCTATTTGTGGCCATTTTTCATGGTGTTTCGGTCTTTGCACGCTCTGTCCTTCTTCAGGATCTGTCTATATTTCCGAGATGAGGTATTGTAAATATTTATATTGTTCGAACTGTTGTTTTCATCTTTGTTGTGATATTCCCGACGTTTCGGGCGTTATACGCTCCGGCCTTCATCAGAGGATTCAAATTTCCAACCGAAATCTGTAAATAGTGTAAAATTACTGCAAGATGCAAAATCTTAATGAATCAGCGCATATGCTAGTCCCCAAAAAGGGAAATAATTGAAACTGAGGCATCCGGAAAAGGCATGGCACGTGGAACTAGAACACTCTACACCGGTGGACGAAATAAAGAGTACGGTACGAAATTCCAATCACCTGAAGAAAGCCGGAGTGTACAACAACCGAAACGTCGAACAATGTAGTGTAAATCATATATTAAGGTATCCTAAAATAATTACATTTTACCCGAAATGATATAACATG
This sequence comes from Acanthosepion esculentum, assembly GCA_964036315.1. Classification (NCBI taxonomy): domain Eukaryota; kingdom Metazoa; phylum Mollusca; class Cephalopoda; order Sepiida; family Sepiidae; genus Acanthosepion; species Acanthosepion esculentum. Next base: position 19,405,511 of record OZ038508.1, on the reverse strand, counting down.
TAAGTTTAAAACAAAGAAAAGAGTACTGAATTGTTATTTAATATCAGTTTATCTATATTGCGGTGAATGCTGGACAGTCTCCTCACATATGAAAACGAGACTTGAGGCAACAGAAATGTGGTTGTGCAGAAGGATACTGAGAATACCATGGACCGAACACGTGGGCAAATAAGTTTTAAGGAAAATAGAAGCAATAAGTCACTTATAATTATCATCAGGAAGAGACAGTTAAAATTTCTAGGGCACATAATGAAGAAAGAGGGCTCGGAAAATGTGATACTCACCGGATATAATAAAGTCAAGAGAGACAGGAAAACAACACATAACTTACCTAGCGAGCATGATGGCGGAACAAAGTTTAGGAGAGATAACAAAAAGATAAAATATATGAAGAGCTACAAAGGACAGGAAATTGTGGAGAGTCATTAACGTTTACCTCCAGATGGAACACAGTACATAGAAGTAGAAACAAAAGAGGTTAAAATTATCAAAATAATAGGGTGTCCAAAAAGTAATTACATTTGACCAGAAAGGATAAAAAGGTTAAAGAGAAGATAAAATTATACTGCCAGTTTGTCTCTATTAACAACACTTATAAACAGGTAAAATTTAATTTTCTAAACATCACTGATTTGTCGCAGTTAGCTCCTCCTCAGTTCCTTAATCCTTCAACAGGGGTCTCTCTCCACTGAGTATAAATACTGGCTGACCCTTCTCTCTCTCTCTCTCTCTCTCTCTCTCTCTCTCTCTCTCTCTCTCTCGACACAGGCCTTGGGCCGCCACCTCGCGTGGAGATGAGGTAAAATCTCTCTTTTTCGACTTAGGCCTTGGGCCGCTATCTAGCGCGGAGGTGAGGTAAAATCTTTCTTTTTCCACTTACACCAATATGTGACCTCTCACAGAACAGCGTTTCCCAAATTCTGGGAACGCGCTAAGAACAATACACGTACGTACGAACATTTACAACACACACGCATAGTTTCTCCATACAAACTCTATGTAACAGTTCATGTCTTTGTTTAACTTGTTTTGTTATTAATATATATTTGTTTACCCATGTATATCGATCTTGTTTGTTTTCTTTGTCTTCTTTGGACTTAATTAAAGTCCGACATTCTCATGTACCTGGACCCGCCCGCAGGAAAGTTTAACCTTCTGATATCTCTTCACATCTTCACCCGCACGGCCCGCTACAGATTACTGTGATAGAAAACTTCCTTACTTTGTTGTATGATTTGCAAACTATACAGATATCACGTGACCATCTTGAAAGGTTAAAGAAGTGAGAGCAAGATCTGAGAACAACATATGGGTTGATTGGAAGTATTCTAAAATATTTGACCATCTGTCACTTCTCTCTTACTATCTCTCCCTGTAAACTGTTTTATTTGTCAATTACAATTTGACAGATCAATTATTGGTCTGTAAATTGTCAGTGTTTGGTCAGTATTTCATCCACTAAGAGACATATATATATATATATATATATATATATATATATATATATATATATATATATATATATATATATGTTAATGCATGTTTCATTAAATAATAGACAAGTTTTGTCTATTTATTTTAAGTTCCTTTCGTATTGTCTGATAAGCTTAATCACATTATCGTTGAAAGACGAAAGGAAAACACCATATTGACACATGTTTGAATCCAATCTAAGCTTTCGCCTTACATAAGCCATTATCAAAGATGGCAATTTTAGTAAATCAAACAACACATATACGAAACCACAATAATGGCCCGCTGTTGCTGTTTGAATAAACTAAAAGTAACGACAAACTCTTATTTACGAGCCAAGGAAGCAAGAAAAGCGTCGTAGCTCGTAACGTCACACGTGACCACGCGAGAGTGAAAACGAGAAGTATTAAGTATGGGACGCCATTGGTATAAACCAATGGCTTCTGCTATAGATTTTCCGGAACTGAGTACGCGGGCAGGCATGTTGTTTTTAAATGTTAGAGTTATCAGTTAAATGTGGAGTTAAGCGTCTTGAAAACGAGTTTGTGGTGTGACCAACATAAATATTATTTAATCCATTGGAGATACATTCTCTCAAAGGGCACTTGAATTTGTACACTATGTTAGTTTTTTGCAAATCGCTAACGGGTAGGGGGAAGACATTTAAAACAACATGCCTGCCCGCGTACTCAATTCCGGAAAATCCTTGTTGACAACACAATTATACTTAAACATGAAAATAATAAACAAAATTAAAAATCCTTGAAGCTATATACATAAAACAGTTGAAAACAAACCTGACAAAATGAACTATGAAATCTCCACAAACATTCTTAAATGCCTATAATCTATAGCAGAAGCCACGACGCGTTTTTCGCTTCCTTGGCTCGTAAATAAGAGTTTGTCGTTACTTTTAGTTTATTCAAACAGCAACAGCGGGCCATTATTGTGGTTTCGTATATGTGTTGTTTAATTTATTAAAATTGTCATCTTTGATAATGGCTTATGTAAGCCGAAAGCTTAGATTGGATTCAAACATGTGTCAATATGGTGTTTTCCTTTCGTCTTTCAACGATAATGTGTTTAAGCTTATCAGACAATAAACGAAAGGAACTTACTTAAAATAAATATACAAAACTTGTCTATATTATTTAATGAAACATGCATTAATGAAAAATTGCTGCCGAAATATACACAATTTAAACATATATATATATATATATATATATATATATATATATATATATATATTTCATCTACTGTTTTACTGCTATATACATGACTACTGGTATATGCCGGGTGATAATGGGGATTATGGCTACGTTTTACTCCGGGTTCAGTATTCCATATCTGGTTTGAAAATTATCCCCCCCAATGACTAAATTTCTCCATGTGGCCCAAATGAAGACTTTTCAATTTTCAAAAGAGGAGACCTTAACGTTTCTAAAAAAATCATCATTTACATTATTCAGACTGTTACCCTCATCTTCATTACTATATATTCCCTTTATTTCGTCCACCGGGATAGAATGTTCTAGTTCCACGTGCCATACCTCTTCCGTCAGTTATTTCCCTTCAACTCAACTCTCCAAGTTTTTTTTTGGTTCACCACCACTGTGGCCTGTTACTGAACTCACAAGTCTTTGGGTCTAGTCAAGTGGATAAAGATGTTGGTTAGATCCAGTGACTAGACTCAAAGAGTTGCGAGTTTAGTACCAGGCCACAGCAGTGGTAAACCAAAACTTGGAGAGTTGAGTTAAATGGAAATAACTGAGACATCCGGAAGAGGCATGGCACGTGGAACAAAAACAATCTACCCCTGGGCGAAATAAATGCTTCGGTCCGAAATTTCAATCACCTTATGAAGGCTGGAGCGTACAACGGTCGAAACGTTGTGAATATGTTAATGAAGATGAGGATAGCAGTAATACCTCATCTCAGAGATATAGACAAATATTCATATTTAGCTTGGTAACATTTTTTTTTTCGGTGAACATTGATCAATCTAACAGACTAAGATGTAAGTTAAATTTACTTAAATATTATTTATCCAAGATTTAATCAGGTTCATTTTCAACGATTTCAGTCCAACAGGAAGGCAGATGTTCAATTCCTGGTTTTAAAAAAAATGTTTTTTCCTCTGAGCAAATTTTGTGAGGTACAGTGGCCGTTAATAATTAAGTATAACTCAAGACTTCAATGTTAAGATAAAACAGTATTTAATTCCAACTGCAAATAAATACTTAACAAGAACAAAGAAGTAAAAGTCAACCAAAGATAATTAACCATTTCAGTGAATACCTTGTTATTCGCGCGGCTTGGCTCAACGTCCGGTAAATCCTAAATCAAGACCCAAATCATCGACGCACAATAATTCACATTAGTTCTACTGGCTAGTTCTCTCATTAGTCACTCAATAATCACTGCAGTCAGTAGCCTGATATCGCTATTTATACACCTGTCAGGTAACATATATTTATAAGTCCAGAGTGTCACGCTCGAACCTCGCTGACAACAAACTTGGAAGATTGCTGACAAATTCTTTGTTTTTGCGTTAACGTCATTGACGAGAAAGGCGACGCCAGGAACTCTTATGAACTGAAAGGTCAGGATGATTTTGTTCTTGCCTATTTTGTTCCAGATTTTATTGTATTGAATAAAAAGTTTCTGGATTCAGAGTATTTATTCAGCGTCTCCGATTGTATTCTAACTTTTCTATGTATATAAAATATCTGTTTCAATAGTTGAAAAATGAATGAAATTAGTTTAAATGTTCTAGCAGTAATAAAATGTTATATAGATTTAATCAAATGAGAATCTGTTGGTGTTAAATCTGCTGACTATAGGACATGTTGAAAGATTTCTTATCCTAACGACTGTATTTTTTTTTTTTGGTTTTGCAGAATTGTGCGCCATTGCATTGTCATACTGGAGAATAACCCATATTTTCTATTTTACTTTCACTGTTATACTTTGTTTACTCGATCAGGTTGCTGGCAAGAAACGCGTGCAATCTGCCTATGTTCCACTAACCTGTAATAGCTTTCATATTCCACCAGATAGATATAAATTAATTCTGCGGAAATGGTCCTGGTTTGGTGTTGGCACTGTCTCCTTCTTTTATGATTACCGTTGTCCTTTTCCTTTTCTGTTGACATTCAAAATCTATTTTCAAAAATGTGTTTAGCATTCTTAGAAAACCTACAGGTGTAGAATATTGTGTTAAGTTCTCAAGCGAAATCCATAGGACAGTGTTTCCCAAAATTTGTTCGCGCCCCTCAAAATTTCATGCGATAAAAAGTACATTTAAAAATAAAAAATTAAAAAAAACAAAGGGGGGTTAAAGGGAGATAACTGCGGATTCAAAATCAGAACATTATCATTGATAACTCTCTCCTCCAATTTGCGGAGCCTAGTTACTATATTCTTAATACTTGATATAATGCAAAAATATCACAATGATAAAATCAGTCAATAATTATTTATAATTATTTATACTGACAGTCATGCATGCAATTACACGTAATCCATAATAATATTTTAAATTTTAAAATCTTTCCTGCACTCCTTATTACTTGTTCCCATATTGTATTCATTTCTATGCTTGGTCGGCTCAGGAGATTTTTGTGGGCTAGCATATGTGCTGATTCCTTAAGTTTACGAATTTTCCAATGGTGTTCTTTTTCACTGGATCTAACTAACGCCTTTTTGGCATATGACTGGCTTTGTTTGATTTGGTCTGTTTTGTTTTACGGCATATCAAACTCATTGGGTTATTTAATGCCGACAATATTTTTAATGCTAGCTTTCAAAAATGCATTGCTGCTAATTTATTTTTTCAAAAATATATTGCTGGCAGTATTTCTTTTTCAAGAATGTATCACCAGTAATATTTCTTTTTCAAGAATGTATTGCTGATAATATTTCTTTTTCAAGAATGTATTGCTGGTAATATTTCTTTTTCAAGAATGTATTACCAGTAATATTTCTTTTTCAAGAATGTATTGCTGGTAATATTTCTTTTTCAAGAATGTATTGCTGGTAATATTTCTTTTTCAAGAATGTATTGCTGATAATATTTCTTTTTCAAGAATGTATTGCCAGTAATATTTCTTTTTCAAGAATGTATTGCTGATAATATTTCTTTTTCAAGAATGTATTGCTGGTAATATTTCTTTTCCAAGAATGTATTACCAGTAATATTTCTTTTTCAAGAATGAATTGCTGGTAATATTTCTTTTTCAAGAATGTATTACCAGTAATATTTCTTTTTCAAGAATGTATTGCTGGTAATATTTCTTTTTCAAGAATGTATTACCAGTAATATTTCTTTTTCAAGAATGTATTGCTGGTAATATTTCTTTTTCAAGAATATATTGCTGGTAATATTTCTTTTTCAAGAATGTATTGCTGGTAATATTTCTTTTTCAAGAATGTATTGCTGGTAATATTTCTTTTTCAAGAATGTATTGCTGGTAATATTTCTTTTTCAAGAATGTATTGCTGGTAATATTTCTTTTTCAAGAATGTATTACCAGTAATATTTCTTTTTCAAGAATGTATTGCTGGTAATATTTCTTTTTCAAGAATGTATTACCAGTAATATTTCTTTTTCAAGAATGTATTGCTGGTAATATTTCTTTTTCAAGAATGTATTGCTGATAATATTTCTTTTTCAAGAATGTATTGCTGGTAATATTTCTTTTTCAAGAAAGTATTGCTGGTAATATTTCTTTTTCAAGAATGTATTGCTGGTAATATTTCTTTTTCAAGAATGTATTACCAGTAATATTTCTTTTTCAAGAATGTATTGCTGGTAATATTTCTTTTTCAAGAATGTATTGCTGGTAATATTTCTTTTTCAAGAATGTATTGCTGATAATATTTCTTTTTCAAGAATGTATTACCAGTAATATTTCTTTTTCAAGAATGTATTGCTGATAATATTTCTTTTTCAAGAATGTATTGCTGGTAATATTTCTTTTTCAAGAATGTATTACCAGTAATATTTCTTTTTCAAGAATGAATTGCTGGTAATATTTCTTTTTCAAGAATGTATTACCAGTAATATTTCTTTTTCAAGAATGTATTGCTGGTAATATTTCTTTTTCAAGAATGTATTACCAGTAATATTTCTTTTTCAAGAATGTATTGCTGGTAATATTTCTTTTTCAAGAATATATTGCTGGTAATATTTCTTTTTCAAGAATTTATTGCTGGTAATATTTCTTTTTCAAGAATGTATTGCTGGTAATATTTCTTTTTCAAGAATGTATTGCTGGTAATATTTCTTTTTCAAGAATGTATTACCAGTAATATTTCTTTTTCAAGAATGTATTGCTGGTAATATTTCTTTTTCAAGAATGTATTGCTGGTAATATTTCTTTTTCAAGAATGTATTGCTGGTAATATTTCTTTTTCAAGAATGTATTACCAGTAATATTTCTTTTTCAAGAATGTATTGCTGGTAATATTTCTTTTTCAAGAATGTATTGCTGATAATATTTCTTTTTCAAGAATGTATTGCTGGTAATATTTCTTTTTCAAGAATGTATTGCTGGTAATATTTCTTTTTCAAGAATGTATTGCTGATAATATTTCTTTTTCAAGAATGTATTGCTGGTAATATTTCTTTTTCAAGAATGTATTGCTGGTAATATTTCTTTCTCAAGAATGTATTGCTGGTAATATTTCTTTTTCAAGAATGTATTGCTAGTAATATTTCTTTTTCAAGAATGTATTACCAGTAATATTTCTTTTTTAAGAATGTATTGCTGGTAATATTTCTTTTTCAAGAATGTATTGCCAGTAATATTTCTTTTTCAAGAATGTATTGCTGGTAATATTTCTTTTTCAAGCATGTATTACCAGTAATATTTCTTTTTCAAGAATGTATTACCAGTAATATTTCTTTTTCAAGAATGTATTGCTGGTAATATTTCTTTTTCAAGAATGTATTGCTGGTAATATTTCTTTTTCAAGAATGTATTGCTGGTAATATTTCTTTTTCAAGAATGTATTACCAGTAATATTTCTTTTTCAAGAATGTATTGCTGGTAATATTTCTTTTTCAAGAATGTATTGCTGGTAATATTTCTTTTTCAAGAATGTATTACCAGTAATATTTCTTTTTCAAGAATGTATTGCTGGTAATATTTCTTTTTCAAGAATGTATTGCTGGTAATGAAAGTGTAAAAATAGATATTAATTCCAGAAATACATTTTTAAAAAAATATTGCCAACAATACATTTTTGATAAAAGAAATATTACCAAAAATAGATTTATGACGGAAAAAATATTCCCAGCAACAAAAGATTTTTTAGCATTAAATAACCCATTGAGGTTGATATGCCGTAAAACAAAACAAACCAAACCAAACTATCGCTATGAATGTATTTTAAAATTTTCTTGGCATTAAATGACCCACAGAGTTTGATATGCCATAAAACAAAACAACCAACCAACCAGAAATAGATTTTTGGAAAAAAAGTATTGACAACAATGAAAATTTTGTGAGTATTAAATAACCCAGTATCTGTCCATATTTCTGAGATGAGGTATTATGTACATTATTTACATTATTCGGACTATTATCCTCATCATTGTTGCCGTATTTATTACAACGTTTCGGCCGTTCTACGCTCCGGCCTTCTTCAGGTGGTTGGAATGTTGAACTGAACCCTTTATTTCGCTCACTGGGGTAGACTGTTCCAGTTCCACGTGACATGTTTAATGAATGTCAGTTATCAGTTATCTCCTGTTAATTCCCCTCTGCAAGTTCTCCATTGCCTTAACCGGGTATTGAACTCACACTCTTTGAGTCCTGTCACTGGATCTAAACTTGAGGACATTTGCGTATGAATTTCTGGGTATTATAAACCTAATGTCTTCAGCACACACATTTTTTTACCAGTGCTCATATTGTAATTTTTGCTGTTATCATTGTATGTTTTAGGAGGACAACAACACCCAGTCTGCCTGCCTGATGTGAAGGGATTATCAGAGAAAATACAAAGGATCTGCGGTCCATATAACATCAGGACAACCTTCAAAAGCTGGACGACGATTCGCAGATATCTCTCCCGAGTAAGACCCCCCCCCCCATAGAGGAGAACATGACTAAAGACTGTGCAGCTGCGGAAAGAAATATAAAAGGGAGACAGGCCGCTCCCTTAGGGTAAGGCTCCAAGAACACCAAAAATCTGTAACACAAGGGGAAGTGGAAAAATCAGGCATGGCTGACCACATGTGGAGAGAGAATGGAGATCACCGACCTCTGTGGGATCAGATTCAGATCATAGACAAGGAACACCATTGGAAAATTCGTAAACTTAAGGAATCAGCACATATGCTTGGCCACAAAAATCTCCTGAGCCGACCAAGCATAGAAATGAATACGTTATGGGAACCAGTAATAAGGAGTGCTAGAGAAAAGCGATAATAACAACAAAAAGTTGCAATATGAGCTCTGGTAAAAACATGAATTTGATAATTTCAAAAATTGCAATATGAGCACGGGTAAAAATGGTTTCTGAAAACATTAGGTTTATAATACCCAGAAATTCATACACAAATGTCCTCAAGGACATTACACAGTGGATAAAGGCGTTGGTTATATCCAGTGACAGCACCCAAAGAGTGTGAGTTCAATACCCGGTTAAGGCAGTGGAGAACTTTCAGAGGAGATAACTGATAACTGGCATCCATTAAAAAACATGGCACGTGGGACTTGAACAGTTTACCCCAGTAAGCGAAATAAAGGGTTCAGTTCGACATTCCAACGACCTGAAGAAGACCGGAGCGTACAACGGCCGAAACGTTGTAATAAATATGGCGACAAGGATGAGGACAATAGTCCGAATAATGTAAATAATGTATATTATGTTGATATGCCATAAAACAAAATAAACCAAACCAATCTAAACCAAATACATATTCTATTCATACGAATCTATCCTAAAAATGTTGTCGGCATTAAACAACCCATTGAGGTTGATATGCCATAAAACAAAGTAAACCAAATCTACCAGGAATAGACTGTTTTAATGGTGAAAATCAAAATACGAACAATGCAAGGTGAAATTTTTAAGCTAAATGTGAATCCAAAAATTACGTGAAACAATACTTCAATACAATGAGAGACTATTTGATAATCCCAATGACGTAGATTACTTTGAAAACAAGACAAATTCGTTTGCCGAATTAATCCAATCTCTCGATGATCGAATTCTGTCTCTTATTATGAGAGAAGCCCCTTATGATGGCAGAAAAGCGTTCCAAATTTTGAGACAGCACTATTTATCAAAAGGAAAACCAAAACAATTTCCTTGTATTTTGAATTAACATCCTTACTATGTTAGACATAGTTAAAGGCCTAAAATTACTAATCCCTACTGTTTATGCATACGCCGAAACCGAATCACACATGCTGGGAAGCGTAAATGAATAGTTGTTTGTTTTCAATCTTCCGACAATTTTAAACAAAGTAGTACCTGTGCCATTTCCAGTAAAATACGCACAAAGCAAATTCACTGACAACACTTTCACCTTTCGCCATATTGTTAATAACTGACTTGAAGGCAACGGTATACAACTTTATGACTATTTAAAATTTTACTACAAAGACATAAAACCTGATAGACAACTTTGCCAATGCATCATATAAATATTAAATATTTTATGACTTAGAAAAATAATAAAAAATTCTGGCGTCCGAATAATTCGAATCTAGTCAATTTTTAATGTTGTGTTTATTTTGCTATTTTTATTGAATTACACGCTTCTGAAATGGCATATGAGCATTTAAGCGACACCAAATATCGTGTCAGACATTTTATATACAAAAACAAACATGTTTCTATCATTGATTGGTGAAATATATATTTTTTTCTTTAGTTTTTATTCATATTATCCTTTTTACAGATATACGCTATCGAAATTTTATGCACACACACACTGACACAGACATGCACACACATACCTATATATATATATATATATATATATATATATATATATATATATATTCAGTTGTATGAATATGAGTTTGTGACCCTGGGTTTAAACTGGTTTATTTTTGAAAAATTGAGTCTATCAGTTTGTCTGATGATCGCAAAATCATGAAAACCAGGGTTACAAACTTATATCCATAAAACTGAATATGTTATCTCTATCATCACTGATATTGAGCATCAATAAATACTGCGCATATAATATATATATATATATATATATATATATATATATATATATATATATATATATATATATATATATATATATATATATATATACGAGGGTCATTCAATAAATAAGTTGATTTTTTCGGTATAAAAATACAAATAGAAGCTTCACATGGATTTAATGTCTTTTGCAGATCTAAAAAAAAAACTTTGAGAGTTTTGGCGATTAACAAAGATGGCCGACCAAGAAGCATGCTCCAGGATTGAACAGCGGTCAGTTATCAAGTTTTTGGTTGCTGAAGGGTGCAAACCAGTTGAAATTCATAGGAGAATGTCAACTGTGTAGGGTGCCACATGTTTCAGCCCAAAAAGTGTCTACAAGTGGGCTAAATTGTTTAAAGAAGGACGGAGCAGTGTTGAGCATGAAGACAGTCATGGGAGGCCTACGGTAGTGAGGTCACCTGTGGTGATCGAATCAGTCAATGACCTCATTCAGTCTGACAGAAGGGTGACAGTGGATGACATTGCAAGGACTTTGAGCTTATCTGTTGGGAAAAACGCAGTGGTCATCAGTCAGAAGGAGTCATCTTGCATCATGACAACGCAAGGCCTCACAGCATCCCAAACGGTGCAGACCATCAACGAGCTGGGCTGGGAACTGCTCCCTCATCCCCCTTGCAGCCCAGACCTTGACCCTTCAGACTTTCACCTGTTTGGTCCCTTGAAAGTGTTCACGAGAGGCACGAAGTTTAAAAGTGACGATGAAGTCAAAAGTGTTGTGAGCGACTGGCTGAGACATCAGTCCAAAGTTTTTTACGCTGAGGGAATACGGAAGCTTGTGCACAGATGGAAAAAGTGTGTGACAGTGCTGGGAGACTACGTTGAAAAAAAAGTAAGCTTCTATCTGTATTAGAAGTCCTTATACCGAAAAATTCACCTTATTTATTGAATGACCCTCGTATATATATATATATATATATATATATATATATATATATATATATATATGTGTGTGTGTGTGTGTGTGTGTGTGTGTGTGTGTGTGTGTGCGTGTGTGTGTGAGAGAGAGAGAGAGAGTGTGTAGGACAGTTAAAATATCCGTTGGTAAGTAATCCAAGTAGATTCTATTAATATAAAATATTAAAACTGATCCACAAAAGAGAGCGTAATATAATTTTTATTATAGAGCATATAAGGGAATTACAATTAATGACATCCAAACGATTTACCTCATACAGATGATCATTTCGTCCATGGGAAAGAGGTTTTTCCCTGGACTTATCAATGCAAATACATTTACTAAAAGTTTTAGTAAATGTATTTGCATTGATAATTCTAGGGAAAAACTACAACTTTCCCATGGAAGAAATGATCATCTGTATGAGGTAAATTGTTTGAATCTCATTAATTGTAATTCACTGACACACGTGCGCGCGCACACACACACACACACACAAACACACACATATATATATATATATCAAGTATGTGGTACAGTTCAATTTACGACATGAATCATTCATACAAAAAACAGATATTGAAGTTAATGATATAAATGGCGAGAATACATCCTCTGCAAACAAATTTAATAAATGACATTAACCCTGAGCCTGTAAAATGAATGTTATGAACCCTGTTTATAAATTCCAGTTGCATAAGGTCTTTTTTAATTTTTTTACAAGCTTTCATTTGTTCCTACAGATATCATCAGGTATGAAAATATATTTGTTTTTTACATCCAGGTAATAACAGGACAACGAAAGAATAGGTGTACTCCGAAAGATGTTTTAAGAAATGCTTTATTGTTAATTGTAAGAAATTTAGGATCGTGCGGTCGCAACGCTGAGGTTGAATTTTTAAATTTTAAGATTGTGCGTTTTTGTACTAATATGGTAATAGGAGAATTCTTTTGTACTGGTAGGTTTTTCAGTCAATGTGGCATGAACTAAATTGTTCAATAAATAGAGGAAAGTTGCACGTCGGATCAGTTATTTTAATATCAAGTATGTGGTGCAGTTCAATTTACATGATATGAATCATTCATACAAAAAACAGATATTGAAGTTAATGATATAAATGGCGAGAATTTGTTTGCGAAGATGTATTCTCGCCATTTATATCATTAACTTCAATATCTGTTTTTTTGTATGAATGATCATGTCATATATGTATATATATATATATAAGTGAACATAGAAGTTAACACTTAGAGGCGACAATCTGTTTCATGCTAGATGCAATCGTCAGGCAACTAGTGCTGTTATTTTTCTCGGGTATTTATATATACGGGTTAGTGGTGCATTGTGAGTAGTCTATACCGGAAGTCGTTTATTTGTTCATTTATTTATTTGTGTCAAATTATTTTGCATGTTTTTATTTAATTTTACTTTTTTTATCTTATATATTTATTTATTTTATTTTGATCGGTGTTTTTTATTAACGTAGTAAAAAATTGTTTATATAGCTTATTGTGGGTAGTCTATTATGGCCGTTATTTGACCGGAAGTCGTTTATTTGCTTATTTATTTCGGTCAAATTGTTTTGCTTGTTTTTATTCATTTTAATTTTTATTTTTTATCTTATATGTTTATTTATTATTTATTATTTTTTTTATTTTGGTCGGTGTTTTTATTAACGTAATAAAAATTTGTTTATATAGCTTATTTAATAGTTTTGTTTTTGTTTGGGAAGATAATTAAAGCTATTTGTTGAATTTTGGGGTTGATTGTTGTGGTTTGTTCTGACTATTATTTTGGTGGGAACAGTTTTTAATTTATTTATTTGGATTGATTATCTTTATTTGTTTTTCTAAACGGCTAGTTTATCGGTATCGGTTGTTAGTTTATATATTTGGATGTATTTAGATCAATTTATTATACTTGTTATTTATTTGTTACACTGTATATTTTCTCTTTTTGGTTTTCAATTTTTAAGTAACGCAGTATATTATATATATATATATATATATATATATATATATATATTGTATAATATATATGTATAACGCAGTATATATATATATATATATATATATATATATATATATATATATATATATATATATATATATATATATATATGATGGAATCTTCCTTCGTCCACCAATTCAGGTTCTTGAACTGAACAGTAAGACTACCTGAGCATATTATTTGATTATTGGACTGTGCAGAACTATCGATATTTTGGGAAGAACAGCTGTCCTTACAACAGACATGTTCACCATCAAAGATGGCATCGTGTTAAATTTACATAGAAGTTTGCTATGCGACGATAACGGTTGCGGAATACTAGGCGCACGTTGTAAATTCGTAATGCGGTTCTATGACGTCATACATGGTGAACAACTCTGTTGTAATGTTCATATAACCAACCGGATTATGGCTCACATAAGCTGAAAGCTTAGATCGAGGAACAGCATAATAAAAATATCCAAATCTTGGACAGATTTTGCCTTTATTTTCTCCTGAAACTGAAGCCACAATACAAAGCTTAGAACGACTCATGATCAAACATAATAGACATTCGTTGTCTGTTATATTTAACAATGTATGTTTGAATAATAATCGACTGCCCCAATACACTACATATATATATATATATATATATATATATATATATATATATATATATATATATATATATGTATGTATATAGCTCTTATCTTAAATGACAACTTAAAAGAGACTGTTTGACGAACACAAGGAATGTTAAAAAATTCATGTTAAAAAGATAAAAAAAAACAAATAAAAAAACAAATGCAAACTACAGACAAAAGTTCATTTTCTCCATCAAGACATTCATTTCTGTAGTTTACTGCTACAGCAAGCAGAAACATTTTTTTCTCCCGATCATGGCCATGTTGGCCGAAACTAGTCGAGGAATCTAAATGAAATAATAATAATAAAAACATAAGAATATTAATCTACAACCCAGTATGTCTGAAGATTTTAATTGATTTTTTTAATAATTTTTATTGTTCAAAATATATATATATATATATATATATATATATATATACGAGGAAAAATATGGAAAGACAAAAAATCCGAATATGCAATGTTGTTAATGTTGTTTCAATGTCGACGTCAGACGTTTCGGTCTAGTAGACCTACTTCAGGACATAGTTATTAAAACATAATTAGAATTAGACGATATTCAATTCAACATGAAAAGACGATAGACACAAGAATAATAAAAAAAAATGAGTGAATTTTAAGATCACGTCGGCGTCACGTAGGCGTTGTTGTGAAAACGTATTCCTAAAATAGAGTTTATTACTATTAATGAAAGAGAAGAATTTTACTTAAAATTCAGTCATTTTGTTTTGATTATTCTTATGTCTATCGTCTTTTCATGTTGACTTGAATATCGTCTAATTTTAATTATGTTTTAATAATTGTCCTGAAGAAGGCCTACTAGACCGAAACGTCTGACGTCGACATTGAAACAACATTAAAAACAGTACACTTGCATATTCGGATTTTTTGTCTTTCCATATTTTTCATCGTACTGTCGGATCTATATCCACATATTTGCTTATATATATATATATATATATATATATATATATATATATATATATATATATATATATATATTTAAAAATATTTTACATCGCGACACGGAAATATTTATGTTTCGAAACTGTAAATTTGTTTCATTATCAAACTATGTTGGGTAAATTTAGATGAAAATGTAACTTTTAAAATCATTTTCATCAAAAGTTACCAAACATCGCTTGATAATGGAACAGATTTAAGTTCCGAAACACAGAAATGTCCGCCAGGTATGTCACGTGTTGTTTTCCCTTGTCTCTCTTCCCATCTATTCGACCTGTGAGTATCAAATTCTCCAGGCCCTCCTTCCTCATTATATGTCCCAGAAACTTCAGCTACCTCTTCCTGATATCAAGTATAAACATTCTTTGGTTTAACTAACTCCTACTAAGCTTTTTCTTTTTATGTGCCATGTCCTTTCAGGACATAGATGATCATGGCTCTCCACCTCTTCCTATCCCTTGCAGCTCTCAACAAGCTCCTTCCCCCTACTTCCTCCCCCAGACCACATTCTGTCATCCACTTGCTTAAGTCCACCAGGAATATCACACGTTTTCCCTTGTCTCGCTTTCCCTCTATTCTACCCGTGAGTATCAGATTCTCCATGCCCTCATTCTTCATTCAGTCTCCCATAAAGTTCAGCTGCCTCCTCCTGATATTAAGTATAAGCCTCCTCCTTGTTTGCATCCTCTTTAAGACCTCACCTTTGCTCACATGCTCGGTCCTTGATATCCTCAGCATCTTTCTGTAGAACCACATCTCCGTCGCCTCGAGTCTCTTCTTCATCTTTGAGGAAATCATCCAACGTGTATTTTAATTTCTATGCGACTGACTAAATCCGACATTTCTTTGGCTATTGCTATTTCCTGATGTAAAAAGGATCAAGAAAAATTCATCCCAAAAAATCGTCCTTCTCCTTGCTGTCATTTTGATGTAATCTTTCACGCATTAATCAATCCCCTTCAGAGGATAAACGTCATACATTAAGGGATTAACTAGCTATAAGCTTAACAGAAAGGCCTTTTCACTAAATGATTTCAATTCATCTTCAAAATAACATTCCTTTGATAAGCATCTCTCTAAACATCTTTTGACAAATGATATTACATTAAAAAGCTGAAGATATTCCGTCATTAGAAAAGGTTATTTTGTATATTAATTGAATCATATTGCGGAAAGGTCTTTTTAAGAATTTTTTCCTCTTAATATTCATTATGATATAAGGTTTTCTCTTTCGTTTTCTTTTTCATTCAAGATTTCGTTTAATGTAATCCCATTAATTTTTTTATGTTAATATTCGTGATTTTGCCCAATTTGCAAGCGACCTTTAACCTTTCAGAAGAATAATCGTTAAGATTGCTTTGAAGAGACAGACATTCTTCACAATCTAATGTTTCCGATAGTGAATAAAATTCGTTGACTCTCTCTGTTTCTCGCCCTCTATCTATCTCAGTCTGTTCATATCTATCTATCTATCTATCTATCTATTTCAGCCTGTTGATATCTATCTATCTATCTAATTATCTATCTATCTATCTCAGTCTGTTCATTATCTATCTATCTCAGTCTGTTCATATCTATCTATCTATCTATCTATCTATCTATTTCAGCCTGTTGATATCTATCTATCTAATTATCTATCTATCTATCTATCTCAGTCTGTTCATTATCTATCTATCTCGGTTTGTTCATATCTATCTATCTATCTATCTATCTATCTATTTCAGCCTGTTGATATCTATCTATCTAATTATCTATCTATCTATCTATCTCAGTCTGTTCATTATCTATCTATCTATCTCGGTTTGTTCATATCTATCTATCTATCTATCTCAGTCTGTTCATATCTATCTATCTATCTATCTATCTATCTATCTATCTATTTCAGCCTGTTGATATCTATCTATCTATCTATCTATCTATCTATCTCAGTCTGTTCATATCTATCTATCTATCTCAGTCTGTTCATATCTATATATCTATCTATCTATCTATCTATTTCAGTCTGTTCATATCTATCTATCTCAGTCTGTTCATATCTGTCTATCTATCTCAGCCTGTACATATCTATCTATCTCTCTCTCTCTCTCTCTCTCTCTATATATATATATATATATATATATATATATATATATATATATATAAATATATATGTATATATATAAATATATATATATATATATATACATATACGCGTGTGTGTGTGTGTGTGCATGTGACTTTCTGTAAAAAGATTAGATGTCAACAAGCCTCCTCACATCTGCAATTAGCTTAGACGTTCGATTACATTCCCCAGATAAGAAGAAAAAAAAAGAACACACACACACAATCTATACGTTCAATTATCAGTAAACCTCGTTAAAGAAATACATCTTCTCTAATAGATTGCGGTCGAAAATAACTGTTCAGATCTATCTTTAACGATACAAACATTTACCTAGAGTCATATCTTTAATTCGCTAAAAAAAAATAAATTAAAAAAAACGTAAGAAAAGAGGCGGGGCGATATGTCTTTCTTCTTTTTTAACTAAAAAGATGCATGCAACTTTATTTAAAGTAAAAAAAGGGGGCGAGGAATAAGTTTTCGAATGCTTTTTTTTCAGAAAGTTTTCGAACGTCTTTTTGCTTTTACATCGGAAAGTGCCTGTCATTTCCTGTTTTTCTAAAATTCAATAAAACCTGTGCTTAAAGAAAACCCTTCCTTGCTTGTTTTCCTCGTTTCTCTCTTTGCTAAAATAACTTTACCAAAGAAAAAGTGTTCATCCTTACTTAAAATCGGTAACGTAAGGAGTACGGAATAGATAGAGTGTGTACCTAGGGCGCGTAATCTGAGGGGCGCCATCAGTTTCATTGCTGGTAAAAGAATGCATTCAGAATTTTATAGTTTGTTGCAGAGTGTGCTTTTCTTTATTTTACCCTAAGCGCAATCAGCTCAGCTGTTCCAACTGCTCAAGACACACGGCTTTTTCTCTTGCAAAGAAATTTGAAATGAAAGCAACCACGTGATTATTTTCTTAATACAAAGAATCTGCAATTGTAAAATTTGAAATATCGTATCTGATTGATTTTTAATGGCCAAGTTGATTAAAACGCTTGTTCGCGAAATGGGTGACATTTTTAATTGGAATTTCAATCCCTGTTCTCGGTAGTACACAGAGTGAGCTTTTAGTTGAATTGGTGAGCAATAACTGCGCAATTCTAAATAAGAACAAAATGAGACATGGAACGAGAACGATCCCCAACTCCCGTAGATTTAATAAAGTGTTCAATTCGAAATCTTCTTGTGGTTACCCAGATCGACAAACACCTGAAGAAGGTCTGAGGACCAAACTGTCGAAACGCCGTGATAATAGTCAAAAGATGAATTCAAACGTGGCCAATGGCTACTCCACATTCCAAATTGACCGACAAAAATTGTTGATGCTATGAACAATATCATGGCTTTCACATTAAAATACCGGTTCCCGTACGATCACCGAAGTTAAGCAAAGTCGAGCTTTGTCCGTACCTAGATGGGTAACCGCTTGGGAATACCAGGTTCTGTAAGCTTGTATGTGCTAGTGGTGCAATGGACAATGGCTCAGAATTATTAAACTGGAGAGCCGAGTTCCAATTCCAGCTGGGTTTGTTATATTCACTTACGCACAGATAACCTTATGAAAGGTATTAATATACATCTTCTCCCCCCCCAGTTATGGGTTAATTAGCAAAACTTGTATCACTAAATCATTATTATTTAAATAAAAAAGATTTCTTACAATCTAAAAAAATATTTTCTTGCTTTAAATAACCTTCAAAGGGTTGATAAACCGTAAAAACGAATCAATCAATCACCCTAATAAAATAAAATTGCACATTAATTCATTGTCATTTCATACAAAATTTGATTTGTATTAAATATATTTATTTTAAACATATCACTTAGTTCTTCTTTCCAAGACAACTATTACTGGAATAGTGTCTTATGTTTTGCATGTTTAGAAAACAGTATAGGTTTGTCTCTGGTTAAATGCAACAAAATTATTCTAGAAGGATTAGAAGTCCTATCGGGATTTATTATTGGTGGGCATTACATTGAAAACACACTTAACACAAATAGCACTGTGCTAATGGCAAATTCAGACAGAAAACTGCTAAAACTATTTAACAGGAGAGAGCAAGAATAAAGGACTAATTATTTAGGGTTTGGTACGTTTCGGCGTAGCCTCTTTGGCATCGCTGATTCGGCGTCAGAAAAATAATTGGACTATTCGACACAGCCGTTAGGCGTCAGACTGTTTCTGCTTTGACCGGAGGCACCCCCCTACTCCAAAAAAAGGATAAAAGTATTGAAAACATCCATCTTTCAATATGGCTTTTTATTGATTTAGGGAATTAAGGATCCTATGAATGGAATAATGTAAATTAAAAACTTAAATTAAAAATATTGTATTTCAAAAGAAATTAAAAAACTTAGTAAAGCTATTTAATCTTAGAAATGATTTCTTCATTTCGTTATTCTGAGCAACACCCTTCAGGAATTTAATAGGATCTAATGATTCAAATTCCATTATGACTTTTTTGATTCGTTCGTCAACATCTCTATATTTTTTAGCGGGTGGATATCTAGCGATTAACCTTTCGAGAATTGCATCCCGTCCTTTCTGGACTTGCCTCCGACAACTCTTTTTCTTAACTTCGACTATTCGAGCAAATTTCAGTATAACGACAAAGTACTAATTTAACTAACAACGCAGAGAGAAAGAAAAAACAAATTTGACTATAACGATGAAGTAATAATCTGACGCCTAAGAGAGGGAGAGAGAGTTAGAAAGAGAGAGAGAGAGAGAAAGAGAGAGAGAGAGAGAAAGAGAGAGAGAACAAATTTGATTATAACGACGAAGTCGTAATCTGACGCCTCATCGTCCCACTGCTGAAAAATTCCTATGTCGAATCGGGCACGCCAAATGGGCTACGCCGGAACTTTCAGTTTGTTATTTTATTTATTTAAAGAATTAAGGACCCTATTAAAACACTAATGGAATAATGTAAATTAAATTTTAAATAAAAAATATTGTATTTCAAAAGAAATTAAAAAAACTTAGTAAAGCTATTTAATCTTAGAAATGATTTCTTCATTTCGTAATTCTGAGCAACACCCTTCAGGAATTTAATAGGATCTAATGATTCAAATTCCATTATGACTTTTTTGATTCGTTCGTCAACATCTCTATATTCCATTTGGAATAAAAGGGCTTTGACGACTGAAAAATATGAAGCTGCACTGAAGAAAATATAACAATACTTCCAACTCTTTTTCTCAAATATAAAAATACCTCCCACTACTCCTTTTCCTAAATATAAAAATACCTACAGCTACTCTTTTTTCCGAAATATAAAAATACCTCCAACTACTCTTTTTCTTAAATTGGACTATTCAACCATATAACGATGAAGTACTAATTTCACTACTAAACGAGAGGGCAAATTTGACTATAACGACGAAGTAGTAATCTGACATATAATCGTCCCTCTGTTGAATAATTCCTATGTCGAATCGGGCACGCTAAATCAATGGCACCGGAACGTCCCATTCCCACTCAACTGATATCAGTCCAACTGAATTCTTAAATGACTTAAATATAAAACTGCCCCAACTACTCTTTTTCTTAAATTGAACTATTCGAGCATATAACGACAAAGTACTAATTTAACTATCAAACGAGAGAGAGAGAGAGAGAGAGAGAGAGAGAGAGCAAATTTGATTATAACAACGAAATAGTAATCTGACCCCTAATCGTTCCTCTGCCGAAAAAAAAACTCTCGAATCGACTACGCCGAATCAGTGACGCCAAATGAGTTTCGCCGGAACGACCCGTTTCCAGTTATTAACTGTGAAAAATGGGAAGGCGTGGTTGTTAGAGAAAGTGTCAGACCAGGTTCAAAATCACTGGTGGATTTTATGGATTCATTTTTTTATTTAATTGTGAAATCTATTTCATGTGTTCATTCTTAAATTGGAAGACTTTTTATTGATGCTGGGTTATTCGTTTCTTATGCTTTTAGGCTTCAGTTGTGTTTTGAAGTTTATAGGGTAAAGTAATATGTTTTGTATTATTGAAGTAAAATGGATAAGCTGAAACATGTAGACGCAATGCAAGCAAACCACCAATTAAAAACACTGCTTACTAAAATGATATAACTTTATTAACCAACATAACATTTATTTGGTCGAAAGTGCTCAGGAAATATTGGGTAATTTATGTTTAAACTTTGACCAGAGACAAGAAAAAGGATTAGAAAAAAAAATGAAAAAAGTTCGAAGAATTTGAAGGTAGCGCGAAACGCATGTAGTACGGATATTTGCTACTGACCTCTGTGAGCAGAACGTTTTGTGAAATTGGTAAAAAAAAAAAAAATCTGCCCAGAAGTGCTATTTTGGAGGGAACAGCAAAAAGTAGGAGTTCGGAGAAATATATTTTTATCGAAATTTTCAGAATTAGCACGCCGTATCTCTTGCGAAATGATTCAGCCATTTTGAATATCTCAAGAAGCGATTTTGCAGCCTTAACGTTATTTAACAACCGATCTTATGATGATCTTACTGCGCATGTGTGATAAGATGTCATTGAGAAAAACTGTGTTCTGTGTGACCATCTCATTTTGATCATGCATCATGTTTTGATTGTAATAAATACGTGGGCTTGCTCTGACAAATCGATGATGGAAGACAGGTAAAAGTTCGATACCGACTCTTGAAACACCTTAGCGTAAACCATTTGAAAGTGACCAACGCTTTGGGATACATTCTGCAAGTAGAAGAGCCAAACGTGTTGAATGTGGGAAGTCTGCAACCAAGAGAGATTGCGGCGGGCTTAACCACATTAATTTAACTTTAGATATGGAAAAAAGACTGACATGGAAACGGATAAGCAAAAGACATCTTTACACATAAAATATGTATTGTAACAAGATGTACAATATCAAACAACGATGTGAAAGAAAGCATGAATTTAAGAAAAGGTTGAATAAAACAAGATTTGTCTTTCTTTAACTGTATTTTTAGTATTTCAAAGTTTCAATATTTATGAGAGTTTCTTATAATGACTGTTCTCAGAAGATTTTGCTGTGTAAAAAAAGATTATGTGAGTGTATAAAGAATGTTCAGCATTTGATCGGTGTGTGTGAGTGAGAAGATTGGCGCATGGTTTCAACTGTCGTGGATTCGTTTGGCGGCAGAATTCTCACTAATTTGCTAAGAAAATTTGTTGCTTATATAAATGACTATAGGCTCCATATCGCTGCGCGGAAAAAGTTACTCTTCACGTGCAGTCGATCTGATTGGTTGGCATTGACCAATCAGCGAGCGAGTTTGGAGGAGACTTAAGAAAACTTCAGTGATCCGTTTTTCCCAAAAGTGCACAAAATTGACTACATGAAAATAGAGCGATTACAAAATTGTCGCATTGCTGCGATTTGTAAATTGTCTATAATAACGTAGTGGTGATTTATTAACCAATGAATGCTTGGTGTTGTATGTGATTTGTATTAGTGTATGTATGTATGTGCGATATAGATCGGTACAAGATCAGTGAATGAAAATAGAAGAATGTTTGCAAGTTGCAACAGCTGTCCGAAAATTACTACATGTCCCACGTAGAAAATATGATATTTAAACAGGTCACTAAACTTAAAATATATTTCCGCTATGTCGATAGTATTTTTATTTTTGCGAAAAACACACAAGAAATAAATAATCTCGAAATCACAATTTAAAAAAAAACTCTTTTCTTAACTTTACCTACGAACTAATTCAAAAAATTAACTCCCATTCTCAGACGTTCTCATAGAATACAGTAACAATATCACTATTTCATTGTATAAAACCCAACTAGCAGAAACTCTTGCCACCTTAATTTTAAGAGTGAATTCTCACTGAAATAGGAGTGATGAGAAACTTCCTAAAGAGATCACACGAGAATTCATCCTCTCGTCTACTTGTCTTTAAAGAACTCAAAACTGCAAAACTGACACTAGTTAATAATGGTTTTCCTAACAACCTCATCGACTAGAAGATTATACTGTTTCTTTCCAAAATTAATAATAGCGATACTAAGCACACATACAAAAACAATAACATGAACATCTATAAAAGCTAAATGCACGGCAAGAATGTTTGTTTGGTTTTATTTTTTTTAAGGCATATCAACCTCAATGGGTTATTTAATGCTGACAAGATTTTTAGGATAGATGAACAGAATATGTACTCTTTGGTTTGTTTTATTTTGTCTCACGGCACACCGACCCCAATGGGCTACTCAATGCCGACAAAATTCTTTATTGCTGTTAATATTTTGTTTTTAAAAAAATCTGTTTCTGGTAATATTTTTTCTTCAAAAGTGTATTGCTGGTAATAACCTTACAAAAAAGTATTGCTGTAAATAGTTAACTATTTACCCATAACTGGGAACCTAGCAGGTTCTACCACCCCGGGTCAGAGTGGACCTGGGAACACCAGCAATTAAGAGGTGGTTCCGCACTCCTCAAAACCTCCTGATCAGAGGCCTTGCTGCTGGACATAGTTTATCGTCTTACCCAGGACGTGGATGTAGTATAACGTCTTACCCAGGACGTATAAGCAAGATTAATCTTTACTTAGAAATATCATAAAGAAATACACTACCCCAGTTAACCCGAACAAAAAAGTTGAAACTAATTTTCTATTACAAAAAAATTTAAAACAGCTAACGTTATCTTCCAAAATAACAAAATCAAAACTGAAAAGACCAAACATTATTTCCTAATTCAAATGCCGTTATAGGAAGTGTGTTTTTTATCAAACCAAACTCATAAATAAGTACATTGTTCATACTACTACATGCCTATCTAGACGACTAACGTTACACCTATCCGTCCACAGATCCATCAGAACCCATTTAAACACACACAAACTTACTAGATTCATCCGAAACATACTAGTAGAAAACACAAGCATAACTTCATCCACATTTAACAAAAGATTAAAAATAATGGAATAATTGTCTTTAAAGAACTCAAAACAGCAAAATTGACACTAGTTAATAATGGTTTTCCTAACTACCTCATTGACCACTAGATTATACTGTTTCTTTCCAAAATTATTAATAGCGATACTAAGCACACATACAAAAACAATAACATGAACAACTTCTATAAAAGCCAAATGCATGTCAACTATAAGCAAGATGGTTTGGTTTGGGTTTTTTGTTTTATGGCATATCAACCTAAATGGGTTATTTAATGCCGACAACATTTTTAGGATAGATTCGTATGAATAGAATATGTATTCTTTGGTTTAGATTGGTTTGGTTTATTTTGTTTTTCGGCATATCAACCTCAATGGGTTATTTAATGCCGACAAAATTTTTTGTTATTAAAACAAAAATGAAAAAAAGCCAACACTCAATATTACTAACTACGAACACGGCCGCAATATGCTGGTTGTTTTTGGAAAATAAAACATCCCTATAAATCTACATAAATACACGCAACCCATACATTCAGTTGAAAAGTAAAAAATGAAACCATCCTTGATAATGGCGAAAAGTATAGCCGAAAGATCACAGAAATGCAGAATATTTGGACAGTTTTTATGCACTTTGTGTCCAGAAAAAATCACTTGTACGAAGACAAGAAAAATTAAATGAAAAGCAACTTTTCAGGCCTCTTTAACGACACATGTATGACAGTAGGATTTCTGCCTAAATACACAATATATATATATATATATATATATGTGTGTGTGTGTGTGTGTGTGTGTAAGATGAGAAAGAACAGAGCACAATTCCAACGTTCGTAATATTTAATTTAAGAGCTCTACAAAGTAGAGCAATGTTATTTATTTTAGGATATTACACCGAAAACATGTCAAAATCGCTACACAATTGCAGTTGTGTTTCCATGCGTATCCATGCATCTCATCAGGCGATTGTAAATTACTGGCGAGCGAACGATTTGTTTTAGATTTTAAAGCAAAATACCT
Organism: Acanthosepion esculentum; assembly: GCA_964036315.1. Classification (NCBI taxonomy): domain Eukaryota; kingdom Metazoa; phylum Mollusca; class Cephalopoda; order Sepiida; family Sepiidae; genus Acanthosepion; species Acanthosepion esculentum. Next base: position 19,380,299 of record OZ038508.1, on the reverse strand, counting down.
CTTTTTACGAAAAATCTTTTAAATCTAAATAAATCGTTCACACGCTAGTAATTTACAATCACCTGATTGCTGTAGATAAAAGAGAGTTTGACAGGACCATCCGCGTGAATTTGCTTTTATCTGGCAACTCTGCACATTTACCCAGAACCACCTCCCTCACAGTTTAAAGGGGATTAAGACAGGCGAGATTTGGTTACACCAGACCGACTGGGGCTGCCGTTTTCCGGCGATTTGCCCGTTGAGATCGTGTAGATCTTTGCCCTATTCCACCGTTGGTGTCTTTGGGGGTTGGCCGCGTTCAGTCAGTATATATGTTTCATGCTGGACGCAGTCGTCAGGCCACCTGATGATTGCGTCCAACATGAAACAGCCTGTCGCCTCTGAGTCTTGACTTCAATGTTCACTTTTATAATATATATAT
>OZ038508.1:19307378-19374878 GCA_964036315.1 Acanthosepion esculentum | reverse complement strand
CTTTTCGGTTTTCAATGTTTTTGTAATGTAATCAAAAATTTGTTTTGGGAAGGTGACTAAACTTATTTCTTTTTGTCCAATTTTTGGATTGATTGCTGTAGTCTATTCTAATTGTTATTTTGGCGGTGAGCGGGGCAAAAACCGAAAAGAATAAATAAATAAATAAAATAAAAATGAAAGCAAAAATCAATAAAAATCAATAAAAATAAATTAACCCAAACATATAAATAAATAAACGAACCGCTCCCGCCAAAATAACCGTCAGAATGGACTACCCATAACGTACTACTGACCCGTATACATAAATAGTCGAGGAAAAAACCTACAAACGTGGCCTGACGATTGCGTCTATCATGAAACAGCATGTCGCCTCTGAGTGTTGACCTCAATTTTCACTTTTATATTTACATACGCTCTATCACTGATATCGAGCACTTTATCTCATAAATATAACGCACCATAAGACTATATTTCTTCATATATATATATATATATGTGTGTGTGTGTGTGTATGTATGTGTGTGTGTGTGTGTGTGTGTGTGTGTGTGTGTGTGTGTGTGTGTGTGTGTGTGTGTGTGTGTGTATTACGAATAAATAAAATTCAAAAATACCCCGTCTGAATGGCCATTTAGCTCGGCAAGTGTTGGTCAACACTAAAACGTTAGATAATATAATATGAAGCCTAACCTTTTTTAAAAGATAATAAGAGACAGGAAGGAAAAATGGGGGAAGAAAGAAAAAGACTACAAAGAAAGGGAAAAGGGATCTAAAAGGGAGGGGAAAAGAAAGACTGGGAGAAAAAAGAAAAAGAACAAAATAGAGGTGGGCAGAGAAGGAATAGGAGGAATAAAGATTCGTCTAGAGTCTAGACACTAGACGAAAGTTTAAAGACGGTTAGAAATTTAGCGTCAGAAATATTAACCTTGATTTATATTTCAAATGTTAACACTTGTTCAAATAGGACAACAATTGAATAAGGAATTACAATATTTAAAATAAAGAGAGATTTTTTAAGATTGTGTAAAATATTTTAAAATTTTAATATTATAAAACATGCTAAATAAACAATTAGTCTATAGGAAAAAAAATTCTCTCTGTCTCCCCCCCCACTCCAACGCTTTTTTAGATCCCTTTCCCCTGATTTGTCGTCCTTTCCTCCCCATTTTTACTTCCGGCCTCTTATTTACATTTTAAAAATGTTTGGTTTCATATTTATTTTATTCTATCTAACTTTTTAGTTTTGAAAAGCTCCTAAGGAATTTTTTTCCTGCGGAGCAAAATGGCCATTCAGATGGAGTATTTTTTCATTATACTGATATATATATATATATATATATATATATATATATATATATATATATATATATCCGATGCGATGAGAACGAAAGTAATATATAAATTCTAACGTTAGCAGCGTTAATTCAAAAACGAGCTCGATACAGGTAGTAGAGCGATAATTATTTATTTATTATAATTTTATCATATAGACAAAGCCATTTTACTCACTACAAGGATGCAACTTGGTTTCAGTGCATTTTAACTGCACATCTACGGGTGAGGGTTGGAAGAACCATTTCCGACCCTCACCCGTAGATGTGCAGTTAAAATGCACTGTAACCAAGTTGCATCTTTGTTGTGAGTAAAATGGTTTTGTCTATATGATAAAATTATAGTAAATAAAAATATATATATATATATATATATATATATATATATATATATATATATATATATATATCGGAAAAAATCCGTGGGTAAGTAATCCAAGTGAATCCTAATATAAAATATTAAAACTGATCCCCAAATAGAGTTCAATGTATTTATTACAGATCATATCAAAATAAATTACAAATAAATAAAATTCAAAAGTACCTCATTTGAATAGCCATTTCGCTCCGCAGGAAAAAATTTCCTTAGGAACTTTTCAACACTAAATTTTAGAATAAAATAAATATGAGTCTTTTTTTTTTTTCTTAAATTTAAATCAGAACACAGTAGAGATGGATAGAGGAGGAATGGGAGGAAGAATGACTCGTCTTGTGTCTCGACTCTAGACGAAAGTTTAAAGACGGTTGGAAATTTAACATCAGAAAAATTAACCTTGACTTATATTTCAAATGTTAACACTTGTTCAAATAGGAAAAAAATTACATAAGGAATTACAATCTTTAAAACCAAGAGAAGGTTTTAAGATTGTGTAAAAATGTTGTAAAATGTTAATATTATAAAACATGCTAAAAAGAAAAAGTAGTAGTATATAGGAAAAATTAAAACGGAATATTAATTTTACTGAAATAATAAATTAAATGGATAAATAAATCAAAGCTACTACAATATAAGTGAAATAGAATTAAATCATGTAAATTAATTATAGATTAAATTCATTGGGGAAATATCAATTACAATTTAAACACATACATAAATATAATTAGACAAAAAACAGCTAGCAATTAAATAAGTGATTAGACGTATCTATGATAAATGCAAAAATAATAAAATTAATAGAATATTAAATATAGAATAAATATCTTTTAATGCAACCTTTTTTTTAAAAAAACAAAAAAATATTTATATGGCATAGATAAGATAAAGGAAATATTTATAGTATAGGCAAGATTAAAGAACAGGGTGGAAATTGGGGTAGTGTATTTCTTTATAATGTGTCTTGATTGACCCGAATAAAAAAATCAAATTAATTATCTACTATAAAAAATTTAAGACAGCTAACCTTATCCTCAGAAATAACAACACACCAGCTCAAAACTACAAACAAACAAACAAGTCAAAACTACAAAGAACGAACATTATCTATGAGTTCAAATGCCCCTTAAGGAACTGTGTTCCTGATCAAACCGGACTCATGAATAATTACATCGGTTACACAACTACATCCTTATCCAGATGCCTTACGTTACACCTATCTGACCACAGCTCCATTAGAATTTAAACATGCACACGAATTTACCAGACCCCATTAGAAACATATTAGTAGAAAACACAAATATATTAACTGCTTCCATCTGCAAAAAAGGATTAAAAATAATGGAGGCTTTAATAATAAAAAAGAAAAAGCCAACTCTTAACAATATTAACTACGAACAAAGCCACATTGTGCTAACCGTATTCGTAAATTAAAAACATCCCTACTACACACTAAAACATATACATAATTCACACACTCAATTAAGGTGAAAAATCGAATCATCCTTGATAATGGCTAAAGGTATAGCCGAAAGTGCTCGGAAACATAAAACATTTGGACAGTTCCAACACACCCTTTGTCCTGTAAAGAAAGCTCTTGTTCGAACACAAGAAAAATTAAAGAAAAAGCTCAACCGTAGTACCTTGTCTGTCGTTTGTAATGAAATATATATGCATATATATATATATATATATAATAAGAGGAAGATTATTTAAAAAAGAGTAATGAGGAAAAGATTAAACGTATAAGTGTTAGGTGATAACAGTGCGGGTTGAAAATTATTTATATTAATTTGAATTTACTTCTACGACATTTGAGTACCAATTCATTCTTTTGATTTAGTAAAATAATTTGATTTTAAAATTTAATAATTCTAATTTTCTTTTATACACACAAGTTACATCTACTAGGAGTTTGAGCAAAACCTATGAATTCCCAGTCAATTTGAGGGCTTGTGTCTTTCTACCTCAATTCCCAAAAATATTTTGGAGAGAGCAGTTTGGTGTTTTAGTCTTGGGTTGGAAAAGAAGTGTCTATGGTTATAAAGTCGTTGTTTCCATTGCCCACAGAAATCTCAATATAAACATGGTTGTTTGATCTATTTTCTTTGGGGTAAATGGAAGTTTGATACTTAACATATATATGCTCTGTAATAAATACAATGATGTCTTTGGTGAATCAGTTTTAATATTTTATATTATTAGTATTCACTTGGATTATTTACCTTCCATTCAAAGGCATGTGACTGAAAATTACACTTCGGTCAGATCATTACGCACAAATGAAAAAAACACGACTTCTAGCAGTAAAACGGATTTTATTCTTGAGTTGTAACCTACTGCTATAAGCGAGCAAAATAGAGATGAGTAGGTGGGGAGGGCGTGAACTGGTGTCTTCCCTATCCCGTTGTTCCCCATGGTTCGTCTCATTTCTCTGTCTCTTCGCGGGTACTGGTCATTTTTAAAGCTAACATGGTTCTTTGTTCTCTCGTCTTTGTTTGAAAAAAATCAATTTATCTTCATTCAGCAACTTCTCATGTGTGAACGCTCGTGAAACCCACTTCAGGTTACTGATAACCATCGTGGGAAAATAACTGTTCAGAATCCATTTTTTGCGACAGATCCAGCTGTTTTCCATTTAATAAGATCACAGCTGACAGATATCGCTACATACGTAACTCTCTCGTCGTTCATTTCAGGAATGAATTTGATAGAGCTGTTAAAGCTTGTGTAGAACCAGTCACTTTTCAGAAGAGCTGATAATTCGTGAAATAGTGCATTGTATGTTACGGAATTCCATCGTGTTTAACCTCTTCAAAATAATGTCAAAGCCTAAGGAAAGCACATGTATATAAACATGGTCGCTCTCCTAGAGGTTAGCATCGGCCATGAAAGACAGAAATGGTTCTCTATAGTGATGAAATGAAAACAGTTTTGTTTTGGAGCGTCAAAATATACAAGCTATTCCTTGTCCGATTTCAGTTATTTTTCCAAGAACAACTCCCAGACAGCAGATGACGATAGAAAATATAACAGATATGTGCTCAACATGAAAAATGGAATTTTACATGAAAAATCGAAATATTTGTGCAAAATATGAAAACGAAATGCAAAATTTGTAGAATACTTGTAAAATGTGAGTATAAAGTTCGTTCTCTGTGATGCGCCAGAAGATCTTTTTCGTCTGAGCCCGTCTTTCAAATCTACAAATCTACAATTCATCCTTGCATCGTATATTGTTGCCACATATGATCTGGTACCCCCGCAGTTCATCTCGAAGACTTAGAAAAATCCAGATACGGATATGCAATGTGATAGGTCCTGATCTGGCATCTCGTCTACAGTCTTTCTCACAGACGTGCTGCGGCAGCCCTCTGTCTTTTTTGCAAATATTTTCATGGCCACTGCTCTGACGAGCTACTTTCACTGGTACCACAACTGCATGAATTTAAGCGTGTTACTAGGTTGGCATCTCGGTCTAACCATTCCACTGTCGAAACTGTTAAATGTAGCAACCTCTTCTACTCCAACAGCTTCTTCTCCCGCGCTTGCCGCCAGCGGAACACCCTTCCTTTTACTTACTTGCCTGGTAGCTATAATCTTCAAATATTCAAATGTAATGTCAATCGATATCTTCTGATGCCTTGATCCTGATCCCCGTCTTTCTTTATATGCTATCCTAAAACATCCCTCTTTACTCTTGCTCTCACTCTCAGGGATCCCTTGCGTGCTAGTGGCACTCCTGCCTTGCTTGGATTGAAATGCTTTAAAAAAATGTCGAAACATGCCTTCCAAAAGCAAATAAATAGAATTAAGCAAAAGGGAAACAAAGAAAAGGGTATTAGACGTCATTTTAATATCACTGCTCCTCTATGACAGTGAATACTGGATAATTTCCTCACAGATGAAGAAGAGACTGGAGGCAAGAGATACACTTCTTTAGAAGGATGCTCAGAGTACCAAAGCAGGTGGACAACGTGCAGGTTTTAAAGAACGTGGAAACGAAAAGGTCTATTATACTTAGAAACAGAAAGAGAGACTTGGAAAACATGACACTTGCAGGGCATCCTGAAAGCAAGACAGGGAAAGGAAAACATTGAATAATTAAATTGTGTAAGTGGATGACGAACAAAGAATGGGAAGTATATAAAAAAAAGAAAACATTTCTAAGAGCCATAAAGAAAAGGATTTAATTTAAAATCATGCTTTCCCGCCTCCGCCGTCGGACATAAAGAAGACAGAAAATAGAAATGATCAAAGGGGAAAAATGGCGCAAAACCTACATTTTATTTAAAACGGGTTCATGCCTACTCCGAGAATCAACTGAAAATGTGTACTCGGCTCGCGAACTTCAGCGTCATTGGTGATAACCGTCATACGGCCAACATAGATTCGTTTTACCCAATGCCCAAACTTTTTTACGGGAGAATTCAGCTGCCATTTATCGCAAAGCCTCAGCAGTTCTTTTGTCGAATCTATCAGGTACTTTTTTGTATATATATATATATATATATATATATATATATATATATATTTACCACTTTAAACGTTATTTTTAGAGGATACCAAAATTACCGATAATTTATAAAACAGTATATTTATTTATTTTCACCTCGCGGCCTGAATATTCGAAAAATCTTATTAATGAAATATTTTCACCCTTCGGTGGTATCACTGATAAAAATCTGCCGGATAAATAAAATCCATTCTAAAAAAATTATTTTTACATTTATATACGAATACATACATACATACATATATACATACATTTATATACGAATACATACATACATACATACCACACACACACACACACACACACACACATATATATATATATATATATATATATATATATACATACATACATACAGAGAGAGAGAGAAGGAGAGAGAGTCACCGCCAAAAGTAGTGGAACGGCAAGGCTAATTCTTTGTTTTTTGTTCACTGAAGACATTTGGGTTTAAGATCAAAAGATGAATATATGACACAAGACTTCAGAATTTAGCTTCTGTTTCCTAGTATTTACATTTAGACGTATTAAACAACTTAGGACATATCACCTTTTGTATCAATTTTTAGGTGAGCAAAAGTAAAGGAACAGATAGCTTTAAAGGAAATAACATTTAATATTTGGTTTCATAATCCTTGCTTGCAATAACTGCATCAAGCCTGCATTGACATCACCAAACTGTTGCATTCTTCATTTGTGATGCCTTTACTGACATTTAATGCAGCCTTTTTCACTTCTAGTTTGTTTCTTCTTCATCCAATATCCTCTTCAGGAGATGAAATATATTTCCAACTGGGTTATTGTCCGATGACTGATTTGGCCAGACTAAAACTGTTCACTTTTTTCCTTTGATCAAGTCATTTGTTGTATTGGCAACATGTTTTGGGTCTTTGTCCTGCTGCATGATAAACTTCCTCCTAATTGGTTAGGATATATTTCCATGCAAATTGGCAAACAAAATGTCTCTGTAGTCTTCAGGATTTATTCTGATTCTGCTGCTACCATCATGAGTTACATCATCAATAAATAGGAATAAGTTTGTTTCAGAAGGAGATATGGAAGCCGAATCCAAGAGACTGCCCCCACCATGCTTCACAGATGAGCCTGTATTCTTTGGATCATAAGCAGATCCTTTCTTTCTCTACACTTTCGACTTTCCAGCACTTTGGTAGAGATTAATATTAGTCTCATCAGTTCATAAAACTTTCTTTCAAAACTTTTATTGGTCATCCCTGTACTATTGTAAATTCCAATCTGGCTTTCCGATTCTTACTACTGATGAGTGGTTTGCATCTTAAGGCATAACATCCATATTTCTGCTCCCAAAGTCTTCTTTGAATGGTGGATTGTTAAACCTTCACCCTACACCCTGAAGATTACTGACTGTTGTTTTTTTGGTTTTTATCTCACAACTCTCACAATGTTCTGTCATCAACTGCTGTTGTTTTCCTTGGCCGACCTGTTCTATGTCTGTGGTTCAGTACACCAATAGTTTCTTTCTTTTTCAAGACATTTCAAATTGTTGTGTTGGCTATTCCCAGTGTTTTTCCAATGACGATGATCTATTTTCCTTCTTTTATCAGCTTCAAAATGGCTTGCTTTTTTCCTAAAGACAGCTCTATCGTTTTCATGATGTTTTATTATTTTTAACAAGAAATGCAGTCTTTACTGGTGAAACCAAGTGTAGTCATTCAGAGCTATTTAACGTTCAAACAATGAATCTAAATGGCAACACCTGGGCAACAAGTAACACCTATCAGTTATGTGTTCCAGTAGTTTTGCTCACTTAAACAATGAATCTAAATGGCAACAGCTGGACAACAAGTAACACCTATCAGTTATGTGTTCCAGTAGTTTTGCTCACTTGAACAATTGGTTGGTTCAAACAAAAGTTGGTATGTTTAACACATCTAAATGTAAATACCAGGAATAAAAAATAAAAGCTTAAGATCTGAACTCTTGTCTTATATTCATCTTTTGATCTTAAACCCAAATTTCTTCAGTGAACAACAAAAAAACATAGGAATAAGCCTTCCCGATACAATACTTTTGGAGGGGACTGTATGTATGTATGTATGTATGTATGTATAGATAGATAGATAGATAGATAGATAGATAGATAGATGGAAAATTGAGAGTGAGGGGGCTTCTCCTAATTTGTGAACTCTTTTTTAATATTTGGGTTGAACAATATGTCTGATAAAAATGAATGTCATCAAACGCACGATGCTTTTGCCGTCGACAATCGCCCAGACGTCCCAACAGTTGTATAGATGTCTGAATGTATGTATGTGAGTGTATGCACATTGGTGCACATGGGTATGCGTAAGCATTGTTTATGTTGTGAATGTAATGTCAAACGAAAATTTCAGATGTGAAACTTTCCGTATTTCTAAATTCCATATCTCACACACACACACACACTCTCTCTCCCTCTCTCTCTCTATATATATATATGTGTGTGTGTGTGTGTGTAATTTGGCAGCAAATGTTTCTTTTAAACATGTTGTGTTGAATGTTAAAGACAACATCGTCCTGCATACAACACATGTTTAATATATATATATATATATATATATATATATATATATATATATATATATATATATATATATCCACACACATATGCGCATGTGCCACGTCGTTTTTTAGAATGATTCCAATATGAATGTTTCTATAATTCGTAACTTATTAGCAAAAATTTCTTTGAAGTTCTTTTTGATTTCGAATTCATATTTCTTTTGTTAATTTTGTGTATTTTGGAGAAAAAAAATTTATATCCATTTCTTATAATTTTATATTTCGTTTAATTTTATGATACTTTTTCCATTTTGCTGTCGACAATTTTTTATCTTAACATTTGTGATCAATTTTATATTTTGAAAGAGTTCAAAAATGTTTGCCTGATGTTCCGTACGATTTTCACCATTTTCAAATTTCATAAATCTGATATCTTAGATTGTTCTCTCGCTTTTTCTCTTTGTCTCTCTCTCTCTCTCTCTCTCTCTCTCTATATATATATATATATATATATATATATATATATATATATATATATATATATATATATATATATGCGTGTGTGTGTTTAAGAGAGAGAGAGAGAGAGAGAGAGAGGGAAAGGACATGAGAAAAATGATTTATGCCAACGGGTTTCGTTCCCTGAGGACCTTTATCAAGGCAAGTGTAGAAATTTGATTTAGTAATCTGCATTTATATGTAAAAGTAACATTAATAAAATAACGTTAAGTTTTCAAAGCTTGAATTAGAGAAACGCTCAGAAATATTCTAAAAATTTACTGGGTAAAGGAAAGTAAACTATGGAGAGGCTTAAGTGACATAAATCAGTTAACGTTACTTATACCGATTACATGCATATATATATATATATATATATATATATATATATATATATATATATATATATATATGTATAAATTCATTACACACACACACACACACATATATATAAATATTTCATGTTTCTTTCTAATCTTTTAAAATTTTTGTATGCCATGGTGTTTACGCATATATGCATGTGCATATATACTTGTCCTGAACATTGCAGTACTGGAGCTTTTAACAGACAGTCGCCATGCAGTGTTGATTACTATGCACAAATTTTTTATATCTATAAACGTTCTATCTCCAATACTGAGTACTCATCCTTTGTAGCTATATCAAGTTTTAAATAATATTCACACAGACACACACATACACACATACACACATATACACTCCTGATCAAAAATTCAAGAACACATGAACATTTTTTATAAGAGACTGTTTGTCATGGATACATTATAAACTTTTTCTTACTTAAGGTTACTAATTCTATACTCTAAAAGGTTATGTAGACAAAAAGTTATAATCCGATCAATTTATTCAGAAATGGACATTTTTATAAAATGAGGCATTTTACACTTGATCAAAATTATAAGACCAGGGGGTATACATTGTTAGATCTAGGGTAATTCCAATGTTTTTAGTTCATTTAGAGATTAGCAATCACTGTGTAAAGGTGTCACCATGTCTAAAGCAAGCAAACTTACCGAAGTTGAGCGTTCTCGAATTCTAGATTTCCATAATCAAGGTTTGTCACAGCGGGCGATCACAGCTAAGGTAAATCGCAGTAAAACTATGATTTGCAACTTTCTAAAGGACAGTGCGAATTATGGAAACGCAAAGTCTACTGGTAGGCCCCAAAAATTTCTCTGGCATTGAGTAGGAGAATAAGTTGTTATGAAAGCCATTCGACCTTCTTCTAGTCAAATTAAGGCAGCCACAGATGCTGATTGCAGTCCAGTAACCATAGCACGACACTTACGACAAAAAGGCATGGTAAATAAAAAGTGCAAAAAAATTCCTCAGCTGCTTCCACGTCACAAAGTGAACCGTTTAAGGTTTGGTCGTGAATACCAAACATGAGACATTGAGAAGTGGAAGATAGCCCTATTTTCTTATGAGAAATTCAATCTAGATGGTCCTGATGGCTTCCAACAATATTGGCATAACAAAAACATGCCTCCTGAAATTTTCTCCACACGTCATAGTGGTGGAGGGTCCCTAATGGTATGGGGTGCCTTTTCTTACAGAGGGTCGATGGAGCTCCAGATGGTGCAGGGTCGTCAGACAGCGGCTGATTATGTTAGCATGCTACAAAAAGCATCGTTGGTGATGGAGGGACATCGTTTGTGTGGGGATGGATAGTTATTCCAACAGGATAATACTGCAATCCAAGCTGCATGCCGGACCTTGACCTTTCTACTAGAAAATGGGGTCCATCTCTTGAGACATCCTACATGCTCATCAGACTTGAACCCAATTGAAAATGTTTGGGGATGGATGGCAAGAGATGTTTATCGAAATGGCAAACAATATTCAACAAAAAATGAACTTCGTGAAGCTATCTTCAGAAGCTGGACCAATATTCCTTGCAGCTTAATTTCTAGCATGCCCCAAAGAATTTTTGAAGTCATCAAAACCAGTGGAGGTAGAACACATTATTAAATTTGCTTGTTGAATGTTTTTGTACAAATTTCATACAATTTCGTAGAATCGTTTGTCTCTGGTCTTATAATTTTGATCAAGTGTAAAACGCCTCATTTTATAGAAATGTCAATTTCTCAATAAAATGTTCGGATTATAACTTTTTGTCTACATAAACTTTTAGATTATAAAATTAGTAACCTTAATTAAGAAATGTTTAAATTTTTTCAAGTGCTCTTAAATTTTTGATCAGGAGTATATATATATATATATATATATATATATATATATATATATATATATATATATATATATATATATATATATATTTATATATATATGTATATATATATATATATATATATGTGTGTGTGTGTGTGTGTATGTGTGTGTGTGTGTATGTATTATCTTAAAAATGACGGAGCGCACTCTTTTTTCTTTAAACGGGAGCTTTTTACTCCAACTCTTCTTCAAAAAGATTCGTTGGAAAAAAACAAACAAACATACAAAAAGAAATAATCATAAAAAGCGAAACTGAAAAAGTTCAGGTCGGGGAGGGGATGTAAATAAGGAGACACAACTAAAATAAAGTTATTACTAAAGCAATAAATCAATGTAAATAAGCTTCTAGTGAGTATAAAACAGAAAATGTTTGTACTCATGGCCGACTCATGAGACACAGAGAACAAAGAAAGTTCTTCTTCTGCCTGCATAAATTTGGCAGATGATGCTTGATATGAACAGCTTCTAAAAACATAAATGTTTAGTCGACAGGGCTTTGTGCAGTACTCTAAATGCTTCATCAGTATATTTCAAAGCGCAACCCGGGTTGTTAACCAAATGTAGTCTAATCGCTGACTCACAAACCGGATACTGTCGCTATAACTCCATCCTGTAGTACGTACTTTCTAATCAGGTACTTCAACCGCATGTTGCTTCGCCCCATATAATCAGCCTCATACTGACATTTAAAATAGTAAATAACAGTACTGCTTTGTAAGTAGGGCAAAACCATCCTCAGCAAAAGATGGGAAAACCAGAATAGTATCAAAGACAACACGTAACTTGGCAGTAGAAAAGCTAGAAGTCACACACGTCGACACTCTATTTTCTGACCATTTTTATCAAACCGTAGCAGTTTTAAATAAACTGGACAACGACAAGGTCCAAAAACCACGTCGTGGCACCTTATTTACTCCCCGTACACTTCTTCAGTTTCGCCATTTTTTTATACTTCTTTCCAGCGAATCTTTCTGAAGAACTTTTGGACAAAAACGGATCCATTTAAAAAAAAAATGTGCTCCGTCATTTTTAAAACAATATATAAATTCTGTGGTAAAAAGTTTTTGTTGATATATATATATATATATATATATATATATATATATATATGTGTGTGTGTGTGTGTGTGTGTGTGTGTGTGTGTGTGTGTGTGTGCGTGTGTGTATTGCGTATATTTTGTCAGCATGTTTTCATTAAGACATGTCTCATTAAGTAATTTAGACAAGGTTTTCAACTTATTTTTAATAGGATTCTCTCGTAATTACAGATAAGATCCTTATTAAAGGAAGAAGGAAAATTACCATGTTTATGCATATTCATTTTATTCCGAGTACTTTCGACATTAGCACAATGTCATCATCAGTGTCAGAGTTTTTCCAAGACAAAATTTTTGTGCTCATCTGAAAATTAATTTTTGTACGTGTGAAGTGAAAAACACTAAGTTTATGTCCAGTAATTTTTTTAATTTATCATGTAGGATCACGAGCAAACATCAAGGGAGGTAACTAAGTGATTGTGATGTCTAAATTTATTTTAAAAATGGAAAAAACTATTATTTAAAACCTAGATATTTAAACTATTGTGCACATTTTAAAACATTTGTGCAGGATTCATAATTATCTTTATTATGAGTTGGTTTTATTTTTTTAAAAATATAGATAGCTTCAAGAATTGTTAGTTCATGCTTATTATTTTCATTAAAAAGTATAGATGTATTTTCTCTCTTTCTTTAATAAGAATACTAAGAAGCTTGTCCGTGAATATGAGAGGATCCTATTAAAAATGAATAGACATAACTTGTCTAAATTATTCAATTCAAATTATTCAATTATTCAACTTGTATGCTTTGGATCTTAAACATACCGTTTCTTTCCCCACACGTTGGCCTTTTGGTAGAGATTAATCTTGGACTCATTAGTTCATAAAACTTACTTCCAGAACATTTGTTGCTCATCTCTGTACTTTCTGGCAAATTCCGATTTGGCCTTTCAATTTTTTCTGCTGATGAGTGGTTTGCCTCTTGAGATATCGCTTCTATATTTCTACTCTCGAAGTATTCTTCGATCGGGGGATTGTGAAACCTTCGTCCCTGCACCCTGGAGATTGTTGGTGACGTCACTGACTGTTGTTTCTTGACATCACCAAACTGTAGCATTTTTCATTTGTGATGCGTTTTCGTACTTTTAACGCAGCCGTTTTCACTTCTAGTTTGTTTGTGTGCGCTTCTTCATCCAATAACCTCTTCAGGAGATGAAATATATTTCCAACTGGGTTATTGTCCGATGACTGATTTGGCCAGACTAAAACTGTTCACTTTTTTCCTTTGATCAAGTCATTTGTTGTATTGGCAATATGTTTTGGATCCTTGTCCTGCTGCATGATAAACTTCCTCAGAATTAGTTAGGATACATTTCCATGTAAATTGGCAAACAAAATGTCTCTGTAGTTTTCTGGATTTATTCTGATTCTGCTGCTACCATGATGAGTTACATCATCAATAAATAGAAATAAGTTTGCTTCAGAAGGAGATATGGAAGCCAAAGCCAAGAGACTGTCTCCACCATGCTTCTCAGATGAGCCTGTATTATTTGGATCATAAGCAGATCCTTTATTTCTCTACACTTTGGACTTTCCATCACTTTGGTAGGGATTAATCTTGGTCTCATAAATCTATATAACTTTCTTTAAGATCTTTTGTCACTATTATCTGTACTATATATACACACACACACACGCACGCACACACACACACACACGCGCACATATATATATATATATATATATATATATATATATATATATATATATATAGATATATATATATATAGATATATATATATATATATATATATATATAGAGAGAGAGAGAGAGAGAGAGAGAGAGAGAGAAGGAGAGTGTCACTTCCAAAATTACTGGAACGGCATGCTAATGCATTTGTTTTTGTTCACTGTTCAAAAGATGAATATGAGACAAGAATTCAAAATTTCAGCTTTCATTTCCTGGTATTTACATTTAGATGTGTTAAATAAATTAGGACATATCACCTTTTGTATCAGAACCCCCCCCCCCCATTTTTAGGTGAGCAAAAGTAAAAGAACAGATAGTTTTAAAGTAAATAACATTTAATATTTGGTTGCATAATCCTTGCTTGCAATAACTGCATCAAGCCTGCAACACATTGACATCACCAAACTGTTGCATTCTTCATTTGTGATGCCTTTCCTGACTTTACATCATCAGTAAATAGCAATAAGTTTTTGTGTTTTTTTTTTTCAGAAGGAGATATGCAAACCGAGCCAAGACACTTCTCCACTATTCTTCTCAGATTATGTTGTATACTTTGTACCATAAGCAGATCCTTTATTTCCCCACTCGTCGGATATTCAGGAGATTGGAAGTGGCAGTTTCTTTGGTGTGATTATGCATAATGTGGTTTTCCACACTTCCATGCTATATTTAAGGACATTTACTATCACCGAGGAGGCGTTTCCAAAGCCTTAAGAATCCAAGTGTGTGGCAAACAATAGAAGGATTTACGATAATCTATGCTGTTCTGAGATTTCTAACGTTTTTCATGCTAAGGCTAGTATAATATATTCAATTGTGAACTTTTCATTCTGTTATGGTCCAGGTTAGGACCAAGGAAGAACAACAAGAACACAAGAGTAGAAATAACGAAGATATATTACACGGAATAATAATACAAGATGTGGAAGGTGTTAGTATGACTGTCAGTCTGGTTTGGAGTGAACTACTATCGGCTCGGCTCGATTCGTCTCTCTTTTTTTTGAGAAGCGTGGTATACATAGTGTTAGGAAGAGTTCATTCTGTAGTTATAGGTAAGGACCCATAACACATTCAATATTCGTAGATCTCATCACGTCCAGGTGATTTCCAACTGATTTTTTCGGATTGTTTTATTGTTATTCCATTTACACCAGATGGTTACTGTCAGTTTCCATTGAATGACAGTGTACATTGAATGACAGTGTACATTCCAGCACCTTCAATTGAAACATGGTTGTCAGTAAAATCTCAAAACTTCCTCGAATTACCAACTCCTCAAATCCACTGTGGAAGTGTGACTTGGAACCAGGAATACTTTGCGTAAGAATTAAGAATTTTCACTTTTTCAGTCATCAATCAACGCCATTTTCTGACACCTGTTGTCAAGCAATAAGAAACTTCAGTAACTGTCTACATTTCTGAGATGTGGTACTATGTACACTATTTACATTATTCGGACTATTGTCCTCATCTTTGTCGCCATGTTTATCACAACGTTTCAGCCATTGTACGCTCCGGCCTTCTTCAGGTAGTTGGAATGTCGAACTGAACCCTTTATTTCGCTCACTGGGGTAGACTGTTCTAGTTCCACGTGCCATGTCTAATGGATGTCAGTTATCTCCTGTTAATTCCCCTCTGAAAGTTCTCCACTGTCTTAACCAGGTATTGAACTCACACTGTTTGGGTCCTGTCACTAAATCTAACTAACGCCTTTATCCACTGTGCCACTGTGTCCTCAAGTACTACCTGACCTATCCGGAGCGTACAACGGCCGAAACGTTGTAATAAACATGGCGACAAAGATAAGTCCGAATAATGTAAATAGTGTAAATAAGAAACTTTTTTAAAAATTAAAATAAAAATGTCTACGTTTCGTTAAATTAATGACTTGTGAACAAGATTAAACTAAATTTACTTACTTTTTTTTCTTAAAAAGCAATTTTTCCGAGTGGTGGTCTCATTTTCTTACGTAGTCGTTGAAATAGCAAGTAGCTTTTCTAGTTGTTGACAGACAAACTGTAAGTGACAAAATATTACAGTAGGCTGTATATGACAAAATATTCGCTACTGCATGCCGTAGATACAAATCATCCGTCGCCACTGTTCAAATCCAAATTCTATATTTTAGTATAATTCCAAATGCGTCATATGTTATGAGCGCTGTTGTAATCTATTAACAATTTTTTGGTTCTCAACTGAAGATCCACGGCACCTGATAATTTCCACTTCTTCACAGTCTTTTATTTTTCGTATCAATTCATCTTTTTTATTTCTTTTTTCATTTTTTTGAAAATGTTAACTTCCGTTATCATAAGTGCAGATCAGTGTTGATGTTTTTACAATTGTCGCTGTCATTACTTTTCGTTTAGTTTTCATAAATGTTTTTTTTTTTATATAGCGTGCAATCTTCAGGATCGCTTAATTTTGGTTACGAATCGAATACAAGTCGAAAATATTTGGGAATCTACAATGAACTTGCACATTCTTACTCTATTTGCTAGGACTTTTTTTCCAGTTTTACTCAATATCCAATAAATAAAACTGTATCATTTTTCCTGATCTGAAATCCAATGAGAACACGTATTATCACGCGTGATCTCATCAAAAATCTCTTAGACTTTATTCCCAGGCGTAAGATCTCGTCAAAAACTTCTCAGACTCTATTCCCAGTGGTTATTTATACATTTTCATTCCATTTTTTACCATAATTGACATTTAACTGGAGAATTGTCTTCTCCTCCTCCTTGTTGTTGTTGTTCTTCTTCTTCTTCTTCTTCTTCTTCTTATTATTATTATTATTATTATTATTATTATTATTATTATTATTATTATTATTATTAATGCTTCACAGGATATTTAATGTACCGAATATCAACCGATGATATGGAAAGACATTATAGAATACGAGAGAAAAACTTTGTTCGACATCTTCAAGTTTTTAAATAAATGTGCCTTGGAAAATATCATTATATTTTGGAAGATATTTTTGCCGCGTTTCATTTCCTTATATGAATACGTTATTTGGGAAATTCAAAATCTTTTTGACAAAAATTCAAATTATTATTATTATTATTATTATTTTGTACTTGTTCACATCGACACTATCTGTTAATTCTTGCGAGGAATAAAATAATAACAAGTCTATTAGAACTCCAGAACCTTCCCCAGGAGATGTAGGGGTAGTGTAAATGTCATCGGCAGAAAATGTGTAACCGAGTTCGAATTCCAGTCAATTGACTTTCGCACTAATTCTCTTGCGGAAAGGCATGAATCCAGCTCTTTTCTCTCTGGCGGGGTAGACGATGTTTTCGAATGGCAAACTGTCTAAAGAAAGACAACCGTGGAGAAGGCAAAGGGGAACTATCTTTCCAAATAAGTTATGGTAATTCACAAATCATAAAAAAGGGAGTATGTGGAGAGCCATGATCAATTGCGATTGCTGTTGTATGGATCGTTTTATTTCTTCTTCGGGGTTCAGTTATTCCAATCATTTTGAAAATAATTTTAAGACGTTCCAATATAATAAGCCCAATTATGCACAAAACACACATTTTTATTATTATTATTATTTTTATTTCCTTTGATATCTGGCGTTTACACATTTCTTTCCGGGTCCCGCCCAAGGACCTAAGGTTAGAAATGGCATCATGACACTTTCCACTGCAAAAAAAATAAAAAATAATTACATAGATAAAGCCCTTTGTAAAGTGTGGGCTGTACTTGTCAGAACAATTTTTTGTATCTCTTTGAGGCATGGACTTCCAGGGATCCCTTCAATCAGCCTACTGGAATCTTTTCCAACCAGTCTCCAACTACAACAGGAATTGTTGATGTTCCCATGTGCCACATTTTTGAGATTTCTATTTCAAGGTCCTTGTATTTTGACAGTTTTTCGAATATCTTCAAAGACACATTGCAGTCTGCAGGGACTGCCATATCAATAAGGAGGCACTTATTTTGTTTGTGGTCTTTAATAACAATGTCTGGGCGGTTGGCTTTGATTGTTCTGTCAGTGTGTATTGTGTAGTCCCATAGAATTGTAACAGGTCCTATCTCCGTAACCGGGTCAGGGTGGTGTTCGTACCAATTTCTTCCAGTTTCCTTCCCATAGGAGTTGCAAATTTTCCAGTGCAGATATTGGCCCACTCTGTCATGCCGGGTTTTATATTCAGTGGGTGCCAATATCATGCAACCTGATATAAGATGATCAATGGTTTCTGGATATTTGTCACAGAATCTGCATCTTGGGCTAACACAATATTTTAGTATATGTGCTTGATAATTCCTAGTTAACAAGCATTGGTCTTGTGCAGCAATGATAAAACCCTCAGTTTCACCTTTCAACCCTGCACTACGTAGCCACTGATGGGTGCGGTTTTTGTCTACGTCTGCTTGTTTGGTACGGGCAGAGTATTGGCCATGGAGCGGTTTATTTTGCCATTGTTTCTTTATCTGGTCGGTCGCATTTCTCTTTGCAAGTTTTTTGAAGCTTTAGCCGGTGTACAGTGATGTATTTGAATTTCTGTGCCCATTTGAAGCTCTTTTTTGAATTTTTCGGCTTCCTTTACTACAGAGTAAAGACACTGACTACTTTCATGTTCCAATTATTATTATTATTATTATTATTATTATTATTATTATTATTACCATTATTATTATTACCATTATTTGTATATATTGGTCAAGTGACAATAAGTTTCCTCATATCTACAGAAGTCTGAAGAAAGACCATGTAGCAATTATAGAAGCACTGCCGAATCTTTGTTCGTGAAAAGAAAACATGATGATTTTTTTCTTCTCCTCTTCCTTTTTCTTCTTCTTCTCTTCCTTCTCTTCCTCTTCCTTCTCCTTCCCTTTCTTTCTTCTTCTTTTCCTCCTTCTCCCCCTTTTTCTTCTTCTTCTCTTCCTTCTCCACTCTTTTCTCCACCCTTTTCTTTTTCTCTTTTTCCTTCTCCTCCTCTTTCTTCTTCTTCTCCCTTTTCTTCTTCTTCTTCTTTTCTTCCTTCTCCTCCTATTTCTTCGTCACCCCTTTTTTCCTCTTCTCGTCTTTTTTCTCTTCCACTTCCTTCTTCTCCTCCCTTTTCTTTTTGTCTTCTTCCTTCTCTCTCTCTCTCCTCCTACTTTTCCTACTTTCTCTTCTTCTTCTCCTCTTTCTTTTTCTCCTCCACTTCTCTATTTCTTCCCATTTTTACTTCTTCTTCTTCTTCTTCTTCTTCTTCTTCTAATATACAAATATATCTAGTCTCTAGATGCAAACATTTTTGTCATTTTCATGAACGTAATTCTTAGTAAATTTCTTGAAAATTAAACATTCCTAGTTAGTGAGTATGAGTGGATGTGCGGGTGGTGACTTGAAATGAGAAATATGAGGACTGAGTTCAATTTTCGGCTTCGTGACAAATACCGTTGCGAAAGGCATTAATCCTTCTCTTCTCCACCCTAGGTATGGTTTAAATAACAGGGAAGACTGGGCTATGGATTTTATAATAAAATCTTATACTACCAAAATTCATCTCCTCCTCCAGCTATGGGTTAAATAGTAGGACTTATTTCTGGAAAAATCATTGTTATTCTAAAAAGAAATGTTAATGCAATAGTTTAGTTTTAGTTTTTCCTTTCGCGTGTGATGTTCGGAGTCGCGGGGAGACACAGTCGTCTGCCAGCGGCAAGGCAAGGGACCTGGAGGAGAGATATCTCGTGGGTTCTGAGAGTGCCTGCCACTGAGTCACTCCAGCGTCTTCTTGGTCTGCCTCTCGCTCTCTCCAGCCAGATTACCTGACGGTGTATGCTCGCAGGGCTGGTTGGTTGATAGGCATACGAGTGAGGTGTCTGAACCACTTGATCCTCTGTCGTTTGATGTGTTGTATGACTGGTATTGCTCCTACTATATCTCTTATTGCCTCATTCCTGATCTTGTCTCGCTTGATCTTGTTCACTGCTTTCCACAGGCATTTCATCTCACAAGTTACCAGTTTCCGCTCAGGAGTTTTTGTTAGGGGCCATGTCTGGGCTTGTATGTCAGTGTTGGTAGGAAAATGGCGTTGATGAGATTTGCCTTGGTGTTCAAGGAAATGCTAGGATGTTTTAGAAGAGGAGAAAGTTGGTAACTGACTGCGTTGACTTTCTGACACCAGGTCTCGATATTAGTTTGCCGTTTTTAGTAAATATGCTGCCCAGGTATTTGAATTCACTAGTTTGCTTTAGCTGGATGTACCCGACCCTGTTACACCTAAAACATCATATCTCACGGCCGGATCTTCGTCTCCAGGAGGTCGTCCTCTCTAAGTAACCCGGACTGCAATTCATGGCCAGGTGGTTGGGTCCAGAGCACTTAAAACATTATGCGTTTGTTAAGCGGATGAGACGACCGACTCATCGGGCTCCTTGCTATCGGTCATAACAGCCCAGGCACGACTCAAAAGCTGGTCCCAAATCATGGTGTTCATTATAGATGGTGCCCGAAGAAGTTGCTTGACTTGTTGCAGCAGTCCAGAAACGAATGCGTACACCATCCATCGTTCGGGCACTTACCCCCAACCAGCAGATCTAAACGTTTAAACTCTGCTAAAAATTTGTCTACGGTTTCCCCTGAGCGAAATCGTCCCGACACAAATTGATCAAACGTATTGAATGAACCCACTGCATATGCGGTTATAAGGACCTGCTTAATCTGCTGTGTGTCCTAACTCTGCTTCTTAGTCTCTGCCGGTACACAGCGAGAGCCCCGGCTTGCAAGCGCAGTTGAAGTATCAGCTTGATTTTCATCATATCACAAAGCAATTCCACGTTCTCAATCCGATTTTACAATTGGTAGATCAGTAGCAGTCCCACTAAATTTGGTTATTAGCCGAATATCGAAACCTCTGTCCGCCATGATTGGGAAGAAAGCCGAAATAGCTTGTAGTTAAATGACGTTCTATTCCTCAGACGCCGCTCGTACAACGTCAAATGTTCCTTCTGAAGACGCCGTTCTCGAATTCGAGCACCGACGTAAAAGTCACCACCCCCTTCTCACTGTACCAGCCCTTTTTATTATGCCAAAACCACAGGCGACTGACCAATCAGCATTCTCGGCTTCAGTCACGCAGTCAAATGTCATCCTCCAGTCCGACCAATCATCACGCGAATTGCTATTGGTCGGACCACGCTAAGCAATATAAATGCCAACGTTTCAGAATCATACACTTCCGCAATAAGTAACGGGGTAGAAGAGACTCATACCATTTTCATAGAAACAAAACGTCGCTGCTACGTGTCGCGTATTGAGGTAAGGAAGTTATTCTTTTCCTTTACAGCAATTGCAAGCCACCCTGACACGTTTACTTCTACGTAATTGTTCACTACAATTACTAAAACTAAAAAGGACATGGATCATTAAAAGAAACTAATAAAACAATTTCCCCTCAAGGACACAGGGCACGGTGGATAAAGGCGTTGGTTACATCCAGTGACAGGACCGAAACCCAATTGATACATATTTTTTAATCCTATCTAAGCTTTCGGCTTCATAAATACGCACACACACACACACACACACACACACACATATATATATATATATATATATATATATAAAGACATTTTTATGTTTATACATTTTTTGTCGGACTTTGTCCATTTCATAATATTTATATATATATATATATATATATATATATATATATATATATATATATATATATATGTGTGTGTGTGTGTGTGTGTGTGTGTCTTTAATAATATTATCCGTAATATTATATTCTTTATTCCTACGTTTATCCATGATTCGTTTTCTGAAAAGAAAGAAATTAAGTCATTAACTAAAATCAATGTAGGAAAATATGAGACTTAATTTTTCAATTTTATAAATTCATGTTTCATTTATACACACACACACACACACATATATATATATATATATATATAGAGAGAGAGAGAGAGAGAGAGAGAGAGAGAAAGAGAGAGATTTACATTCTCTGAAATATAAATGTATAGAAACTACGATGGCCAAAAAGTGAGCGATTAGTTTTATATGAATTGTGATATAAAACTGATCCCCCTTTTTATAGTCACATTATAATTTTAGTTTGTTTAACAAATTCTCCCACCTATGGGTTAATTAATAGTTCTTATATCACTAAATCATTATTATCTAAAAAAAAACAATTCCTACAATCTAAAAATATTTTCTGGCTTTAAAGGCTTCATACGCCGTAAAAAGCGGAAAAATCCTCAAAGTATTCAGCTTCTGGACTAAAAAGAAGTCAACGGCGGAAAAGAGATTTACTAAAAGTAGCTTAGATGTAGTACTCTGATATGAAGAGTTACACGGTGAGGATTTCGCTAACTACTCAGTTGTATCTGTCTATATTTCTGAGATGAGGACACATGGCACAGTGGATAAAGGCGTTAGATAGATCCAGTGACGGGAACCAAAGAGTGTGAGTTTAAGGCGATGGAGAACTTGGAGAGGAGAATTAACAGGAGATAACTGATAACAGACATCCATTAGACATGGCACGTGGAACTAAACAGTCTACCTCAGTGAGCGAAATAAAGGGTTCATTTCGACATTCCAACCACCTGTAGAAGGCCAGAGCGTACAGCGGCCGAAACGTTGTGATAAATATGGCAACAAAGATGAGGATGATAGTCCGAACAATGTAACTAGTGTACTCAGTTGTAATTGATCTAGCTAAATAAGCTTGCTAAACACGTCGAAGTGCCCAACAACGCTAGAATACCTTAACCTGAAGACGTTCAATTTTCCAAAATGAGACATTGTTATCTTTATATTTGAATCAAATTCACCCCAAGCAAGGCGATAATGCCTCTAAGACGCACAGGGTTACTGGGAGTGAAATTGAATAAGAAGATTTTAGAAGGAACCGAAAATTCAATCCCAAACAGGAAATAAGGTATATCACTCTACTTCTGTTCAAAAGACCGGGGAGGAGTGTGAACGGAGTAATAGGCGAACCTATCTGCTCCTATTGAGCAGAAAAAAATATAATTTCAAAGTTTAGGGGGAGATGTTAGAAGTATAGACTGCAAGTAGAATTTGTGAATAGGAAATGAATGTTTCAATATACATTGATCACGTAGAGAAAATTAAAATAGGGAAACGAATGGCCAAATGAAAACCTCCCTTCCGTCATTTCGTTCCCGTTTTTTCTAAGCATTTCCCCTCAAGCAAAGCGAGAGTGCCACTAGCACGCAAGGGATCCCTGAGAGTGAGAGCAAGAGTAAAGAGGGATGTTTGAGGATAGCATATAAAGAAAGACCGGGATCAGGGTCAAGGCATCAGAATATATCGATTGACATTACATTTTAATATTTGAAGATTATAGCTACCAGGCAAGTAAGTAAAAGGAAGGGTGTTCCGCTGGCGGCAAGCGCGAGAGAAGAAGCTGTTGGAGTAGAAGAGGTTGCTACATTTAACAGTTTCGACAGTGGAATGGTTAGACCGAGATGCCAACCTAGTAACACGCTTAAATTCATGCAGTTGTTGTACCAGTGAAAGTAGCTCGTCAGAGCAGGTGCCATGAAAATATTTGTAAAAAAGACAGAGGGAAGCCGCAGCACGTCTGTGAGAAAGACTGTAGACGAGATGCCAGATCAGGACCTATCACATTGCATATCCATATCTGGATTTTGTCTAAGTACCCGAGATGAACTGCGGGGGCACCAGATCATACATGGCAACAGTATATGATGCAAGGATGAATTGTAGATTTGTAGATTTGAAGGGCAGGCTCAGGGGAGAAGAACCTTCTGGTGCGACACAACCAGCTTTTCTTGCGGTAGACGAGGCTATTGATTCCATGTAGTTGTAACGCCTCAGGTCAGTGGAAAACGTGAGACCAAAAAAACGCAGAGAGACGCTCCCGTGGGGCTGGGCACCAGCCATTCTGATAGTTTTAATGCACCTTTGCATTTCTGTGTCACGTTTTCCATCGTCTGTTATAATTCTCCCTTGATAGTTAAATATTTTAATTGCTAGATTTTGACGACTCTAATGTTTATTTTGCATATAAGACTGTTCTTTTTCCTGATAACCGTACATTCTATCTTCTCATAACTGTTTACAGAAACTATCTTTGTTTTTACCTTTTTCTCCTTGCCTTTTATTTTTTTAAATATCTGTTCTTAAATGTTATATTAGAATCCATCCTCCTTTGGTTGAGGTTTAAACAGCAGGGGAAACCGGGTTCTCTTGTTTTGGATCAGAGCCATACGAGAAGAAAACTGAATTCAAAACTTGTCTTTCTGAATGAGATGCCAGATCAGGACCTATCACATTGCATATCCGTATCTGGATTTTGTCTAAGTCCCCGAGATGAACTGCGGGGGGTACCAGATCTTATATGGCAACAGTATACGATGCAAGGATGAATTTTAGATTTGTAGATTTGAAAGACGGGCTCAGACGAAAAAAATCTTCTGGCGCGTCACAGAGAACGAACTTTATACTCACATTTTACAAGTATTCTACAACTTTTGCATTTCGTTTTCATATATTGCACAAATATTTCGATTTTTCATGTAAAATTCCATTTTTCATGTTGAGCACATATCTTTTATATTTTCTATGGTCATCTTCTGTCTGGCAGTTGCTCTTGGAAAATTAATTGAAATCGGACAAGGAATATCTTGTATATTTTAATGCTCCAAAACAAAACTGTTTTCATTTCATCACTATAGAGAACCATTTCTGTCTTTCATGGCCGATGCTAACCTCTAGGAGAGCGACTTCTTGTACCTACTTGGGATCAAGTTTTCCACTAACATGAAATTGGGTGAATATTTTTTAATCTAGTTGAACCTTGGTCTACTGCTAGGAATGTTGGTTCATTTTGTCCTGCTAGACAATTCTTTCTCGCCAGAATCCATCTTGTACATTTATAAATCTATCATTCGTCCGTGAATTGAATATTGCTGCCATATTGGGTTTGGTGTTCCTGCTATATATCTCGAGATTCTTGACAAAATCCAAAGAAGGATCTGTAATATTAATTATGATGAGCTTTTCTCCTTAATGCCTCGACTGCATGAATTCATATGTGTTACTAGATTGGCAGTTAGGTCTCAGTGTTTTACTATTGAAATAGCTCGATCCAGCCATCAATTCTAGTTTAATAGTTTCTTTTCTCACACTTCCCGCCTGCTTTCCTTTTCTTGTTTTCCTGCAACCTACAATTTTCACAGATTTAAATGCAACGCCAAAGTTTTTACTTGTCGTTTCTTCTCACTAAAACCTTGTTTCATTTTCTTTCAGTCCAAGTAACTCCTTGCGTCTTTGTGGCATTATCCCTTTGCTTGTGATGAAATGATTAAACAAATTATTTTTATAATGCCCCGCTTATTCTGAGCGACTATCAACAAAAACACGTATTGTTGCCGAGAGTTAACGATTTCCATTTGCTACTAAGTTCGTCGTTTTAACATCTCAGCTTGCACCCAAATTCAGACTGATGTTATAAATATTTCTGTACGACTTCAATCATCTGCTTTTAGCCATTTTTCTTCGCGGGACCTTATTTGTTTGTTTTGATTATATTAATCGTGGTCCATACTTGAACAGAGAGCTACATCGCTACCGTCAAATGACAAAAGTTTCTGGAATAAACTTTTAATGTTTCCTAACATTAGACAACCATAACACAACTATGACTGCACTTAAAACTTTTTCTTCTAGATAGATAGATAGATAGATAGATCCTCATTCTAGTGTAGGGGACTTGTTCAATGTCGCTGGCAGAATGTCTCGATTTTTATGAAAGACATTTTTGGAATTCGGCCAGCATAAATGCGTCTAAACATCTTTTAATAATAACAATCATGGAATAACAGAGATAGGAATATTTCCATTTTCATGGTGTTTTATGAAAAACAGTTGCATTGAAAAGAAATACTTTTTTTCAGTATGAAAAAGGTAAAACCTAGTGCTCAGTTTTTATCTACGCACATTTGTTGTTCATTTGGAGATAGATTGCCATATTGTGTAATTTATGACAAATCAATACATTTATAGACAGGCAAAAATGTCTTTAATTTTCCCTCTGCATAGTAAATTCTAATCATTTATTTTATTCAAATTAATTCATAGTGTAGAAGTCAGAATAAAGATTATTATTGTCTCAAAATGTCTCTTGCCAGATGTACTTTTGTACGTTATTGCATATAAAGGAAACAAGATCTGAAACAAAAACTTAAGTTATTTCCGAAAATATCCTTCAATCTAAGCATAACAATTTTGCAGATTCAAAACGACATTGGGCCTCGTTCATTTTGGTGCAAGAAAGGCGTGAATTTATTAATGAACATACCATCACCTGAGTTGGAGACACAGAGCGTTAAAAATGACTTATTTACTATCAATGATGTTTATTCGGTGCAGCCATCAATAAAAACGTGCTGTTACCGAAAGTTAAATAACGATTTCCATTTGTGACTAAGTTCGTCGTTTTAACATCTCAGCTTCAACCTAACTTCAGACGATTGTTAAAAGTATTTCTATACGACTTTTATCGTCGTCTGCTTTTAACCATTTTCCTCTCACGACCTTGTGTTGTCTTGATTATATTATTTTGTGGCCCATACTTGTACACAGAGCTAAATCGCTAACGTCAAGCGAGAAAAGTTTCTTGAATAAAATATTCCTGTTTCCTAAAATTATACAACTATAACACAGTTGATGCTACATATAAAAATCCGCCATTATTTTCTATTATATTTGTATTAAAAGAATAATCAATATTGGTGATTTATAGATAGAGACAGAATTGATATGAGACCCAATATTGCATGCATTCTCCTGATATAGGAAACAATTAGTAGTTTTTAGCGAAAAATAAGTTTGGGAACGGCACAAGATCAACCAATAAAAAATGGATTTATAAAATTTAGGAATTATGACTTATATTTTCCTACATTGATTTTAATTAATGATTTTCTTTCTTTCCAGAAAACGAATTATGGATAATTGAAGATATAAAGAATATCATATTGTGGATAATGTTATTAAAGACATAGATGCATATATATATATATATATATATATATATATATATATATATATATATGTGTGTGTGTGTGTGTGTGTGTGTGTGTGTGTGTGTGTGTATCAAATATGTGGTGCAGTTCAATTTATATTACAATGAATCATTCATACAAAAAGTAAATTAGTAAAGTTAATGATATAAAATGGCGAAATCCCTTCGCAAAAAATTTTTTAAAGGTGCATTAACCTATCAATCACTCGATGTATGTTATGATCGTTGTTTTTTTAAATTATAAGCTGTAAAACGTCTTTCTTAAATACGCAGTTACTTTCGACTTTAGATTCAATCATCTTCAGGCATGGAAATTATTTTGTTTTTGGTAAAATTCTGGTAGCATCCGAGACGAAAAATATAATGCAAATCGAAATAAGTTTTTTTTTTTAATGTGTTATTGATAATGGATACAAACTTCTGGAGCGTGCAGTCGCAACGCTAAGGTTGAATATTTTTTGGGAAAATTTAAATGAGTGTGTTTTTTTACTAATATGGCAATTCGAGAATTTTTTCTTGGAGGAGTTTATCAGTCAACGTGGCATGAACTAAATAGTTCAATAAATAGAGAAATGTCTCAGTTGTTATCCCGTCAATTTGCACGTCGGATCAGTTCTTTTAAATCAATTATGTGGTATAGTTCAAATTATATTGCAATGAATCATTCATACAGAATGTAAATTAGTAAAGTTAATGATATAAAATGGCGTATGAGGGTCAAGCAGATAAGTTCCTAGGAAACTGGCAGCCCGACACCCGCACATGTGATTTGATTATAGTGATAAAGAATTTGTGCAGAACCATCCACACTTTTTGAAGGGCCGAATACAGAGACCTGGTGCACTATGTGCCACAGGGTCGCCAAAGGACCCTCTGCAGGTTTTGAATTCAGAGTTGTTCTTCTTCTTGACCAGTTACCATCCTAGGCTATAAAACCCAGTCTGACCTGCACGTAAGTGAATGAAGTGGATTCGACTGGAATACGAACTCGGCTCTCCGATTCCTCAGTCCAAGCCTCTGTCCACCGTACCTCATATATATATATATATATATATATATATATTTATATATATATATATATATATATATATGTGTGTGTGTGTGTGTGTGTGTGTGTGTGTGTGTGTGTGTGTGCGTATGTGTGTGTGCGTATGTGTGTCTGCGTATGTGTGTGTGTGCAAAATGAAGGACGTAAACAAAAGCAAAATATCATGAATACGCGCGTGTACAAACGGAATAAAAAAGTTTCTTTTTTGTGAGGCAAACTGCTGCCGTATGCGATGTGCATCAATATGCAGAAGAACTCAAAATTAATCGCCGCATTTAACTCTTGCATTCATATTTAAACTTACCTTTTAAAAGTTCAGCGATAATTTTTCTGCCGCCACTTAATTTAAAGACAATTTGATGTGCGTAGGTCCTTACTTTCCGCGCAAACAATTATTTTTATTTCATGGGTGACTTTCGCTGGATTTCGCAAATAATTTTAATTATTCCTATGTTATAAAAATTGTTATCGCACAAAAAAATTCGTCTTAAAATAACATGTGAAAAAATCACCGAAAACAATTGCAGTTAAGGGAATCCAAAATTTTCTGTAACATGAGCTAGTGAAAGTTAGAGAGTTGTGTCCCTTTAATTGAAAATATGTCACACACTGATATTGGCATTTATTATATAGATGAAGACTAGTTGACAAGGATGCTTTGTAGTTTTTTCTTATTTACTTAGACAGCGTTTATTTGAATCCAATTAGTGCCCATACTGCCCGAATGTCCATGATCAAGCTCTTTCAATTATACTTTTTGTTATTTTCAAGATCCAGTTTAAATATAGTGATCCCATTTTTTTCATTTTCAAACACTTTTTTTTTTTTAAATACGACCGTTATATTTTATGGTGATGCCATTGTCAGGTGGCTGGCAAGTGAGTTTTCTTATTGGCTGAATCTATCCTCGTTTATTTACTATTCTTAGCTGCATTGGAGGAACCCATTGACAATTTGACTTATAATGATCACCGAAACTAGGCTCGCTAATCATGCTGAGGTGCCTCGTATCGTCGTTTGCTAAATAATGGTGATGTGCGAGCAAACTTTGATGTTATCCTGTGTAATTGTTCGTCAGATAATACAAATGACATACGTGGTGATTTCCGATTTCGGGAATG
Organism: Acanthosepion esculentum; assembly: GCA_964036315.1. Taxonomy (NCBI): domain Eukaryota; kingdom Metazoa; phylum Mollusca; class Cephalopoda; order Sepiida; family Sepiidae; genus Acanthosepion; species Acanthosepion esculentum. Next base: position 19,345,402 of record OZ038508.1, on the reverse strand, counting down.
TTCAGATAACTCACGCTAAACCGATGATGAAGACTGCACAGTGGGCTTAAATGGGGGTCAAGCGGACATATGACAATAACATACGGTAAGCACCTGCTTCAGGGGCTTAAGTACATTTTAGACAAATTCTAGGGTGTGGTATGCAAAAAAATTGATTTTCAAGAACTGAGATATGATTTTTTATGAGGTTTTGGCTCAAAAATCCAAGTTGGGGCCAAAAGATAGAAGGGTAGAAATTTTGCGGAAATCCGACATTTACGAACGAACTTCAAACAGGCATATCTTGAGAAACATTTGGAGTTAGAAGACAAATTAGACCATTTTTTGACACTACAGACAATGAGCGTTTCAAATATTCAAGTTTAGAAATGAACAATAAATCATATACAGCTACAACTTATCACAAAGATTACTGAAAAAAAGTTAATAGTTATTCATCTGTGAGGAAGCACAACAAAGATTCATAATGACTGTTACAACCATACATAGCAGCCTTCAACTCCTCACAGCTGCGAATGGTGTGCCCTGTCCCTTTGCAAGACAAGCGTTCCATGGTCTTAAAAGGGCTTAAAAAGGGTAAAAATCAATTATACCAAGAGCATGGTGCATTTTTATGGTGTTCTGATGCCAGATTTGGATTCAGCACCCCAAAAAACATGGGAAAAGTGGGCTGGATCATGAAATTTGAGTGAGAATTACATAAATTATCCGGATTTGGGATTCAAAGGGAATTGAAGGTTGTCCCAATTTTTTTCAATATAAAAGAATTAAAATGGTTCCCCAGAGTGAATTTTTTCACCCAAATGGATTATGATAGCCCTACATGTCTAGATTCTTATATGTGAAGCCTGAAAAATTTCATCTCGGGGCTTTTCTGCAATTTTTCATCACAATTTATCAGCGGGGGCCAATTTGGGGGCTTTTTTGATGGAAAAAATGCCCATTTTTACAGTAAATTTTGTGGAAAACTCATAAAAATATGTCAAAAACCTGTCCATATACACAATTTTTTATATTGAATCAAATTTTGGGCATTTGGCCTTATCTTAGGGGCTTATGGGACATATTTAGAAAAAATACTTATGTTTCCAGGATGTATCGAAAACTTGAAATTCACGAGCTTCAAATGGGCATATCTTGAGAAATAATTGGAGTTAGAAGACAAATAAGACCATTTTTTGATACTACAGAAACTGAACTTTTCATTCTTCCATATCCTAAAGTCATTTGAGGAAGTTGTCAAAATTCGATATGTCCACTTGGGAACCCACTGTGGACTGATAGTGATATGACTTCTCTATTGTCTACGAACTGAAGGAGATCGCAGATTAGGGCAGGCCGATGTTACTACACTCAGTTGGGAAATTAAAGTTTGACATGATAAATAACGGCACAAAATATTTTTCTCCAAATCGTTAGAGTTTTTTGAGAAAATGATTTTAAATTTTAAGTTTAGCTTCAAAATCAGCGTTGGAATTTCATTCCGTTGATCAGAGAAAGCCTTATATCACAGACTTATACAATTTATAACTTACTCAAGCTTTACAAATTGTATATGGAATAGATTCATGGCACAAGCACATTACTACTAAATCATTGTGACATCAAATAAGACCTTCAATTACTTAAAGGGAAATTATACTGAACAATTTAACTATATCATGATGTAATATGATATACAGTGCTGTAGTTTGAGTGTAATTTTCAATAAACAATGCAAATTTAAAACATTTTGTCTTATATAATTTGTACCCAGAAATATTATGGTGTTATATACACTTTTATCTAATTTTTGTTTAATTTGAGTGAAGTTTGCATTAGATTGCTTGAAAGTTGAGGGAGATTTTAGTTTAAAATTTGTGTTGAAATCGATTTTTCGTTTTTTCGCGGCTTTTCGCTAAATGTATGGTGTAGAAATAAAAATGAGATATCGTTGAGCTCGTCATAATGTAAGTAACCTACATGCCGATTTTGAACAAATTTATGTGCCAAGTTTGGTCAAAATCGGTTGGATGAATCTCAAGTGAAAATATATCACATAGACAGACAGATAGACAGACACACAGACATCCTGTTTTATAGATATAAACAGAATTTTAATCCGTAGTACCAATGCGGAGGAAGATTTTTTTCTTTAGTTTAGTTCTTAAATTTTGTTTGGGCTCTTAATATGTGAACTTTTTTTACCGACAGATACACATATATAAAAACATGTGTGTGTGTTTCTGTGCGCGCGTGTGTATGCGTCTGTATGTGAGAGAGAGAGAGATAGAAAGAGAGAGAGAGAGAAAGAAAGAATTAAAGAGAGTACCTCTGATTGGACAAGAAAGCGAAGCGTTATCTCTTGAATTGTTTTAATGTCCTCTCTCATTAATCGTAGATTTTCTTATATTCTCTAACACTCAGTAACCAGTTGCGTCCGAGTTGCTTTATTGCCTTACTTGGGAGTGAAATGATTAAAAGAATGTTCTCTCTCTCTCTCTCTCTCACTCTCTCTCTCACTCTCTCTCTCTCTTTCTTTCTTTATTTATTTTTCTTTCTTTACTTTTCCCTCTTCTTTTCTTTCCGTCTTTCTCTATTTCCTTTTTCATTCTTTCTTTCTTTCTTTCTTTCTTTACTTATCCCTCTTCTTTTCTTTCCTACTTTCTCTATTTTTTTTCATTCTTTCTTTTCTTCTTTCTTTCTTTCTTTCTTCTTTCTTTACTTTTCCTCCTCCTTTTCTTTCCTTCTTTCTCTATTTCCTTTTTTCATTCTTTCTTTCTCTCTTTTTCTTCTTTCTCTCTCTCTCTCTTTCTTTCTTTCCTACTGTATATTCTTCTTTCTTTCCTTCCTTCTTCTCTTCTTTCTTTCATCCAATGTCTTTTCCATTTTTTTACTCTACTATGTCTCTCTTTCATCGTTCCCTATACACACACACACACACACACACACATATATATATATATATATATATATATATATATATATATATATATATATATATATATATATATATATATATATATATAAACATGTTTATGTGCGTGCCTGTCTGTCCTAGTCTGTATGAAGCATCAAATTCTGTATCCCTCTTTAATTTCTAAATCACGAATAACATATTTATTAACCATTACCGATTATCAAATCGCAGTCGCAATGGGAAATTCGTCCGCGCTGTTGTCCCAGCGTCACGCATTTCTTTCAGTCCCTGAACCTCTTCAATGTTCTTCCATTCGATATGACACGAGCCTCGCATGCGCCTTCGAATGAATGATTTTCTCTGTAGGGTTTCTTCAATCACGACATTCACAAGATCAAAACAAGCATTTCTAGCAGCGTCGATCATCATGGCGATTAATCATTTCTGTTTGTTTTTCACTGTGTCTATCTTAGCGTTTATCTCCATCCCCTCCTCTCCAATTATTTCACTCTCTCCCCATCCATCTATCTATCTATCTATCTATCTATCTATCTATCTATCTATCTATCTATCTATCTGTTCAGATCTATCGCTTTCAGTTCATATCTATCGAGCTATCTCATTCTATTAATATCTAACTATCTAGCTATCTATCTATCTATCTATCTTTATCTGTTCAGATCTATCGCATTCAGCTCATATCTATCTATCGATCTATCTCAGTCTATTAATATCTATCTATCTATCTATTCAGATCTTTCATATCTATCTATCTATCGCAATCAGTTCATATCTATCTATCTGACTCAGTCTATTAATATCTTATATATATATATATATATATATATATAGAGAGAGAGAGAGAGATTTGCATATATATATATATGTATGTGTGTGTGCATTCAGTTCATATCTATCTATCGATCTATCTCAGTCTATTAATATCTATCTATCTATTCAGATCTTTCATATCTATCTATCTATCGCAATCAGTTCATATCTATCTATCTGACTCAGTCTATTAATATCTTATATATATATATATATATATATAGAGAGAGAGAGAGAGAGAGAGATTTGCATATTTATATATGTGTGTGTGCATTCAGTTCATATCTATCTATCGATCTATCTCAGTCTATTAATATCTATCTATCTATCTATTCAGATCTTTCAGTTCATATCTATTTATCTATCTATCTATATATCTATCGCAATCAGTTCTTATCTATCTATCTGACTCAGTCTATTAATATCTTATATATATATATATAGAGAGAGAGAGAGATTTGCATATATATATATATATATATGTGTGTGTGTGTGTGTGTGCGTGTAAAAATGGCCACTAAAGTCAACACCCAGAGGCGACAATGTCAACTGTTATATTTACATAGGCTCTATCCCTGATATTGAGCACTTTAACCCATAACTATAGCATGACCCATAAGTATATTATAGATAGATAGATAGATAGATAGATAGATAGATAGATAGATAGATAGATACGATGGTAAATCAAAAATTATCCGCATTTTCACCATAATATATCTTGAGATTTGTCACAACGGCTTTCTTGCTCACGCGTGCTTACAATTGGTGCTATTGTGGTCACGTGATCGAAATTTGACCTTGATCACACCAGTTCTCTTCCTGCTGTACGGTGTAAACATGGCTGATCCGCTAGCAGTGTACAGCCTGGATCAAAGAGCAGTGATTCGAATCTGCAGAGAACATGCTACCTCATCAATGATAACTCTTCAATTCGCCATCTCTCAAGCTTACTGAATCTTGTCAGTTGTCGGAGGTTGATGGGAGTCCTGATACTTCTTCATATGTCACGCTTGTCCTAGTAACAGTAGTACACAGTAGTACACACTAGTACACACTAGTACACACTCCTACACGGTAGATGCCGTATTGTGGTTTTAGTTTTTAATGCAATACGGCAACTGTGCACTACCGATGAATTTCAACCCATATATATATATATATATATATATATATATATATATATATATATATATATATATATTAAGCTTATCGACCATATCTTTATTTCTATACAGCGATATCTACAACCCTTACAACTCTCTGACGCAATTACATATCAATTATCCTAGGGAAGAACATAGATGTAACGTGGTTGAAAACTATGAAAAAATGTTTTTATGATTCAGCAAACATCTACACATCCATTAAAATAATAAATTTGGTCGCTAATGGTAACGTAATCCGTAAGCGAGGCTTGCATTTTTGTGGCTTACTTGATTCTTCTGCCTTTATAAGCTCTCGCAACATGAAAAAAGGGAAAATGTAAAAATGATAAAAATTCAATTGTCAATTCATAAACATATATGTTTAATGCATAGCAAAATATTGAATTGGAAACACAAGGTTAGATATTCTTCAATGTTATATATTCGAGAAAGAAATATTTAACAGAACATGACATTGAGTGGAGCTACTAATAATATTATGAATAATAAAAAAAATAAATACGCTCATAAAATGGCGGAGAGAATACATTTGGATCTCTGCAAAGGTATAAGCATCAATACGGATGCAGAAAAATGTTCTTTGAAAAGAATGTTCGTAACTCCATGGAAATGCTTTAGTAAAAGAAAGTTTGGCGCAAAAAAAAATCTATAAAGATTGCTGTGAAGTGAATGCTCATGAAATATTACGATCCAAAGTAAGTTTGGTTTCATAATTATGTCTTTAATTTTTCTTTTTTTTAATCATTTAAACCTAAGCAAGACAATAAAGCCACTAAGACTCAAGGGGTTACTGAGTGTAAAAGAATATGAGAAAAAAACACTATGAAGGAACGAGAACAATAAAAGAACAGGAATTAAGAAGACAGAATATAACGATTGACATTACATTTAAATTTTTAAAGATTAAAGTTTACCGGGAAGCAAGAATTTGGAAGAGAGTTCCACAGACGAGAAGTGTGAGAAAAAACTATTAGAATAAAACTTACGGTCTACTAAAAGTCTCATTGAATAATAAACAGTTCCTACATTTCAACAATAAAAACGAACATAATTTTTTTTAAAAGAGCCAAGAATATGAAAAACACAACTAACGAACTTGGTAGAAAAATAAAAACAAGCATAAAAAATACAAATAAGTCCCCTTCCCTCGCAAATGGAAAGGGCTAACCAGTTTCATGCCTCTTTCGGCAGAACGAGATAGAGATTAATAAATAAAAGTACTGTGCACCTATTAGAAATAGAAAATGAAGACAAAAAAAAATACATCCGTTTCGCTAATACCAGTTTTCCACGTACAGCTTATATGTGGCACAAGGCTGAAAATATGGGGCAGCAAGTTAGAGTCGAACTCAATATGCAGATGTAATTAATTTAGCGACACGATCTTGCCAACCATTACAAAGTGCCCCGATCGTCTCAATAACAAATCGGGGGAAAATATATTTTACATAAGCAGATTATATTAAGTCCGCACAGCCACTCCTTCTGATTAAACAGGGATCGTTGTTTTGACTGAATAAAAATAGTTTCTAGGACTTTTAGATGGTAGCTAGAATGTTATTGCAGCCCCAGAAGTGTCTGCACACCTTTCCCAAATAATCACCAGGACATGTTGATTAATTGTCTTCTCTAGAAGTTGAGTGGTCTTATCTATATAGTCAGCATCACATGAGATTTAAATTCGTATATAGAAGAGCTGGTTTTAAAGATAAGCAAGACATCTTTTTGAATTTATCTGAACATATATCAAGAAGAGAACATAAGAGGTGAACTGGCCAAGAAATAGCAACGACTAACACTGATTGAGATTTACTTAGCAGATCTCGCAGCGGTTTCGCCAATCAATAACAATTTAAGCTAAAACGGTCATTACTCTGAGCCAGATGTTGTTTCGACACTAGCATGTAAATCGTATAGCAGATTACAGAGAGAAATAGAGATTTTCATTTAATCAAAAGAGATTAATGTAAATGTTCGTCTCCGGTTAAGGGATTATAGCCTAACACTAGTTTCTAAGCCTAAAGCAATTCTCTAGATTTCTTTTAAAACAGAAGATAGCGATAGTTACACGCAAACATGTAATTATTGTATTATAAATGTTACCTGGCTCTAGCATCAGCAATATACCTACACGGTCCAATTCATCAAAGGATTGTCTTACACTAATCACTTTAAAGGATTTTATTTATTTTTTCTTGTTGGTAATCTTTAAGAAACCTTCTCCCAAATCTCCCACTGGATTGTTCCAAATTGCCGTTGCCCGGTAAAACCGCGTCAGCTGGCAGACTAACCTCACGTGAAGGGGTGGTGTCAACAAGGCATCAACTGGTAAAGTACCGCCTCGACGTGAGTCACCTCCCAGGGAGGAAGGGTTCTTCGGCCATGTGTTCGCGACTAAGGCGAGCCACCTACCTGGAGGACATCGGCTGTGGTCTAACCCGGAGACGGATGGGCTCCATCAGGTTAAAACGTCCAAGACACGCCACTTGATGAGCGAACCAAGAAACAACTTTATACCAGAACGGCCGTAGCCCGGGTTACCATACAACGACAGCAACAGGTGGAGGATATTGGTGACAGATTAGCACGTCGGCGCCACAACGACCTTTTTGCCGTGGTTTAAGGGTGGTAGCTAAAGACAGAAAAGCCAAATCGTCTAAACAAAATTACAGATACACCGAGAGTCTATCCGATAACTTCAACATTATCTCGTATTTTAGATTACCTTAATAAGGCATGAAACCAAATGAGGTGAAATTGGAAGACGTAAGAAGGTACTGAATCAATTTTAGTATTAGGAACGGCCTCCCTTTTTTTTTAAATGCCTTGCCCTTTTATGACGCGGGCCATCGTAGATTTCCACCGATTCCTTTTCTTTATTCTCAATGCATTTGCATAATTTCTTAATAAATATAAATGCCACTTCGTTCTCTTCTGCAAGGATTTGAAAGCAGACTTTTCCATTTTATTGGTTGCCAAGCCGTGCGTCGATAGCCCCTTTTCTACCACTTTTTCACTCGACGAGGAAAAGAAAGATTGAAAATTCCGCACAACTCCATCCTATCTGGACATCGCTGCAAAGAAAAATATGATATGACAAAAAAAGGCTATTTATAGAGTAAAAAACAAAAATCCTTTTTTTTACGCCTCAATTTGCTATTATGTTGTAAACGTCATCAACTCGGTTTGTTTTCCTTGATTTGAATTCTAAAGCGTTTAGAGCTTCTTTGTGCACCTTTTTATTTACTCAAATTAAGGAGTGACCAAGACTGGCAACTGCTAGTCGAAATATTTCCATAAAAAGAAAGATTGGTTCGTGTTTTCCCCAAGGATATTTCTGCGAATTTAAACGCAAAAGATTTAAGCAGAATTCGAACTCGGTTTGCCTTTTTTAATAACTAGATTTTTTTTACAACACGCTGAACGGTTTTAAGTTATCGCCAACATTTTTGTCAAGGTTTATCAATCATACGTTTCCGGAATGACGATAAACTACATCCACACCCAGAGTAAAAAGATAAACTACGTCCAACAGCAAGGGCTCTGATCAGAAGGCTTTGAGGAACGTGGAACCACCTCTTAATTGCTGGTGTCCCCAGGCCCACCCTTAGGGTCCCAGCTTTTGGTAAAAATTTAACCCTGAAACTGGGGTGAAAAGCATTATGAAAGTTTAAAAATAGGTTTTTATACCAGAAATACTTTGTAAAAAATTATTACCAGAAATAAAACTTTGAAGAAAAAAAATATTACCAGCAATACTTTTTTGAAAAAAATATTACCAGCAACACGTTTTTGAAAATAATATTACCATCTATACAATTTTGAGGTAATAGTTTTTTTCTTCAAAAATTTATATCTGGTAATAATTTTTTTACGAAGTATTTCTGGTATTAAAACCTATTTTTACATTTTCATAATGCTTTTTACCTCAGGTTCGGGGTTAACTATTTTCCCATAGCTGGGACCCTAACAGGTGCTACCACCCCGGGTCAGGGTGGACCTGGGAACATCAGCAATTAAGAGGTGGTTCCACAAAGCCTCCTGATCATAGGCCTTGCTGTTGGACGAAGTTTATCGTCTTACCCTGGACGCGGATGTAGTTTATCGTCATACCCAGGACGAGATATAAGTGGTTCAGTGAGGCCCATCAGTATTCCCCCCCCAAAAAAAATCGACATGTTTCGAATTTAAAAGAAAAGAATAATTTGAGCAAACGCAGACAATAATAACAATCTTTTCACCATGGAGAATGTGAAATTGATTGATTTTTTTTTTTTTACAGTTTACCAACCCTTTGTGGGTTATTTAAAACCAAAATATATTTTCGATTGTAAAAATAATTTTTTTTTTAAATATTGCATTAACAATTTTGAGAATAACAATGATTTTTCCAGAAATATGTCCTACTATTTAACCCATAGCTGGAGGCGCATCTTTATTTTTTTTCATGATATCTTGCTGCTGGTTGTACATCCGAGGTTTGTTAAAGATATAAGTCGTTCAGTGAGGACCATCAGTATTCCCAAAGAAAAATCGACAAAATAACAAAACCTTACTTTGCGGTTCTTACGCCCCGTAGTAACACTGGCCCTACTTCTACCCTACGTACCAGTTTGTATCCCCACCCAAATTAGTTTCGATCAGTCACTATATGTTTTTTAGTGGATATTACGGACAGACTAACAGAAGTCATAGAATTTTATATATAGACTGTGTCGATAACTGTTACACTGTTACATCTATAATTACACCCTACATGTCTTGAAAATAATGCTGACTTTTACTTGTGTGTAAATATCGACAGACAGTGCAAACATTTCAGCCACGAGGCAAGTGTAATTTAATCATATTAGAATGTCTGAAGCCCAACTTCTCGAGAGCTCCTCTCTGCGGGTGCTCGTTTTCACGTTGTCCGCTCACCTGAGATGGAGCAAATACATTGAGTAAATTGCTTCATCCACCGCAAGGAAATTTGGCTCCCTCCGCCGGGCCAGGAAATTTTCCTCCCCGGAATCGATCCTTCAAATCTACAAATCCACCATTCACCCTTGCATGGAGTACAGCTGCCATATATGGTCTGGACCCCCTTCTGTTTGCCTGGGGGTTCTTGATAAGATCCAGAAACGGGTATGCAACGTAATTGGCCCTGATCTGTCACCTCGTCTGCAGTCGCTCTCTCACAGACGTGACGTCGCCTCTTTTTGTCTTTTTTACAAACACTTTCACGGTAATTGCTCCGATGAGCTGCTTTCGCTGGTTCCCAGGCTTCATGAATTCAAGCGTCCTACGAGGCTGGCATCCCGCTCCCACCATTTCACTGTTGAAACTGTTAAATGTAGACGTCTCTTCTACTCTAATAACTTCATATCTCGCACCTCTCGCCTGTGGAACTCCCTTCCTTATTCCTGTTTCCCTGACAACTATAATCTCCAACTATTCAAATGTAACGTCAATTGACATCTCCAGTTGCCTTGATCTATCCACTATCCTTCTCCACATCCTTTCCTCTACCACTCCTATCTGCTCTCGCTCCAAATCTTCTGTAACCCCTTGCGTGCTAGTGGCTTCCAGCCTTGCTTGGGGTGAAAAGCTAAAAGTTAAAAAGATTGCTTCGTGTTGGTCCTTAGTTTATTTTCCACTTAGAGACGATTCTTTCTTCTTTTATGTGCCGTTTACCTTCAGGACATAGGTGATCATAGCCCTCCACATCGTCCTGTCCAGTGTAGTTCTTAATAAGATTTTGTCTTTTTCTCCCAAACCCTGTTCTACAATCCATTTGCTCAAGCCCATCAAGTAAGTTACGGGCTGCTTTCCTCTGTCCCTCTTTCCCCCAAATGTCCTGTGAGTATCAGATTTTCCAAGTGTTCTTTCCTCATTACGTGCCCAAGAAATTTTAACTGCCTCTTCCCGATGTTAAGTATAAGTTTCCTTTTTGTTTCCAATTTCTCTAAAACCTCGTCATTGCTCACATGTTCAGCCCATAGTATCTTCAGTATTTTTATGTAGAAGCACATTTCTGTTGCTTCAAGTCTCTTCTTCATCTTTGAGGACATTGCCCAGCATTCGCTACCATAGAGGACGACAGACATCACGTAACATTCGAGTACTATTTTCTTCATTTCTAACGATATTTTATGTCTCTTAATACTCTGGTTAGCTTTTGGAAGGCATCTTTGGTCATCCTAATGTGTATTCGGATCTCAGGGCCAAACTTTCCGTCCTCAGTACACTTCCCAGATATTTAAATTTCTGTGTCTGTTAGATTTGTATTTTGCATTTTAGGCTTACCCTTTTTGCTGAAAACCATGCATTCTGTCTTCTTGTAATTTATACTTAGTCCTTTCTTCTTGCTTTCCTTTGCTACCTTCTGTAGGAGATTTTGTAGTTTCCTTTCCATGTCTACTGTCAACACTGTGTCATCTCAATACATCTTCGGATCACAGTGTCCCACTTTATTGCCTTTACGCTGGTTCTGGCATCGCTGTAAGAAAATACTTGATAATATTCAGTTGAGAACATCACGGAAAAAGATGATTTACTGAGAAGAAAAGACGAATGGCTCACTGATTGACAGTGAATGGGAAATGATAAAGCTGTCGCAACAATTTTTAGAAAGCGAATCTTTGAATCAAATTCAGCAGAAAAAAGCAAGTAATAATGGAAAAGCATAGAGAGATTGTTATCTTTTATGAAAAATAAAAAAAACAGAATTCTCTTCATTGAATGATTGAAATTATCTGCGTAGAAAAAATCGGCAATAAAAACGTATTGATCTAAAGTAGTCAATCAATAATAATCGACATAAATTATTATATGGTGGTGTTTTATGTTTATCTATTCGATTTTACTGTTGATCTTTTGGAGGGAAAGATAAGGTGAAAGTTGTCACACCATTTTCAACTTGTACTCACCTGACACACGCTGAAAGGATAAAGTTTCAATTAAGTCACTTACTTATAACTAATGAGCTATTAATTAGCTCCTAACAGAATGCATTTAGAATTTTAAACTCTTTCATTCTCTAGTTTAAAAAAAACATAAAACTATCAGGTGTATAGAAAAATGCTAAAAGCAAACATTAATATTATTAAGGAGACAGAGGAAATATGTCAAGCTGACCCAATATATGTTTGGTAATTGGGTCAAATTTCGGAAAGTTGGTCTGGACGGGGATATTTCATCACTCAATCATAAGGTGCAGTAGAATAAAGCCATGAATATTAAGCTCTTGAAAATGGCTGATCGACCTACAAAAAGCGCTTTTAATTATATTTTACAACCTTTCAGTCAAATCTTTGTTTTATATATATATATATATATATATATATATATATATATATATATTATGTAAAGGACAAAGTCCGACAACTATTTTTTAATTTTTTATTATAAACAGAGCATTTACTTAAATATTTGTATCTATAAAAAGAACGTATAAACAGAAAAAATGTCTTGAAAAAATGAATTGTCAGACTTTGTCCATTTGATAATGTATGACGTCATTTGTTTACATTTGAATACTCATTGAGCAGATATGAATGGATGAGAAAAAATCATGCAGAATTGTGGTTTAAAAACAGTAAAATCGACCTTGTAAACCGAACGCTCCTCTGTGGCCCAATCGGTTAAGGCACGTCAGGCTATATGACGGTTCCGTATAGAATACAGTTTCGATTCCTGTCGGAAGACGAATATTTTCTATGAAAATTTCTCGGACTTTCAGGCCGGTAAATGTTGTTAATACTGTTTAATATAAACAGAACATTTTCTTAAATATTTGTATCTATAAAAAGAACGTATAAACATAAAAAATGTCTTAATATATATATATATATATATATATATATATATATATATATATATATATATATATATGGAAATACAAAAAACGACTTTCTATGGGTGCGGCCATTTATTTTTTTTAACTCATAATGTACAATTTATCATTATATATATATATATATATATAATGATAAATTAAGAAAATAAGAAGAAAATAAAAGAAAATTAAGAAATATATATATATATATATATATATATATAGAGAGAGAGAGAGAGAGAGATATGGAAATACAAAAACCGACTTTCTATGGGTGCGGCCATTTATTTTTTTTTAACTCATAATGTACAATTTATCATTATATATATATATATATATATATATATATATATATATATATATATATGATGATAAATTAAGAAAATAAGAAGAAAAGAAAAGAAAATTAAAAAATATATATATATATATATATATATATATATAATGACGAATTAAGAAAGCACCTTAAAAATCCATATCGGTTATAATTTATTTCATGAATATTGTTATATTCATTCATTTCTTCGGACCGAAATTTTTCTCTTTTCTCTTCCCGCTCATTATTAATGTTTCTGTTCCTAATTCATTCACACCCGGTGGCTTCTTTACTGCTTTTCATGGGGTGATACTGATTAAACGTATATATACATATATATATATATATATATATATATATATATATATATATATATATATATATATATATATATATATATATGTTATCTCAATGTCCCTTCTATTTTTCAAAATAGTTTGCAATTTCCTCTTTTTGCATTTCCATCATTCCCTTCGTTTCAATCTCGTTTATCTGGACCTGAAATCTTCGCCTTTCAACCGCGATTTTGGATTTGAGAAAAACTAAAAGTCTCAAGTAGCCAAATATGAACAGTCACTGGGGAATGATCACACACCTGGGTCACGTGATGTTTTACAAAACCCCTGCTGAGAAGAAGAATGAACAGTCGTTCTACTCTGATAAATGTAACGGGCACCCAGTACATAGGCTCACTCGATAACATCTCTCTATCATTTGAATAACCCCACGAGATTTTTCTGTTCGCAGAAAGGTTTCATACAATAATTTTCCAAGTTAATATTAAGACCATGAGACTTATTTCGGTGATCCTATTTTTTAATTATTTTTAAACATTTCACCCCAAAGAAGGCGGGAGTGCCATTAGCACGCTATGGGTTACAGAGAGTGGGAGCAAGAGTAAACATGATCTCCCAAAATTTTCAGGTAATCTTTGCTATTGATTCTACCGAGCAGGGCAACTATTGAACTGAGACATTTCCATGATATGACGGTCCAAACTATCACTGATCCACCTCCATGCTTCACTGTTGGAAGAAGGCAGTCAGGGTTGTAAGCTTCTTTGGGCTGCCTCCACACATAAACTCGCCCTGAAATTGGGAAAAGAGAAAAACTGATCTTGTTTGAGAATATGACTTGCTTCCATTGGTCTGCACACCAGGCATTGTGATCTCTGCACCACTTCAACCTCTTTTGAATGTTGCGAGTGGAGAGAAGAGGTTTCCTCACAGCAGCTCTTCCATGATATGCAGCCTCATGGAGCTCACGGTGAACAGTTTTAGTAGAAACTGGACTATTCAGATGGTTATTCAACTCAGCAGTCACTTTAGCCGCATTTGTCCGATGATTTTTTTGCCACATTGCGTTTCAATGCACGTCGGTTCCTGTCAGTAAGTTTGCAAGTCCGGCCCGAATTGCTACGGTTGCTAGAGGTCTTGCCCTGTTTCTCGAATTGCGTCATAGTTCTTGATATGGTAGCTCTTGAAAAACCAAACAGTTCAGCAACCTTAGGGACCGAGGCTCCTGCCATGCGAGCTTCAACAATTTGCTCTTTTTCGAACTCTGAGAGGTCACACATTTAGCTTAAATTTTACTAAATTCTAAAAAATAAATAAGACAAAGACAGTAAATTAAATAAATAAACGTATTTACAATAGATAACCTGCAATTACAAAGTTTTAAAGTTCTTAATATTAGGTCTTTGAAATATAGGAGTGGATTTTGCAACTGTTCCAATTATTTTGTCCAACCCCTATATATATATATATATATATATATATGTGTGTATATATATATATATATATATATATATATATATATATATATATATATATATGGAATTGCAGGAGAAAGGTTGGAGCCCACAGATAATTTGTAAGATTATAGATTCCGCACGTACTCCTAATAGTCTTAGAGATAGGTGAGACTTATGTTTAGAAGTAAAAATTAGTATAATAAAATACAATGATCAAAACCATGAAAACATTAGGAATGAATGAGTTTCAAAATGTCGACATAAAAACAAATTCAAATTTCCATAATATAGGTTTAATTTAATTAGATTCCCATTATATCCACTCACTTCTAATTCTTCAAATGTCGAATGTATATCTAATTCTAAATTCTATATTTCCCCTCCTATAACCTCTTTACCTATATTAATTATAATTTACAAACTGTCCCCTACTCTAAGATCTCCACAACTCTCTTTACATTAATCCCTTACATACTTTTATATTTTAAAATTATTTTTAAACCCCTTTTTATTCCTCCGTTAATTTTAATTTAGTATTTCATATTATATTTCATTCTTCATATAACCCCAAATTAATGTCATAAGGTTAATATGCGGGCTTAATTTTATAAAACTTCTTTCCATTACGACAAATATCTTCCACACTCCCCTGACCCCTGTCTCGTGCCTTTCGTCTGACTGAAACACTGAAATGAATAAATTCTGTATTAGTTTTTGACTGTTTTTTTTGTTGTTGTTGTCTTGTTTTTTTAAAACTGTCACAGTTAAATTTCTATTTCTAACACGAACAAAATACACACCGGAGTTGATAAGACAGATGGCCGATATCTCAGTCTGGCGAAATAGTCTATTCCTCATATTAGGTGTTTTGGGATTTTATTGTTTATTAATTATTTGCTCTGTAATGACAAATACATTGAGCTCTTTTTGTGCATCAGTTTTAATATTTTATATTACTAGGAGCCACTTAGATTATACACCAACGGATTGTCACATTTACAATATATATATATATATATATATATATATATATATATATATATATATATATATATATATATATATATATAAGTGAACATAGAAGTCAACACTTAGAGGCGTCAGTCTGTTTCATGCTAGATGCAATCGTTATTTGCTACGGTTGCTAGAGGTCTTGCACTGTTTCTCGAATTGCCTGACGATTACATCTAGCATGAAACAGACTGACGCCTCTAAGTGTTGACTTCTATGTTCACTTTTATATTTACACACGCTCTATCTCTGATATTGAGCACTTTATTCCATAAATATAGCACACTTAAAAGACTATATTTCTTCATATATATATATATATATATATATATATATATATATATATATATATATATATATATATATGGTTCATTAAAGATGACAGGCAAGGTATTGCGATTAAGCTTTTTTATTTAATTTATCTTGTGTTCGAACAAGTGTTTTTTTGAGTGTGCAAAATAAGTAAAAATATAAATATTTTCTACTATAGCGAAGAAAACAGCGTCAAACCAAGCGACAGCGCGTCGCGTGTATCCTACGGCGGAAAATGTGGTGAAAAAGAAAATGACTTACCAACGAAAAGGGCACGTATTCCGCATGACATGCTGAAGACGGAATATTTAAATTAAAAACAAGTCCGTCGCAGGAGTCGCTATAAAAGTATTTTGATATGCAAAAATTGAACGTCCTCTCCCAGTTATCGACGAATGAAAAAAATGCTCGGCCAGTAAATGCAGTTGGTGTTCTCGAATTGGTGTCAAAAGTCGGGTATTTTGGCTCCCAAGTTTGTTGGAGAGAGTTATTTTTCTGACTGGTAGCGTGCACTGTGATTTATGAGATAGTACCTGCGAATCGAGTTTTCGGCATTTCTTTCTGCCCCCGATATTCGAGTCTGAACTTACAGTGATTTATTCTCTGCGTTGTGGAAGTAATCTGCGACAAATATTTCCTTTGCAATCTCAGATCGCTTACATCTACAAAAAACAAAATCGCATCAACTACAAACAAGATGTATCTTCACTTAGAAATATCATAAAGAAATACACTACCCCAATTGACCCGAAGAAAAAATTAAATTATCTACTACAACATTTTAAAGCAGGAAACCTTATCCTCAAAACAACAACCCAGCAAAAATCAAAATTACAACGAACGGACATTATCTATGAGTTCAAATACCCCTTAAGGAACTGTGTCTCTGATCAAACCGGATTCATAAATAATTACATCGGTCACACGACAATATGCCTATCCAGACGCCTTGTGTTACACTTACATGACCACAGCTCTATTAGAACCCATTTAAAAACACACAGAAACTTACCAGACTCCATCAGAAACATACTAGTAGATGATACAAACATAATAACCTCATCATACTGTAAAAAAACATTAAAAAATGGAAGCCTTAATAATAAAAATTAAAAATTAATCAACAGTTAATAATATTAACTACGAACACAGCACATTGTGGCTGTGTTCGGTAAATAAAACATCCCTACAATTGTAGAAACATACACACAACCTATACACCCAACAAAACTACAAAGAACGAACATTATCTAATGTTCAAATGCCCCTTAAGGAACTGTGTTCCTGATCAAACCGGACTCATGAATAATTACATCGGTTACACAACTACATGCTTATCCAGATGTCTTACGTTACACCTATCCGACCACAGCTCCATTAGAATGAATTTAAACACGCACACAAACTTACCAGACCCCATTAGAAATATATTAGTAGAAAACACAAATATATTAACTGCTTCCGTCTGCAAAAAAAGATTAAAAATAATGGAGGCTTTGATAATAAAACAGAAACAGCCAACTCTTAACAATATTAACTACGAACAAAGCCACAATGTGCTAACCGTATTCGGAAATTAAAAACATCTCTACTACACTCTAAGACATACACATAATGTACATACTCAATTATAAGCTGAAAAATCGAATCATCCTTGATAATGGCTAAAGGTATAGCCGAAAGCGCTCGGAATTACAGAATATTTGGAGAGTTTCTACACACTCTGTGTCCAAAATAGAAAACACTTCTTCGAACACAAGAGAAATTAAATGAAAAGCTTAAACTAAAATTTCAGTACCACACTCCAAGAATATCCTTGTATCAGACCTGACTAAATTATCGAATGAAGAATCGTGGATAAAACTAATTGTAGAAAATCTTCTCTATTTCAAAATTCAATTATCGATTTTAATTAAAGGTTATTGTTCTTTTGAAATTTAAAGAAACGCCTAGATGATTATGGCGTCCAATGAATGTCGTTTGCAAAAATGAATTCGCACAAAGGTCTAGGGTTACAACAGATCCTAACAAATCTCCTTTTATGTTCTGATGGCGTTTTGGCAAACGTCAAATGTTTAAATTTCAAACGCCTGCAGCTCTTGAAAGAGACGTTCTAAAAGAATGAATGCCACTGAATAAATGAACGGATGACAGTATCCGAGGCTAAAATAGCGGAAAAAGAAAATGTGACTTGGTAATGAGATGTTGTTTGATTTGTGATAAAGGTTAGCCAATCCGATGATGACAGTCACAATGATCGCTGTTAAAGAGTTGCAACGGAATGGAGGTAGGAAAAGATAGTGAAGTGGCTAAGGAGAGATAGCAAATAGTGAGGGGGATAGAAAAGGTGGAAGATAGAAAGAGAGGGAGAAAATGAAGGTAAAAGAGAATGAGGAAAAAGGCAAGTGATTTGTGTTGCCAGAGAGGAAAATGAAAGAAAATCAAGAAAGAGAGGATGGAAATAAAAGCTAATTCTGAAAGCAATTAACATAGTCAGTTACGTGCCATACGTTTAGGCGATCTTGTATCAATTCGATACATGACTGACGATGCAGATTTTTCCCGCAGTAGGTTGCCATTTCTTTCTACCATGCAAGGCTATAGAACCAGACCTGTTCTGCTATATACCTGCGGGGAGAAGGATACATACCTTTCCCAAGGGTATTAGCACGTAAGGGAATGCAATGGATTCGACTCCTATTTCTCAATCCAAGTCGCTAACCATTACTCCGCCGTGTGTCCTAACAATCCTGTTACCAATAAAAATTACAAATTCAATAATAATGTGAATACCATCAAAATCAGCTGCAGATGTTATAAAATGCATTTGATGTGCATGCACATGCACACTATTTGAGGTAATTCATATTTAATTACTAGGTGAAGGGTAATAGTTATTGGCACAGGCTATTTAATTCACAATAATAATAATAATAATAATAATAATATATGAGGGTCAGCAACTCAGTTGCTAGGAACCGACAGTCGGACACGAGCACATATGATTTGATTATAGTGGTGAATGCTTTGTGCAGAATCAACCACACATTTTGAAGGGCTGAATACAGAAACCTGGTGCCCTACGTGACACAAGGTCCCCAAACAAACCTCTGCAGGTTTTGAATTCAGAGTTATCCTTCTCCTAGACCAGTTACCATCCAAGGCTATACAACCCAGTCTGTCCTGCTAGCCTGGAGGGTGAAGAAGATGATTCATACCTTTCCCAAGGTTATTAGCACGTAAGTGAATATAATGGATTCGACTGGAATTCGAACTCAGCTCTCCGATTCCTCAATCCGAGCCGCTATCCATTATTCCACCGTTAATCAACAAAAATAAAAACCAATTAAGAGTAAAGAACCCATATGATATGCAACACAGTAGAGCATGGGTTAACGAGCTGGTTCCGTCAAGCCGTACGATGTAACTAAGATTTCCAATTATATCCGTTATCTGTGGCCTTTTGTTTTAATAGGAATCATGTACACTATTTACATTATTCGGACTATTGTTCTCATCTTTATCGCCATATTTATTACAATGTTTCGGCCGTGGTACGCTCCGGCCTTCTTCAGGTGGTTGGAATGTCGAACTGAACCCCTTATTTCGCTCACTGGGGTAGACTGTTCTAGTTCCACGTGCCATGTATAATAGATGGCAGTTATCAGTTCTCCACTGCCTTAACCGGGTGATGTACTCACACTATTTGGGTCCTGTCACTGGATCTAACTAACGCCTTTATCCATTGTGTCAGTGAGTGAAATAAAGGATTCAGTTCGACATTCCAACTACCTGGATAAAGCAGAAGCGTACAACGGCCGCCGAAACGTTGTAATACATATGGCGACTAACATGAGGACAATAGTCCGAATAATGTAAATAATGTACATAATACCTCATCTCAGATATATAGACAGATACTGAAAGGCCGAAACGTTTTAATAAATATGGCGACAAAGATTAGGACAATAGTCCGAATAATGTAAATAATGTACATAATACCCCATCTCAGAAATATAGACAGATACTGAATTGCCGGAATTGGTGTAATAAATATGGCGACAAACATGAGGACAATAGTCCGAATAATGTAAATAGTGTACATTATACCTCATCTCAGAAATATAGACAGATACTGAAAGGCCCAAACTTTGTAATAAATATGGCAACAAAGATGAGGACAATAGTCCGAATAATGTAAATAGTGTACATAATACCTAATCTCATAAATATAGACAGATACTGAAATGCCGAATCGTTGTAATAAATATGGCAAAAAAGATGAGGACAATAGTCCGAATAATGTAAATGGTGTACATAATACTTCATCTCAGAAATATACACAAATACTGAATGTTGTTAATTAATGTCGTGTCGTTAATTAATTTTATTCTTAGTTGTCTTTTAGATCTACCATAGCGATCTTCATCCTAACTGCATGTCTCTGATTTGGGCATTTAAAAAATCATATCTACATATGTCTTTTAATCCGGTTAACATTCATAGCATTTCAAATTGAACACTTTATTCAATCTACGGATATCGACTGTTCTCGTTCCTCTGTCCGTCTCTAGAGATAACTCGTCTTGCACATTTTAGTACTGCTTAGTTATTGCTAATCTGGTTTACTAGTCAGGACTGAACACACAATTATCACCAGATTCCCGAACTAATGCTTGAATCCACCCGGCAATTGTTCTGTGGGACAAACCTGAATCTAGTACTTTGAATTTTAAAGTTAATATTATTACTGTCTTCTTGCTTCATCACCGCCTCTGTTTACTCACTTCTGCTGCAATATTCAGCTACCCCCCCCACCCCCACAAGGGTTGCATGTGGCACAAGGCCGGGTTTAACGTGGGCTTTCCGAGCCCGTAGGCTCGGCCAAAAATATACCCTATTCGAATGCGTATAAACGTGTTCAGGGTCAGTCTACCTCCCCGAACGAGACTCTGCCCTTCGGAGGAGCATCGTCCGGGTTCCTCTCTGCTCAGAAGCAGAGAGTTCGACTGTTCAGCTGGAACAGGTCGCAGCTCACTTCTGCTGCTGAAGACTTTTCGGTCTTCTCAACTATTTCTCGTTCGTTCTTAATAGTCCTCAGGAGAAACATCCTCCAATCAAAACCAAAACGGAAAATATCCTGTTCTCTAAAAACAATTCGAATCACATTTCAGTCCAGACTACACTAAGCTGAAGATATTCGCAGAAATAAAATATACACCAGCATTAGGCTAAGTATTACAAAGTGAGGTACGGTGGAGCAATGGATAGCGGCTCGGATTGAGAAATCGGAGAGCTGAGTTCGAATTCCATTCCATTCACTTACGGTAATATCCTTGTATTATGTATGAATCCTCTTCTTCTCCCTCCCCCAGCATGACAGAATGAGTTCTATAGCCTTGGATGGCACACGGGTCAACGAAATGGCAACATATTTCGGGAAAAATCTGCCTCGTCAGTCATGTATCGAAAGATACATGATCGCCTAAGCGTGTATCACGTATGGCTAATAACTGACTTATTATAAAGTCTGTCTCCAAACGTAAACACCAACGAACCCAGTGATGTAATTAACAAATGATAAAGTATCACTTGACATTGATGTTGAACTTTTTAAAACCTACCCGAATTTTTTAAAAAACAAAAAAAACACGATTCTCAGTTTTTATGAAAGTCTAGAATCAGAAACACATCCCCACCCCCAAAATGATGCACGTACAGAAGTGTCTCAAATGGATCCATTATGGTGGAAGTACAAATGAAAATTGTATTAACTATGTTCTCACGGTTCTACACATGATCGCAAATTAATTGAAACAACCGCTTTAGTTTCCTTTCTTTCAACATACGTTCAGTTTTATACCCACTGGAGTTTCAGGGTGTAATCGATTTATATTTTTCCTCAGATTGGGTCATTTGCAGTATTGTGCAGTAATATGAATCTATTTTCGGGGTGTATGATTAAATTTGTTTGGTCTTGAAAAATATTGCGTCATCCGTGATTGCATCAGATTTTCATCACGTCCAGACACTATTGTCTCGACTGTCGATTAGTTGTCCTATGGCCATTGTCCGTGATGGACGTTACAACAAGGAAGCTTAACAAAAAATTGTAGCGTTGCATGAACATACTGGCAAGCCTTACCAGTGAGCAGATCAAAGTACTATAGAATGGCCGGGAAACTCTCCTGATTTAAATCAAATCGAGAATCTGTGGTCAATCTGCAAGGAACGACTTCGTGGAATTGATATACGAAGTATTACTATGTGCACTGGTACATGTTTTATTCGAAAAATACGAAAGGAAATAATAACGGAATTATTCGTTTTGTTTCAAATAATTTGAACAAGAGTGTAGGTGATTATGGCCCTCCGCATCTTTCTGTATAATTAATTTGTATAAGGATGTAAGAAAGCCAACTCCTAATGACCCTATTTGGCTTTCGTTCTAGTTAGGCGTATAATGATAACATATGTCATCAATCATTGTTTATAATTATTTTACTCAGTTTTTTCCATCTGAATTTCTGCCAGGTTCTTATATCTATAAGGATTCCTGTTTTTTAAAGTGTATTAAATCTTTTTTGTTGTTCATTGTGAAATAGAAAGATACTAGATTCTTCGTTTTCTTCCGAGTTGATTACAATATAGTTTCTTTTACTTATTCTTTTTCTTTGTTGCCCAAAAGTGAGCTGAGATCGCAAAAATGACTGCGTTATTTGATACTCTTAATTCATGTATCGTTTCGACCTGCCGCGCCAATGCGCCAGGAGCAGACTAATCTGGCATAACGCATTTTATTGAAGAAGTTGAAGAAAGTATATTGAATAGTTCCCCAAGATGTTTCAATATAAAACACACTGACTCCACCTCAGTGAAATCGCTTTTGGTCTCTCCTAATGACATGAACGGCAAAGATCGTTTTTATAATAAAAACAGAACCCCTCTAATATGGAATCCAGTATTCTCATAGGCATATGGTACCTAGACTTCATGAATTTAAGCACAGCACTAGATTAGGATATGCCTTGTGGTGTTATGGGTCTCGGCTGGAAATGAGAAATCGTAGATTCGAGTTCGAATTTCAGTCGAGTTCGTTACATATATAAACTTTGGAAATGTATGAAACCATCTCTTCTCCTCCCAGCTATGGGTTGAATAGCAGGACAGACTGGGTTCTTTAGCCTTGGTTGGCAACCAGTCTAAGGCAGAATGAAATGTCAATCTACAACCTAAAAAATCTGCTTAGTCAGTCATGTAACGAAAGAGACATGATCGCCCCAACGGGTTTCACGAATGACACACAACTGACTAGATTGGCTGCAAGCTCTCATCCTTTTAAAGTTGTAATGATTAGATTTAACCGTAAGTTCTATGCTAATAGTTTCTTCTATCTCACTTCTCTCTTGTGGAATTCTCTTCTGGCTTCTTGCTTCCTAATCAACTCTGATCTTCAAAAATTGAAATGCCAATCGTTGTCTTCTGCCTTCTTAATTTCCAACTACCTGAAGAAGGCCGGGGCGTACAACGGCCGAAACGTTCTAATAAATATGGCGACAAAGATGAGGACAATAGAAATATAAACAGATTCTTAATTTTTCTTCTTTTATTCCCCCCTCGTTCATAATGTTTTTCTTCTCATATTCTCTAACACTTAGTAACCCATTCCGTCTTAGTGGATTTATTACCTTGCTTGGAGTGAAATGATTAGACAAAAATCTATATAAGCTGGCTTTGCGTTTCTTAATATTATACGCTTTGCTGTTCAAACCAGCAATACTCATCTAGGTTGTTAAGGCAGTCCTATTCTCCGGCCTTCTTCCCATTTTTCAATTCACGTAGATAAATTGTTCTTATTCCTTATTCCACTTTGGAGAGATAACTCAGTTAATAGTCGCCAATCCCATTCACTCAATTTATTTCAATTTCAACATTGTCCAAGAAATACAAAGTGAATTGCGTTTGCTAATTTCAAGTTCTAATAGACACTCAATGCAGAGAGTTATGGAATGAGGGGTGTGGTATGGGCATAAGAGAATTTGGAAGTAAAGATTATGAGGATAGCTACCGATTGACCCGAGACTTGAAGAGCTTAAATTTGTGATTTTCAGGTATAGGAGTGTGTGACACAAAGTAGTGGCCCGTTCTGGGTATGACGATAAACTACATCCGCGTCCTAGGTAAAACAATAAACTACGTCCAGCAGCAAGGGCTCTGATCACGAGGTTTTGAAGAGCGTGGAACTACCTATTAATCGCTGGTGTTCCCAGCTCCAACCTGACTTGGGGTGGGAGCACCTGCTAGGGTCCAAGCTATGGGCAAATAGTTAACACCCACACATGTGTAAAAATAGGTTTTAATAACAGAAATACTTTGTAATAAGAAAAATTATTTCCAGCAATAATTTTTGAAGGAAAAATTAATATCAGCAATACTTTTAAAAAAATACCAGCAATACAAAAAGCTATACATTCTTTGAAAATAATATGACCAGCTATAGATTTCTTCAAGGAAAAATATTCCCAGGAATGGATTTTTGAAGAAAAACATTGCCAGCAATAAAAATTTTGTCGGCATTAAATAACCAATTAAGGTTGATATGCAGTAAAACAAAATAAACCAAAGCAATCTAAACCAAAGAATACATATTCTATTCATACGAATCTATCCTTAAAAAGTGGTCGGCATTAAATAACCCATTGAGGTTGATATGCCGTAAAACAAAATAAACCAAACCAATCTAAACCAAAGAATACATAATCTATTCATACGAATCTATCCTAGAAACGTTGTCGGCATTAAATAACCCATTGAGGTTTATATGCCGTAAATCAAAATAAACCAAACCAATCTAAACCAAAGAATACATATTCTATTCATACGAATCTATCCTAAAAATGCTGTCGGCATTAAATAACCCATTGAGGTTGATATGCCGTAAAACAAAATAAACCAAACTAATCTATACCAAAGAATACATAATCTATTCATACTAATCTATCCTGAAAATGTTGTCGACATTAAATAATCCATTGACGTTGATATGCCGTAAAACAAAATAAATCAAACCCATCTAAACCAAAGAATACATAATCTATTCATACGAATCTATCCTAAAAATGCTGTCGGCATTAAGTAACCCATTGTGGTTTATATGCCGAAAAACAAAATAAACCAAGCCAATCTAAACCAAAGAATAAATATTCTATTCATACGAATCTATCCTAAAAATGCTGTCGGCATTAAATAACCTATTGTGGTTTATATGCCGTAAAACAAAATAAACCAAATCAATCTAAACCAAAGAATACGTAATCTATTCATACGAATCTATCATAAAAAATGTTGTCGGCATTAAATAACCCATTAAGGTTGATATGCCGTAAAACAAAATAAACCAAACCAATCTAAACCAAAGAATACATATTCTATTCATACGAATCTATCCTCAAAATGTTGTCGGCATTAAATTATGACTTTTAGCCATCCTTATAACATTTGTCTTAAGAATCACTTAAAAACGCTTTGATTTATTCAGCTAGAAAGAAAACAGGTTAAAATCTTTTAATGTCATCTCCACTGTCTTTCTAAGTGAGCAATGGTGAGAGGAAAAAGAACATCCAGCCCTTCAGTAATGGTACCAATATTCATACTCTGGCTTCCATCTTCAAAGTCAATTCAAGAACCATCAAGAGAACGTCGAATAAGTTTAAAAAAGAGGAAACAGTAGGGAGAACTGGATCAGGAGATCACAGCATCAAGAGTGATCATCATTTCAAATTAAAGCTCAAGAGATCAATTAGAAATGATCCAACCCAATCCATAAGAGGTTTGGCACATGAGAGAGTAATTTCAGCCATTACAATCCAAAAAGCAGTAAAAAAAATACTTGAAAATGAAATCGTACGTGAACGAGTGAGGCAACTTGTTACTGCGGAACAGAAAGTTAGAAAGTTAGAGGGGGCGAACATCCTTTTGAATAAGTTGGAAAATTATCCTGAAAGATATATATATATATATATATATATATATATATATATATATATATATAATTGTTTTTGCCGTTTTTGTCATTACTGTATGTGTTATATGTAATAGGAGTAGGTAGGCTCTCCTACCGCCCGGTCAACACTCCTCCCCCTTCTCTTGGACATGAGTAGAGGCTCACACCTTGTTTCTTGTTTAGGAAGGTGTTCCCGGAAATCTCTCTCTCTCTCTCTCTATCTCTCTCTTTCTCTCTCTCTCT
Organism: Acanthosepion esculentum; assembly: GCA_964036315.1. Classification (NCBI taxonomy): domain Eukaryota; kingdom Metazoa; phylum Mollusca; class Cephalopoda; order Sepiida; family Sepiidae; genus Acanthosepion; species Acanthosepion esculentum. Next base: position 19,319,046 of record OZ038508.1, on the reverse strand, counting down.
CTCTCTCTCTCTCTCTCTCTCTCTCTCTCTCTGGCCTCCGTACTAGTGCTGCTGTGTTTCTCCCGTGATGTGTGCAGTCTGTGGCATAACCTCTTCATTCTGAGGGTACACGGTTGACAGTTCCCTGGTTGCTGTTTCCGACTGGTAGTTAGGAGCCCTAACTCTTGCGTAGAGTCTTGAGCGGCCGCTCTGATCAACAGTTGTATAATACCGGGGTGTCTGTAGTGCCATGTCGCGCATGGAATGGTGTCCCTGCAGTCACCTCCGGTGGGCAAACCTGAGGCCACATTATGATGCAGGCTGTGCCCAATTCCCTCTGCCCACGCCACGACCGATAAACGTCGGCTTCTTTTACCTCAGGCCTTCTCATCTTCCAACCATAATTCCACATCATGATGACTTACAAAGATCGAAAAAGTAAACCTAAACCAGCCGTCCAAAAATCACCTAAACCCCTCAACATCTCGTTCTCCAACATCCGTGGCATTAGAACCAATTTCTACAGTGTGGAATCTTTCCTCACTGCAAACTGCCCGGACATACTGGCTCTGTGTGAGACCAATCTTGACTCATCTATCCCCTGGTCTGAACTCTCGATCCCTGGCTACCTCCCTCTCCTCAGAAAAAAACTCTCTAACTCACATGCATGGCCTTGGTGTCTACGTCAAGGACCATCTCCCTCTGGCTAGAGAGTTCTGCCTCGAATTGCCGGACCATTCGTACATGTGTCTCCGGCTATCTCTTCTCAATGCTCTAAGCTATCTCTTCTTCCTTTATCGTTCTCCATCCTCTCAGGACTGTTGAATACTTGATGTCGTTTGTGACGGCATAGACAAGGCTCTCTCTCTCTCTCTCTCTCTCTCTCTCTCTCTCTCTCTCTCTCTCTCTCTCTCTCTCTCTCTCTCTCTCTCTCTCCACCCGTACGCTCACATATTTGTTTGGGGATTTTAACGCCCACCATAACAAGTGGCTTCAGAATGCTACTACTAACCTCGCAGGCATACACACAATTAACTTTTCAGTTTCTCAATCCCTCACGCAGATAGTTGACTTCCCCACGCGTTTTGCCCACAACCAGGATACTAGGCCTTTCTTCTCGATCTGTGCTTTACCTCCATCCCCGAGTCTTGTAGTGCCACACAGCTCTGCCCTCTTGGTAACTCTGATCATGTGGTAGTGTCTATTAACATCTCCTTCAACCCCACCCCCCTTCAAAGGGCCTGCTACCACCCGAAACACGTTCTGCTACCAACGAGCTGACTGGGACTCGTTCCGTGATTTCCTCCGCGATGTCCCTTGGGATCTTGTATTTAAGATCCCAGTTCAAAAATGTGCTTCAGAGGTCTCATCCTGGGTTAAAGCTGGAATTGACGCTTTCATCCCCTCAAGGAAATTCAAGGTGAAATCACGCTCCTCCCCGTGGTTCTCCGCTGCTCGCTCAGCCGCCATTGCCCATAGGAACCACTTCTTCCACCTATTTCGTAGCGATATCTCCGACTGCAATAAACGCCTCTTTGCCTCCGCCCGTAACGAGTATGAGCATGTCCTCAACGAAGCTAAGTCTCTATTTGCTGCCCGGATGAAGGAACGTATTGCATCTCGCAAATTCGGCTCCAAGGATTATTGGCGTCTCTGCAAGAGCGTTCTGAACAATTGCAAACCCTCTATACCTCCTCTGTTCGACAGTTTGAGGTTCTGACCTCCTCTGTCGACAAGGCTGAATACTTTGCTCGAAAATTTTCTTTTAACTCAACGCTTGAATCTTCCGGTGTACCCATACCCGATTTTCCTCTCAGAACTGAAGCCCTTTTGAGCTGATTACACAGATCCCCGTCATTGGTATTGGGCATTATCTCTAATCTAGACCCCCACAAGGCTAGTGGTGGGGATGGGATACCAGCTATTGTCTTGAAGAAATGCGCGCCTGAATTGGCGCCCGCCCTCTCTAAATTATACAACTACTGCCTCAAGGAATCTTGTTTTCCTGATTGCTAGAAGTCCTCATCCATTGTTCCTGTCTTTAAGAACTCTGTCGACCCCCCAACCCTTCTAATTACCGTCCTGTCAGTCTCCTACCCCTTTTTGGCAAGGTCTTCGAAGCCCTTATCAACACCGAAGTGGTTAACCACCTTACATCACATGATCTGCTCTCTGACAAGCAATATGGATTCCACTTTGCCTGAACTACAGCTGATGTGCTTACGGCCATCACGGAATTTGTCTACCAAGCGCTTCATAATAACGGAGAAGCTCGCGCCGTGGCCCTTGACATATCCAAGGCGTTTGATAGGGTTTGGCATGCCGGCCTTCTTCGCAATCTCCAGGGCTATGGTATCACAGGTCGATTGTTTGACCTAATACAATCATTCCTGTCAAACCGTGAATTGAAGGTCGTTCTCAACGGATTCTCCTCCAGCTCCTATCCCACGAACGCAGGTGTCCCTCAAGGCTCCATCCTAGGCCCTACCTTGTTCCTTATATTCATAAATGATCTTCCTGACGCCATTGATTCCCAAGTTGGCATCTACGCGGATGACACCACAATTTACTCCTGCCTCAGAAACAAATCTAGTGTCGCTGACAAAATTAACCTGGCCGCTCGTCTCGAAAAGGACCTTCAATCGGTTGTGAACTGTGGCAGGAATTGGCTGGTTAACTTTAATGCCTCCAGAACAAAACTGCTCTCTATTAATCACCACAAAGATCCTTCCCTGCGTCCCATTAGAATGTCTGAAGCTCAACTTCTCGAGAGCTCCTCTCTGCGCCTGCTCGGTCTCATGCTGTCTGCTGACCTGAGATGGAACAAATACATTGAGCCAATTGCTTCATCCACCACAAGGAAAGTTGGCTCCCTCTGCCGGGCCAGGAAATTTTTCTCCCCGGAATCGATCCTCCAAATTTACAAATCAACCATCCGCCCTTGCATGGAGTATTGCTGCCATATATGGTCTGGAGCCCCTTCTGTTTGCCTCGTTGTTCTTGATAAGATTCAGAAACGGGTATGCAATGTAATTGGCCCTGATCTGGCTTCTCGTCTGCAGTCTCTCTCTCACAGACGCACCGTCGCCTCTCTTTGTCTCTTTTACAAATACTTCCATGGTAATTGCTCCTATGAGCTGCTATCGCTGGTTCCCAGGCTTTCATTTATGATCGATTTCATCACGCTTCTTATGTTAAGCTTGGAGACTAATTATACAAAGTATAGTCCAATAGTGTTATAAAAACCTCGGAGAATTCCAATAAGATATGTTTAATCATTTCTAAGATACAATGGTTCAAAGCTTAATCTAACAAATGGACAATTTTGATTTTACACAATTTGAACAACTTTACTGCTGCTACAGCAGGTATATATATATATATATATATATATATATATATATATATATAAACATTATATATATATTTATATATATATATATATATAAACATTATATATATATATTTATATATATATATATATAAACATTATATATATATTTATATATATATATATATAAACATTATATATATATTTATATATATATATATAAACATTACATATATATATATATAAACATTATATATATATATTTATATATATATATATATAAACATTATATATATATATTTATATATATATATATATATATAAACATTATATATATATATTTATATATATATATATATATATATATATATATATATATATATATATAAACATTATATATATATATATTTATATATATATATAAACATTATTATTAGCTTCCATGCTTCAGCACTCAAAATGTGCTTCCTCAGGTGATAGTAAAAATATGGTGAGTAAAAAATTATTTTTAAATTTCAAAAGCAGACAACAACAAAACAAAATTAAAATAAGGCTTCTGGGTTTACTCTCATAAAACAATTAGGTGTCAGACCTACACTAAAAAAGCCGAATTTTGATTATGATAATATCTGGTTTGAAATATAATCCAGACAAGAAATTAATGCAAATTATAAGCTGGTGGAAACCATGTATCATAATTATGAAACAAAGCTAAACTGTTCAATTTTTTAAAAAGCTCAGGGGAGAAACAAGAAGACAATCAAACGTATAACTAATTGCAACATATATTTTATAGTTGGTAATAAAAAAGCTTCTTTAAGAAACCAGTAAATGCAAGTGTTTAAAAATAAAAAAATGTCTAATATTCATACAAGATGTTGATAATGCCGACTATCAGAGATACATGGCTATATTAAATTCAAATAAACAAAATAAAATAATCATTCATACAGGGTGATCCACATTTTACTTATTTATTGTGAAGATACTAGCAAATTTAAAGTTTAACCATATTGTAAGTTAAAAGGGAAGCAATGCCTACAATTTATAGATAATTCACTTCTTTGATTTAATAGAGTTTTTTTTTCAACAAATCTAATGATTTTTAATTTCTCTTATAAGCATAAGAAGCTATTTAACCTTCATCTGAAGAGTCGAGAATAATTGGACTCTTACCTTTCCCAAGTGTACTTGCGAAAGTAAACGCAACGACCTCGACTGGAATTCGAACTTTTCATGTCGCTCACGCTGAGCACAATAACAACCATTAGGCTACACTCATATATTTCGGAGAAAGCAAATTATTATCTTACTAATCTCGTCTAGACATGCTTCGTATGAACTAAAGTGTAATAAATATCAACTCTTCCTCTACATTCCTAATGTAGTGCTAAAGTTAACAAGCTTGCCGAATAAATCTATTTAGTAAGTTTAATTTTTCTGTAGACTTGTGCCATAATTGAAAATCATGCGAGAAGAGAATAGAGAAAGAAGAGAATAGAGAAAGAAGAGAATAGAGAAAGAGGAGAATAGGGAAAGAGGAGAATAGAGAAAGAAGAGAATAGAGAAAGAGGAGAATAGAGAAAGAGGAGAATAGAGAGAGAAGAGAATAGAGAAAGAGGAGAATAGAGAAAGAGGAGAATAGAGAGAGAAGAGAATAGAGAAAGAGGTGAATATAGAAAGAAGAGAATAGAGAGAGAAGTGAATAGAGAAAGAAGAGAATGGAGAAAGAAGAAAATAGAGAAAGAAGAGAATAGAGAGAGAAGAGAATAGAGAGAGAAGAGAAGAGAAAGAGAAGAGAATAGAGAAAGAGGAGAATAGAGAAATAAGAGAACAAAGAAGAGAATAGAGAAAGAAGAGAATAGAGAAAGAGGAGGATAGAGAAAGGGGAGAATAGAGAGAGAAGAGAATAGAGAAAGAGGAGAATACAGAAAGAAGAGAATACAGAAAGAAGAGAATAGAGAAAGGGGAGAATAGAGAGAGAAGAGAATAAAGAAAGAGGATAATAGAGAAAGAAGAGAACAAAGAAGAGAACAGAGAAAGAGGAGAATAGAGAAAGGGGAGTATAGAGAAAGAAGAGAATAGAGAAAGAAGAGAATAGAGAAAGAGGAGAATAGAGAAAGAAGAGAATAGAGAAAGGGGAGAATAGAGAGAGAAGAGAATAGAGAAAAAGGAGGATAGAGAAAGAAGAGAACAAAGAAGAGAATGGAGAAAGAGGATAATAGAGAAAGAAGGGAATAGAGAAAGAGGAGAACAGAGAAAGAGGAGAACAGAGAAAGAGGAGAACAGAGAAAGAAGAGAATAATGCAAGAAGAGAAAGATAAAATATAATCTGGAACTAGCCAATTGGAACAGCGTAGTCTTTCCCAAGAACAAAGCCAGATGTCCCATTTCTTTGAATTCCAGGGAAAAATTGGTAAAACTTTGATTTTAATGCTCTACGACACCCGCTGTACTCACTTCACCATACACCTTCAGACTACCACTTATTTTGATCCCTATAAAATTATTTTGATGTGAAGAACTTCAATTCTCTAGAAATATGTAAAACCACTTATACCAGTTCATCAACCAGAAAGATGCCATCTGGGAGGATGGAATGATGAAGTTGTCTCAAAGATGGCGAAAGGTAGTGGGACAAAATGGCAAATATGTGGTTGAATAAATCTATGTAAAAATATATAGGTATTTTCTTTGAAACTCACATAAAAAGACTTCGACTTTTGTTCCGACTCTGTATTTTAACATTGTAGATAACAAAAATTCTTTTAATCTTTCACATTCCAATTGTCGGGAGAGATCTTCACAAGCGCCTTTCATCACATATAGGTAAAAATACAACGACTCTGTAGCTACTTGAGCTTTGAACGATTTGATAGGTAATAAACACCTGCTGTAAACAAATATATTTTTAGTTGAAATTAAATGTGTGTATTTTCTTTTCAAAATCTGATTAATTAATCATTAATTAACTAATTGTCTCTGAATCTTGATTTACTTAAAGGTTATTTTGCTTTTGGAAAAGTTTTAATTACAAAGTTCATCCATCATGGAGTAATTAAGGTTAAATCTGCATGGGAAAAACTGACATTAAAACAATCTAAACTCCACTTTGCGTAAACAAAAATAATATATTTTATACCCCACTAAAAATGTATACGAAAATTGAAATTAAAAACTAAAGTAAAACATCCAACGACATGTCTGAATTATTACACAAATTTAAAATATTTTTTTAATAATTTCACTCCAAGCCAGGCAATAAATTTACTAAGACACAAGGGCTTACTGAATGTGAAAGAACATGAGAATAAGAAAATAAATATCATGGAAAAAGAACAATAAAAAAAAATCAAGAATTAAGATGGTAGATAATGATTGACATTGCATTTTAACTTTTGAAGATCAAAGTTGACTGGGAAGCAATAAGCCAGAATAGAGTTCCATAACCGAGAAACGCGAGAGAAGAAACTGTTAGCATAGAACTTACGGTTACATATAGCCATTTCAACTGTAAAATAATGAGCCATTGCCATCAATGTAGTACCATACCTAAATTCATAAAATTCAGATACCATAGAGCAGCGGTCCCCAGACACCAGATCGGTACCATTTGGTACTGGGTTGCACAGGAAAAATAAAACCTTTTTTTTCTTTATTGACTATCGTGTTCTTATTTATTGTGTTTTGTTATGCACGTGATCAACACCGACCCGTATATTTGCGCTTAAGTGAATATAAGGAACCCAACTGGAGTTAGAACTCTGCTCTCAGATTAACAATTCAGAGTCGTTATCCTTTACACCACCAGCACATCCAAGCTTATAGAACTTGGTATTCGCAAGCGGTCACCCATCTAGATATTAACCAGGCAGTTCTGTGATTGTAGAGAACCGGGGTTACAACGTCATATGGCCGTAAGCCTGAATTATAATTTCACTGCAGTTTTAGAATCTGTATCAAGTCAGTTACGCAATTCTAAATGATCATATTTCAAGAGTTGAATTTTTTTCGGAATTTTGCACGAAAATAAATAAGCTGGGTGGGGTGAGTGAATTTTTGTTTCTGAAAATTAAGAAGCTTGTGTTTACGAATAATAAACACCCGTGAATATGTAGTTGAGTTAAACATTCTTGGCTCAGATATTTTGGGGTTATATATGCAAAACGGGAAAGATGCTTCTGGTTTATGTACGAAGATATAAACAAACACGTTACGTGCGTTACAAAACAAATCCTTTCAAGACAAACATAGAGTTCTCCCTAAAATAGAGTTTGGCTTGATGGAAAAGGAAACAGAAACATACTTTGGCCAAATTATCATCTGTCAACAAAGTGGGAACGTGTCCGCCAATTTTGATACCGAAGCAAATACGTCATAATTTACTAAGCTACATTTGAGCTCAAGGCATACGACCAAATTCTTCATTGTCAATCACAGCAATAAGGATTGACAAACCGCTCAAGCCCGAGTTTCTATACGTGTAGGAGACGCAATCTCAAAACTGTTATCGTTTTAAAATGGAGTCTGGTTTCTGCATTGGCTGGATTTAGATTGTCTTACATTCGTAATATTCTTTTTAACTCACCAACTATCACCGTACCTGCAATAGACGTGGATTCAGCTTTTAAATCTTCTGTGAATCAAGCCATGGCAATCGTTTACAGATGCCCGCCTTGTCACATCACAGGACATCTTTTCGAAGAGATGGCACACTTCTGTAGCGGACCGTGGGGGTGAAGATGTGAAGAGATATCAGAAGGTTAAACTTTCCTGCTGGCGGGTCCAGCTACATCGGAATGTCGGACTTTAATTAAGTCCAAAGAAGACAAAGAAAAACAAACAAGACCGATATACATGAGTAAACAAATATATATTAATGACAAAACAAGTTAAACAAAGACATGGACTGTTACATAGAGTTTGTATGGAGAAATTATGTGTGTGTGTGTTGTAAGTGTTCGTACGTACGTGTATTGTTCTTAGCGTGTTCCCGGAATTTGGGAAACGCTGTCTCTGTGAGAGGTCACATATTGGTGTAAGTGGAAAAAGAAAGATTTTACCTCGTCTCCGCGCGAGGTAGCGGCCCAAGGCCTAAGTCGAAAAAGAGAGAGAGAGAGAAGGGTCAGCTAGTATTTATAGCCAGGAGAGAGAGACCCCTGTTGAAGGATTAAAGAACTGAGGAGGAGCTAACTCCGACACTTCTACAGATGTATTTGCTTTAGCGAAGGAAGCTCTGAAAAAACCTATATCCACGGAATCTTTTACCTTCATCATCCGACATCGGGGAGTCATTCCATATAAACACTTAGTTTAGAGGATCGATCAGTCAAGCCCAAACCTAAACGCTATTGCCCTCTTCTGAAACAGACCTGGAAACATTCCTAAATGTGTATTTAGTTATCTCGAAGGCATTAGACACCTGGTCTTCTTCCCAAGCTAAACGACTATGGTGTCTCCGGTTGAAGTTTGGATTGGATACAATGTTTCTTAAAAAATCGTGTAATGAAAATCATGTTTAACGACATCATCTAAATACATCAGCATAAATGCTGGTGTTCCGCAGGGTACTATCCTTGGGCCGTTCTTCATCGAGGATCATGCTATCAATTCCCTACTTTGTATCTATGCTGATGACATAACTATTTGCTCATGTCTTGCAATTAAATCCGATATGTTTGATAATTATTCACATTATTGACATTTTTCGTATTGTTGTCTTCGTCATCATTTCCATATTCACGACGTTTCGGTCGTTGTACCCTCTGGCCTTTTTCAGGATATGTCTCTATTTCTGAGATGAGGTATTGTAATTATTTACATTATTTACATTGTTCGGACTGTTGTCATCATTTTTAATGAGATAGTCACGACGTTTCGACCGTTGTACCTCCCGGCTTTCTTCAGGATATGTCTCCATTTCTGAAATGAGGTATTGTAATTATTTACTTTATTTACATTGTTCGTACTGTTGTCCGCATCTCTATTGCCATATTCACGATGTTTCGGCCGTTGTAAGCTCCGGCCTTCTTCAGGATCTGCCTCTATTTCTGAGATATTCACGACGTTTCGCACGTTGCACGCCACGTTCTTCTTCAGGTGACTGGAATTTCGAATTGAACCCGTTATTTCGTTATTTTGATTTTTCTCGTTCCACGTGACATGCCTCTTCCGGATGTCTTAGTTATCTCCCTTTAACTCAACTCTGCAAGTTTTTGTTCACCACTGCCGTAGCCATGTATTGAACTCACAACTCTTTGGGTCAAGTCACTGGAACCAACCAACGCTTTTATCCAATGGGCCATGTGTCCTTGGTGAACAAAAAAAAAGAGTTGAATTAAAGGGAGATAACCGAGACATTCGGAAGAGCCATGGCATGTGGAACTAGAACAATCCATCCCGGTGAACGAAATAAAGGGTTCAGTTCGAAATTCTAATCAGTTGAAAACGCCCGAAACGTAGTGAATATGGCAATAAAGATGAGTACAATTAATTAATAATTAAAATTTCTCATTTCAGAAATATAGACAGGTTCGATAATAATTGAAACCTAATCTCGAAAATGATCTCCGATCAGTTATTAACTAGGGCAAGAAATGGCTTCTTAATTTTAACGCCTCCAAAACCAAACTGCTGTCTTTTAGTAACTGTCGAGAACCCGTTTTACCGATGCTAACCTTCAGAAAAGCATCTCATTGCGAATTCTCGGTCTCGATTATATTGAATCAATTGTTAAGTCTTGCTGCCACGAAAGTTAGTTGCCTGTGTCGTGCTAATCAACTTTTTATCGCCTTGCATTCATCTCGCACGTTTATAAATCTACCATTCTTCTGGCCTGAAGATTATTCATTTCGAAATTCTTCATAAAATCCAAAGAAGAATCTGCACTGTTATTGGTCTTGACTTGGCATCTCGGCTTTCTCGGCGCAGTAAGGCAGCGTCCCTGAGATGTTTCTGTAAATATTTTCATGGCAATTGTTCTAATGAGCTTTCCATTTTGGTACCTCGATCTCATGAATTTAAGCGTAGTACTAGAATGACAACTAGCTTTCATCATTTTACTGTTGAAATTGATAGATCTAGCCGCAAGTTCTATTCAAATAGTTTCTTCTCACACTTCTCGCCTGTGGAAATCTCTTTCGGATTCTGGCTTTCCTGTCAACTACGATCTTCAAAAATGAAAATGCAACATCAATCACCATCTTCTGTCTTTCTGAATCCTGTTCTGTTATTGTCCATTATCCTCGCTAAGGTTTCCTCGTGTTTTTTAACTCTCAGTAACTCTTTGCATCTTAGCGGCATTATCGCCTTGTTTGAAGTGAAATTTTTAAAATAAATCTTCAAATGGTGGTTTTTAAAGTTTATTTTTTTATTGACTTCTATGTTTGGAAGCTTCAAAGTCTGGAACCTCTGTTTATCCGTAGGCGGACAATACACCTTTCTTGGAGTAGAGAACATGTATACAACCAGCTAAGCTACTAAGTAGGCGCCAATGTAAATTTCATATAAAATGGAAAGACAATGAACGCTATATAATACCAATGTCATAAGTGGAAGTTTTATCAGTTATGTGCCATACGTGATACACGCTGAGGCGATCATATATCTCTCGATACATGATTGACGAGGCAGATATTTTTCCCGTACTAGGTTGCCATTTCTTTTTGTGGGAGATCAGTTGCCATCCAAGGCGAAAGAATCCGGTTTGTCCTGCTACTTACCCATAGCTGGGGTGGGAGGGGAAGAAGTGGATTCATACCTTTTCAAAGATTATTAGCAAACCACTACCCGCCCCCCGTTCCTCTGAATTTGGTTATCCTTTGGTTATTCCGAATCTCTTCAGAGCCAATATTTAGCGAAAACCTTCATCAGATGATGTCTCTTGATTTTTCCCGCAGTAGGTTGCCATTTTTTTCTGCTGTAATCAATACCATAAGTGGAAGTTTTTATCAGTTATATGCCATACGTGATACACGCTTATGCGATCATGTATCTCTCGATATATTACTGACGAGGCAGATATTTTCCCCGCAGTAGGTTGCCATTTCTTTCTGCTGTAGATCAGTTGTCATCCACCGCTATAGAACCAGGTCTGCCCTGCTACTTAACCATAGCTGGAGGGAGAAGAAGAGGATTCACACCTTTCCCAAGGGTATTAGCACTTAAGTGAATGTAATGGATTCGACTGGAATTCGAACTCGACTCTCCGGCTACTCAATACGAGCTGATATCCATTAACCCACCGTACCTCCCCAGTCTTAAACAAAAGACATTTTATAAAGATACTGGGAAAAAGGTCGCCTCAGGAAGCGTTTAACTCCTGCCATGATAGTCAGTTGTAGCCAGGAAACGAAATAC
>OZ038508.1:19244878-19302378 GCA_964036315.1 Acanthosepion esculentum | reverse complement strand
AAGCATTCTTCCCCTTGATAATGGCACTATAACCGTTAACAATTTCGGATTATTATTCCTATCTTGTTTGATGTAGATGTTATTAGAGATACGTTTCAGTTAAATACTCTCTGGCCACCATCAGGTTTTGGCTGATATGGGATATCTGTTGTTTATTATGTTGTCTGTCCCTGTGACACCAGTTATTGTTCATCCTTGCTGTACCAGAGACAGGGATTGAACTCACGACCATTATATGACAGTAAGACATGTTTAACCAACTCCTATATTTACTACAACACCGTTCTAAAAGGTACGTTTTCAGGGTCTTTTCATTCAATGTTACTTGGTTTTGATATTTGGTTATCACGACCAGTTTTCATAATTTAGTTGTTTTTTGTTTGATTTTTTACGGCTTATCAACCCCTTGTAGAGTATTTAAAGTCAAAACATATTTTGCATTGTATGAACGAACTTTTTTTTTGCAAGTGAATAGTGCATTAACTATTTCTGAAAATACCAACGATTTTTTTTAATACAAGTTCCTCTATTTAATCCATAGCTTGGGGTAAGGGAATGGATTCATACGAACATCTATATCTTAACCAAGGTGGAAACAATAGTCAGAAAGATGAAAGTGTATTGACAATTCCTCATCTCAAAAATAAAATAATAATCCCATATTAGCCAAAACCATGACACCAAACGTCTCAAAAATAAAATACTACACGCCCTTTAGATATGAAAGGCACACGTTCATTATATTTTTTCTGTTTAAGACACAAAGAATAATGAAAGAGGTGATAGGATTCTTCCATGGAAATGGTTGTCGCATATTCACTACAGATGATGTTAGCACTGCTACATTTCTTTTTCGATCAAAACACAAATATTCCTGGAGTTAATTCAAGGATAATCCCAAAATATTGGTTTCTTATGACAATAAACGTTATTCTTTACTGGCTACATGTCTCTGAGTTTCTATCACTGATTTTTTATTTTATTTTATTAAACAATGTAATCAATAACAACCGGCCTAGACTGAGAAGTCATACTAAAAAAAAAAATTGTGCCTTCGACAGGATTCGAACCTGCATGCAATTTTTCCATCAAGAAACACCCGTTTTGAGCCAACGTATAACGACTCAAAATAACGTTTATAGAAATATTTTTTGATAAAAACATTCCTTTCAAATAATGAGTTGTTTATGTTTCGGGTCCGAAACTGAAGTTAGTAAATATAGACTTGTAGAAGTTCCAACTAGAAATATATTCTTTCCTTAAATAGGTCATTCTCCGTGACCGAACTGGTAGGGGCATATCTTGGCTCAAAAGAGTTTCCCTGATGGGGAAAATGGATGCAGGTTCGATTCCTGTTGAGGCAGAATTTTTCTTTAATAGAATTAAAAACGATTCTCATTTTAGTCCGATTGTTGTTAGTTTCATTGTTTAATGCAATACGAAAACAAAGATGGCGATTAAACACTTGTATCAACTAAAAAGTAACGTTTATGGTAATAAGAATATATATATAAAAAAAAACGCTTTCAAAATATTACCAGACATTGATACAATTTACTTTTACAAAAACGTCATAGATGAATTTTAAAGCCATGGAGTTTCGTAACAGTGGCCCTTTTTTTTAGAAATAAATTAAAATCATTTTGATACGAGTAGTGTCAATTTTCTTTTATTTAGCGCAGTTTTCTTATTCTTCCATTGGATTTTATCACGATTGAATTTCACATTGCAAATGCAAGTGTATCCGAGTGAATTTTGAGAATTTCATAGTTTACCCCAGTGGATTATTTATGAGAAAACCAGAATGTCTCAAAAGGTTAATCTCCATAAAACGACCATTACTTTAGAGTCCGTACTTGAATCCTCTTATTCAATTCCTGCAAGCCAACGCTAAAGTATTAGCGAATATGAATCTTTGGTTAGACTGTATTTAACCTTCCACTGCGATCTGTAAAAGATATTCATGTATATTGTGGATTTTATAAGTATACACATTTTATTTATACTCTTCGACAAATTGTTAAATCATTGTCTATAATCTCGCACCCAAAACAAAACAAAAATTAGCCCAAACCACGAGTTAATCTCAGAGCAGAACGAATGCAAATACAATTTCAGCAGAACGAAATGGCTTCTTGTAAAAGAAATAAAACCAATTTAATGAAATAAACGGCTTGACCTCTGTTTTGTCTTTGATTCTTCCTTCTATAAAGGATTTGCCATCTTTTTCTTCGGCAGGCTGAAATACACTTCCTTTCCAAATGCATTTGCCTTCAGTCAGGTCTGATTCAAGATTTCTCGGATTTTTCAGTTTTTTCTTTCAAGGCGCGTTTTTTATTCAAGGCGCGTATGTGTCACAAAGACACAAACTGACATAGTTCTCTCCACATTGTGCGTGTGTGTACATGTGTGTGTGTGTGTGAGAGAGAGAGAGAGAGAGATGAATGTCGTCACTCTTCGAAGCAATTTCAGATACATCATTCAACACCAGAAGTGTTGAAACAAAATGGCTATTTTTTAGTGATTTTATAACATATTTATGTTATAATTTTCGAATAAATAATTATATATATATATATATATATATATATATATATATATATATATATACTCGACTCTCCCGACGAATGAGGGTCAAGCAGATCAGTTCCCAGCAAACAGACAGCCCGACAACAGCACATGAGATTTGATTAGAGTGGTGAAGCTTTCGTGCAGGACCATCCACACTTTTTGAAGGGACGAATACAGAGACCTGGTGCACTATATGCCACAAGGTCCCCAAACGACCCTCCGCAGGTTTTGAATTCAGAGTTGTCCTTCTCCTAGACCAGTTGCCATCCAAGGCTATAGAACCCAGTCTGTCCTGCTATTTAGCCATGGCTGGAAGGAGAAGAGGATTCACACCTTCCCCAAGTGAATGTAATGGATTCTACTGGAATTCGAACTCGGCTCTCCGATTCCTCAATCCAGGATATATATATATATATATATATATATATATATATATATATATATATATATATATATGAGACACGGTGGAGTATTGGATAGCAGCTTGGAGAAGAAGAAGAAGAAGAAGAAGAAGAAGAAGAAGAAGAAGAAGAAGAAGAAGAAGAAGAAGAAGAGGAAGAAGAAGTAGAAGCGGAAAAGAAGAAGAAGAAGTTGAAGAAAAAGAAAAATCTGAAAAAGAAGAAGAAAAAGCCGAAGAAGAAGAAAAAGCAGAAGAAGAAGAAGAAGAAGTTGAAGAAAAAGCAAAAACTGAAAAAGAAAAAGCTGAAGAAGAAGAAGAAAAAGCCGAAGAAGAAGAAAAAGCAGAAGAAGAAAAGAAGAAGAAGAAGAAGAAGATGAAGAATTAGAAGAATAGCAGTAGAAGAAGAAGAAGATGAGGAAGTTGAAGAAAAAGAAAAAGAAAAAAAGCTGAAAAAGAGGAAGCTGAAGAAGTAGAAGAAAAATTAGAAGAAGATGAAGAAGAAGAAAAGGCTGAAAATAAGAAGAAGCTGAAGAAGAAGAAGCTGAAGAAATAGAAGAAAAGGAATAATAATAAGAAGTTGAAGAAAAAGAAAAAGCTAAAAAAGTAGAATAAAAGCAGAAGAAGAAGAAGAAGAAGTTGAAAAAAAGAAAAATCTGAAAAATAAGAAGCTGAAGAAGTAGAAGAAAAAGTAGAAGAAGAAGAAGTTGAAGAAGAAGAAAAAGAATAATAATAAGAAGTTGAAGAAAAAGAAAAAGCTGAAAAAGTAGAAGAAAAAGCTGAAGAAGAAGAAGAAGAAGAAGAAGAAGAAGAAGAAGAAGAGGAAGAAAATGCTGGAAGCACAATGTTGGTCAGCTAGTAGTAAAATAAAGCAGAACCAAAGAATGAATCACGATTAAGAGAAAAAAATTGTTGTGCACATCACAAGACTTTGCTTCCCAAGTAAATATACAAAAATTATCGTTTTCTTTTAAATGTTTTTGACAAGGAAAAAGTATCTCGAAGATTTGTTCCTTGCTTTGAGAAAATGTCAAAATGTCATAGACAGTGTAATTCTATTGTCTTCATTTCTCTTCAATGCTCGTGCATATTTTCTTTCTTCCTTTCTTGCGTGCAAAAAGCACCACAAGCAGCTGGCTCATCTGATAAACGCGTAGACACGCATTATTATCTAAACAGTTATTACTTAAGCTTAGCCAAGTATGGCACATGGATTTTCCGTGTAGAATGAAACGCAATAAACGAGTTTAGAATGAGCGGAAGCCTGTTCAGGAGCATTTTAGTTAAGGACTAGATCCGAGCTACCACATGTTTTGTGGAGATCATGTTTAGAGCTGATAGCAGAAACTATGGATGAAGTTACATGCATATCACACAATAGATACTCAGTTCTAAGTGGAAAGTCAAACAAACATAATCCAGATGATTCAAGAGCAGACATAAAAGGTGTCAGACATAGGTGTGCAAATATAAAAGTGGACAATGAGGTTAAGATCAAGCGGCGACAGTCTTTCATGCATAAACGTTAATTTGCAGGCCTAAAGATTGCGTTTAAGCATGAAACAGACTGTCATTTCTTGGTGTTGACCTCAGTAGGATTATTTATTAAATATGTTAAAGATATTTCTGCCAGTGTTAAATGCTATTTTATTTATGTTGGTTCTTTGGGTTTTAATTATGATGGATTCAAGCATTTGTAATCGTTTTTTGTATTTGTTTTTGTAGAGGATTTTAGTAATGTTGATTATTGTTGACGACAAACGAAAGCGCTTGGCAGAATACCAAGGACTATGGTCTTTTTTCAGCAACTTAAAACAAAATATTAAAAAAAAACTTGCGAGAAAGCAAAAAAACAAAACAAAAAAAAGATTATTAAACCGAAAAGTTCCGTAGTGTTTAACAATACATGTGTTAATAATAACATGCTGCCAAAATATACATTCATATATATATATATATATATATATATATATATATATATATATATATATTAATACGAAGGTCATTCAATAAATAAGGTGAATTTTTCTGTATAAGGACTTCTAATACAGGTAGAAGCTTACTCTTTTTTTTTTTACTTCTTTTTCGCATGGATTTAATTTCTTTTGCAGATTAAAAAAAAACTTTGAGAGTTTTGGCGATTAACAAAGATGGCTGACCAAGAAGCATGCTCCAGGATTGAACAGCGGTCAGTTATCAAGTTTTTGGTTGCTGAAGGGTGCAAACCAGTTGAAATTCATAGGAGAATGTCATCTGTGTATGATGCCATATGTTTCAGCCAAAAAAATGTCTACAAGTGGGCTAAATTGTTTAAAGAAGGACGGAGCAGTGTTGAGGATGAAGAAAGGCCTGGGGGGCCTACAGAAGTGAGGTCTCCTGAGGTGATCGAATCAGTCAATGACCTCATTCAGTCTGACAGAAGGGTGAGAGTGGATGATACTGCAAGGACTTTGAGCTTATCTGTTGTGACAAACGCAGGGGTCATCAGTCAGAAGAAGTCATCTTGCATCATGAAAACGCAAGGCCTCACACAGGAGCCCAAACGGTGCAGACCACCAACGAGCTGGGCTGGGAACTGCTCCCTCATCCCCTTACAGCCCAGACCTTGCCCCTTCAAACTTTCACCTGTTTGGTCCCTTGAAAGCGTTCACGAGAGGCACGAAGTTAAAAAGTGACGATGAAGTCAAAAGTGTTGTGAGCGACTGGCTGAGACATCAGTCCAAAGATTTTTACGCTGATGGAATACGAATGCTTGTGCACAGATGGGAAAAGTGTGTGACTGTGCTGGGAGACTAAGTTGAAAAATAATTTTTAAAAAAGTAAGCTTCTATCTGTATTAGAAGTCCTTATACCAAAAAATTCACCTTATTTATTGAATGACTCTCGTATATATATATATATATATATATATATATATATATATATATATATATATATATATATATATATATATATTATTATCATTATTATTATTATTTTGATACCTTTGGTGGTGTGAAAACAAACAAACAATACATTTGTAAATAAAGAATATATTTGAACAAACCGATATCAGGGGAAAAATTCAGCAAAAACGAAAATAGTAAAGACATGTGTTTCTCTAAAATAATCAATCAGAACTGCAATGCCTTGTAAAGAAACATCGACAGAGTAAATCAAGTAAAAAGGTAAAGGTGCTCAATACACTAAGCAGAGCCACATGGGTGTTTGCCACAAAAAAAACTGTTGTTTTGTTTGTTCGTATGATTTTGTTTTCTTTCGGGTGGCCGTCTACCCTTTGTTTTCCTTGCCTTGTTCTTGTTTTGTTTTTATGCTAATTTTATTATTTTAGGATGGCTGTTTTTATCAATAAAATGTCGATTGGACCTATCCTCTTTAGCCAGTAGTACCCTGAAGATCTGTTAGGTGAAACCATGGTAGATAGGTTCTGGCTTACTAGATTTATATAGATATAGATATATAAAGTTGGGTTGATGTGAGTTTGAGATCCTGGGTTTCACGATTTCTGCGATCCTCAGACAAACTTTTGTCTGACGATCGCAGTGAGCGTGAAACCCATGGTCACAAATTCACATTAATCCAAATAAATACTTTAGCTCTATCATTGTGTACTGTGCGCTTTCCAATAAGTGCCGTGCATATATAATATATAAATAATATATGTAAAAACTGCATATATATATATATATATATATATAATTATTTTTTTAAATATGATTCCATCCCTACATAACAGTTCCCATGTTTCAAAAATAGAATTTGAAACATGAGAACTCTTATGTAGCGATGGCATCGTATTTTAAAAAATAATTATAATTTGGGTTCTACCTATGTTTAGAGCACTGTTTTTTTTTTTAAATAAAAACAAAAATAGTAAAGTCCTTTAGATTATTAACTGAACGGTTGCTTCCTATTTTTCTATATATTTGCACACACACACACACACACACACACACACACATACACACACACACACATATATATATATATATATGTGAAAATTTCTCAGAGTTAAACTGTAGATAAGACAATCTTTATAAATATAAATGACAATAGGAAAACAGTAGTAATTGCTGACGCGTTTCGTTCAATGTGGACTTTCTCAAAGCAAAAAACGAAATGAATTTAATTAAACAAGGAAATTAATAAAAACAAAAGACAGAATGTTCTTAGCAACTGGAATGTAGGAAACGCTATTTTCATATTGTTAACTGAAAATAACGTCAGTTAATGTCACGTGGTGGAGAATATTATTTGTGTTGGCGGATTTAACCATTTTCTTTTGATTTTACGATACTGTTGTGTACGTTTGTTTGTGAGAGCAGTAATTTTGTTAAGAAAGGTGAAATAGGGGAAAAGCCTGGGCGTAGATTAATATATATATATATATATATATATATATATATATATATATATATATATGTATATGTGTGTGTGTGTGTGTGTGTGTGTGTGTATTTAAGCAGCAATCCTTCTTTCATGCACATTTCATTGAAAACGACAGACAAGGTGCTTTTATTTAGTTTTTTATACAATTTCTCATGCGATCTAATAATATTTTTCTTTTCGGATGATAAATTATATAAAAACTGTCCGAATGTTTTTTTTATCCGAGCGCTTTCAGCTATACATTTAGCCATTTTCAAGGATTATATTTTAACTGTTAAAATCAGAAATACTTTGTTGTATGTACGTTATATAAAATCTTTTCATTTTTCAAAACACTGTGAAGATATTATGTCCATGTTCAAAGTTAATATTATTAAGTGTTTGTTTTTATTAATAAGGCTTCCATTATTTTTAACCTTTTTTTTTTGCATGTAGATGATACTATTATATTAGTGTTTTCAACAAGTACGTTACGAATAGTGTCCGGTAGGTCTCCATGAATATTTAAATGAGATCTAATTGAACTATTGTCAAAAAGTTGTAGAGTGAGTCTGCGTGTCAAACATATTGTAGTGTGGCGTGTATAATTATTTACGAATTTTGATTGATCAGGAATACAATTCCTGAATGGGTATTTAAATTCGTAAATTATATTGGCCCTATTTAATTTTGTTCTAGGAGGTGAATTATTATTTTTAACTATAAGTTTAGAGGTTTTTAATTTTTTGTAATAAATAATTAATCTGATTTTTTTTTTGCTTTTGTCAACTAGTGTTATGCATTTTTTATAATGTTCTTAATTGTAATATATATATATATATATATATATATATATATATATATATATATATATTATATATATATATATATATATATATATATTACAATTAAGAACATTATAAAAAAATGCATAACACTAGTTGACAAAAGCAAAAAAAACAGATACACTGTTTCGCTGTTTCACAGCTCATCAGTGTGACTAGACGCCCGGTTGCCTCTAGCTAGGATCGAAACCCGACTGAATTAGCGTCAGTCGGAACTTCTACCACTAAGCCGTCGGCTCACAGCAGGGATGAAGGTGAATTTTAGCGTGTTTATTTTTAGATTTAGATAAACACACAGTGACTGACAGTGACTCAATTCTGCCGAAGAGTCATGCTATATTAGCTTAAATAGTCACTGTTTACAAACTCACACCTCAAATCAAAGAGCTCAACCGAAATTAATTTTTCAGGAGCCAATATTTTTGTCATCCGCAGACAGACTGTTTCGCTGTTTCACAGCTCATCAATGTGGCTAGACATCCGGTTGCCTCTAGCTAGGATCGAAACCCGACTATACACACATTTTACATATGTATGTGTGTGTGTGTTTGTGTGTGTGTGTGTGTGTGTGTGTGTGTGTGTGTGTGTGTTCGGGTGCTCGTTGTGACTTATTTAAGTGTAAAAACCACTGCAACACAATTTAAGAAATTCAAAAGTTGTCAATAGAAAGAGAAATACTCGATACACTTTCAGAGAAAGGTTCTCGGCCCAACCAAGAAGGAAATAGTTTAGAACCGTGTAACTATTCTACATATTCATGTCACAATCAACCCTTCGAAAAAAAAAAAATACGCGCCGCCCATGCTTTGTTTCGGGATAGCGGATTATGCTATTAACTGAAGGTTATTCATAATGGACAAAAACTCTTAAAGTTGAGAAAGAAAAGCCTGAGATGTTTATGTTCATATCACGTTTTATTCAAAATGTGCAGCTTTAAACAATAAAAAAGGCTTATGAACTTATAAGCTGATAAACGTTAGAGACATTTGGGTAGACATGTTTCAATCGAAGAGAGTTAATATTCGTTCTTTTGATTTGGGCCTCTTTCCAGCTGAATCTCCCTCACTCTCTCTAATTATATCTTTATCTACATTTCACTCACTCACTCGGTATGTATCTCTCTCTCTCTCTCTCTCTCTCTGTATATATATATATATATATATATATATAGGGATAGACAGACAGGCAGACAGACAGACAGACAGAAAGAGTGCTTGAGGGGGGAGGAAGAAGAATCAAGAATACTTATTCGACTCATTCACGAATATTAACGAAAATCATATAAAAGTTATATAAAATTATATTAAAAAGTTATATAATATATCTCTATCTATAAAAGGCAGGATGTGTGTGTGTGTGTGTGTGTGTGTGTGTGTGTGTGTGTGTGACGAATGCACGGCCGCAATTTTCGACGGATTTGCACCTAAATTTACATGCACATGCTCCAAGTTAGTGTAGAGGCCAAGACCGACTTTGCATTTCCAAACTCCCATCGATAGTGGTAATAATCGATTTTTTCATGCTTCTGCGGCAGTTTTCATGTAGTTTGCGGCTATTTTTTTACTGGC
Source organism: Acanthosepion esculentum (assembly GCA_964036315.1). Lineage (NCBI taxonomy): Eukaryota > Metazoa > Mollusca > Cephalopoda > Sepiida > Sepiidae > Acanthosepion > Acanthosepion esculentum. The sequence goes on along the minus strand of OZ038508.1, from coordinate 19,292,629 downwards.
CAGAGTGAGAGCCTATAGCTGGCTGCCACGAATAGGCAGGAAGATTCTATTGGCTAGCGTGAGAGCCAACAGCTCACTGACATGAATGTTAACTAGCATACAAAAAAATCGACAGCTTCATTCGTCACAAGTGGGAAAAATTTAAATCTGCATGGCACTTTACTCCAATTGGCTCATTCGCTTGCTTAAACTCAACGTTGATTCTGATTCCGCACAACTGGGTTGGATGTGAAAAAGTATTTGAGGTTAACATTCTTTTTTCATTCGGTTTTTCCAATTACGAGTACTTTTTTAAAGCTGATGGTTTTGTGTTCATTTTGTTTAGTTCTTTTTTCGTAACAGATTTAATGTTTAGTATAGAGCTTAGAAAAAAGTCGCAGTGTAAGATAGGCAAGAAGTAAGGCATGTAGCAACATCAGCATGGCAATGGGAACTACTTTAAAGCCAAGGAAGGGCAAAAATATTTTAAGTCAAGTGATAGCGATTGCTGTATGAGTCGTACGATTTTTGAATCAAGCACGGGCAACGCCGGACCATGCTGCTAGTATATATATATTATATAACTTATATAATATTATATAAATTATCTGAAGTAAAACAATTTCTGAAATCTTCTGAGACATTGCTCAAATTATTGGACTAATATTCTATACCACGGCAACGGAAAAAAACACTTACACTAATAGAAATTGTGAATTCATACACATTACTACACTATTCAAAAATCTTGCGTCGCATTACTGCACGTTCAAAAAAATCTTAACTTTTAATAATAGCACACTTTTTAATAAAAACATCTTTCAACAAGTATCACATTCATTGTCATCTAGAAATTTTACCCAAAATTGGGAAAAAATAACATTTATGCCTGAGGATGGTAAATGTTTTTTACCGAAAGTACTTGCAAGCAATATGGGCCGAATATCTAATCCATTGTACAATTAATCAAAACAAGGATCGTGTCGTTCAGCGAGTGGTCAGTGAGTTAATGCATTTTTAATCTGCTAGCGAAGTGAGTTCGCCATTAATTACATTAACTTTATTGATTTATTCTTTGAATGATATATTATACAATATTAATTAAGCTGTATTATTTAATAATACACACACACACACAAACACACACACACATATACATATATATATATATATATATATATATATATATATATATATATATATACATATATATATATATATATATACGAAATGTATATTTCAATATATATGAAATGTGTATATAAATATGAATAGTTATATATATATATGTAAAATGTATATTTCAGTATATATGAATATATATATATATATAATGTATATTTTATATATATATTTTACTATATTTTATATATATATTGCATATTTGAATATATATATGAAATTTATAGACATATATATGTATGAAATTACCAGGGGTGCCCTTTATCTTAATCTGTAGTATATATATATATATATATATATATATATATATATATATATATATATATATATATATATATATATATATTGTAAAATATTCATTAAAAGAATAAATCAATAAAGTTAATGTAACGGAAAAAGACACGATAATGGAAATTGTGATTTCCTACATGACTACAATATTCAAAAATCTTGCATCGCGTTACTTTCAAAATAACATCTATGCCTGAGGATGGTAAATGTTTTTTACCGAAAGTACTTGCAAGCAATATGGGCCGAACATCTAATCCATTGTACAATTAATAAAAACAAAAAATAAGGATCGTATCGATCACCGAGTGGTCAGTGAGATAATGCATTTATAATCTGTTAGCGAAGTGAATTCCCCATTAATTACATTAACTTTATTGATTTATTCTTGAATGATTATTTTACGATATATATATATATATATATATATATATATATATATATATATATATATATATATATATATATATTGCTCTTCAACCGAATGGAATCCGGGCCACTGACGTATTTTTTCGCATAGAAATCATTAAAATTTCCATTTCTCTATGTCGCGTGACGATAGCCTAGGGGTTTTGATACCGGTTTGAAGCAAATGGACGTCTAGCCATACTGTGATACACCGAAACTGTCTATCTGTGGATGGCAATATATATGCTCCCGGGAAATCCGGTTGATCTCTCTTGAGTAAAGGGTAATCTTAAAACAGAGGTTCATACTGCTATTAACGCATTGCTCTTCAACCGAAATGAATTAAGCTCTTCGGGCCAGTGTCGCATTTTTTTCGCATAGAAAACGTTAGAATTTCCCTTCCACTCTCCCTTGCGAAGATAGCCTAGGGGTAGAATCTCTGACTGACACCAAATCGGTCGGGTTTCGATCTAGCCGCACTGAAGAGCTGTGATACAGCGAAACAGTCTGTTTACGGATAACAATACATATATATATATATATATATATATATATATATATATATATATATATATATATATATATATCAAAACAAGAATAATCAAAACAAAATGATGAAATTTTAGGATCAGCAGTTTGATTATTCTTATGTCTATCGTCTTTTCATGTTGACTTGAATATCGTCTAATTTTAATTATGTTTTAATAACTATGTCCTGAAGAAGGTCTACTAGACCGAAACGTCTGACGTCGACATTGAAACAACATTAAAAACAGTAAACTTGCATATTCGGGGATTTTTTGTTTTTCCATATTTTTCCTCATATATATATATATATATATATATATATATATATATATATATATATATATATATATATATATGAGATATATAAGAGAGATATAACATTATATTAAAAAGCTATATAAAATTATACAAAAGTTGTATAAAAATTATATAAAGGTTATTGGAAACCTGTACGATAAGAATATTGCAAAAACTACGCAAACATATATGTGAGATAAAAACTGAAACATTAATGAGACAATCGAATAGGATTTCGCCTAAATTATCTACAGCGGGAATTGAAAATATCTGCCGATATCAATTCCGATTCCCTATAAGAAGAAAATATTTGAACCATTTAAAATTTGCAGGTGCCATTTTATCAGAATCTTCTGGTTAGCCACAAGAAATGAGATAAATACTCTCATAAAAAGTTTCAAAGATACTGATAAACAAAACAAAAGTAATGTTCAATATGATGTTCCCGAAAGTGATCATGATAATAGATAAAGAACTGGAAGAGGTACAGGAATACATATTTGGAAAGACGATAAATAATAACTTAATAATTAAACAGTGTCTGGTAAAAATAGTTACATAATAAAAAAGCACTTTGCCAATATGATTAAACCCTAGAATATGTAATGAATGTATAATATCAATTCTGATATACACGTACAAAACGGGTAAATTAAGAAAATAATCGGAAAACCAAAAATACGAAATGAGTCAAGGGAAAGAGTGGATGGCAAGGATCACTCTCAGAGAAATGTTTTCGGGCAAACCAAGAAGGAAATGGTTTATAACCGAGAAACTATTTTATTGGGTTGGTGCATAATTATCAAGCGTTTTTGTAGGCGAGTTATTTGTTAATAAAAATTGTTGTTTTGTTTACTTTTTTTTTAATAAAAATGTATTATATTTTCAGATTATAAAAATGCGTGTCGATAATCATACTCATTTAAAAATGTTATTACTGAATTGTTATGTTTCTTTATTATAATTAACATTGTTTAAAAACGCCTGATAATTATGCACCAACCCAATACATATTCACGTCGCAACTCAAGCTTTCGAGAAAAAAGAAAGAAGCTGTTTGGTCATTAGAATACTATGCTTTAGCTGTTATAACCTCTGAAGCATTTTAAAATTTCCACCGTCTCAAACCTACTTTAATGTTTGGGAATGCCGGACAATCTCCTCATAGATGAAGAAGAGAGTTGAAGCAACAGAAATATGGTTCTACAGAAGGATACTGAGGATACCATGGACCGAACCTCTGAGGAACGACATAGTTTTAGAGAAAATTAAAGTAATATACTAAACATAAAGAAGAGATTTGACAGACAGACAGACAGACACGCATACCCTAAATTCTTTAAATCTTTTTGCCTACCCTGGAAAAACAAAACACTTCCCGTGTCTTTTCTCGACAATTTTCTTTCAATTTTCTTTCAATTTCAATTTCTTTTCTTCCATAGAATCGGCACAGCCAGCTAGAGTAAAAATTTACATTGATGCTCTCGTTTCGCTGAAGAAAGTCGGTCATCAAAATACAATGGCCATGACCTTTCATGCTGACTTTTGGGTCCTTAATTTCTTCGCTAATGGAGAATCCCGGTGCCACTATCGCGTGGATTTTTTTTTTTTTTTGGTTTTCGAATCATAGAGAATGAAACTAAGTTTCATCGACACTGACAAAACGTTCCAAAGAATTATCAGGAAATCGTAGAATCGGTTGTAAAATCAACTTGGTGCCGTGCGCTTGATATCGTTCCTGGTCGATATTCAAACATTTCGGCACGCACCTGGCTGACAACTTCTGCATTCGCTTCTACTGAAGAATTATAAACCCAACGCGGTTCTTGGATATTTCTAGTATCTCAGATATTTTAGCAGATCGACGTATCTCAGCCTAAATTGGCTCAGGAAAGTGAACATCGATTGTAGAAATTGACGGTGTTTAAAGCCTTCCAAACCGTATTTTAGATCGGGGCTTGAAATTTCTCTTGTGAGCCTGTTGGCACACCATTTCTTCGCAGTTGAATATAAATGGCACTTATTTACCAATGTTTGCATCTTCTTTTGAGTTTGCTTCTACAGGAAAAAGAAATTGATTATAAGGCGGAGGTCAACACTTGAAAAATCCAAACTCCCTGTTCATATTGGTTCAAACAACGATATCAAACTTGTCAATTAACAAGATACTTGTGTTCAATTTAAGCAAGGATCGTATTACAAAAATCATTTCCGCTACAAAATAAAGTAATTTTTCTCATTACATTATATTTTGTACATTTTTTTTAAGCGTATCACCCCAAGCAAGGCTGGAGGCCACTATCACGCAAGGGGTTATAGAAGGGTTGGAGGAAGAGCAGATAGGAGTGGTAAAGGAGAGGATGTGGAGAAAGAGAAAGACAGTGGGTCGATCAAGGCAAGGGGGTTACAGAAGATTTGGAGCGAGAGCAGATAGGAATGAAAGGTGAAAGGATGTGGAGAAGGGAAGTGGATAGATCAAGGCAACTGTAGATGTCGATTGACGCTGCACTTAAACCGTTGGAGATTGTATTTGTCAGGGAAACAGTAATAGGGAAGGGAGTTCCATAGGCGAGATGTGCGAGACATGAAGCTATTGGAGTAGAAGAGACGTCTACATCTAACAGTTTCAACGGTGTAGGGGTGGGAGCGGGATGCCAGCCTCATAGGACGTTTAAATTCACGAGTTCCTAGGGACAAGCGAAAGCAGCTCCTCGGAGCAATTACCGTGAAAGTATTTGTAAAAAAGACAGAGCGAGGCAACATCGCGTCTATGAGAGAGCGACTGCAGACGAGATGACAGATCAGGGCCAATCACATTGCATATCCGTCTCTGGATCTTATCAAGAACCCTGAGGCAAACAGCAGGGGCCCCAGACCATATATGGCAGCAATACTCCATGCAAGAGCGAATGATCGATTTATAGACTTGGAGGATCGATTCCGGGGAGAAATATTTCCTGGCTCGGCACAGGGAACCAACTTTCCTTGCGGTGGATGATGCAACTGACTCGATGTATTTGTTCCATCTCAGATCAGCGGACAGCGTGAGACCGAGCAGCCGCAGAGAGGAGCTCTCGAGAAGTTGGTCTTCAGACATTCTAATGGGATGCAGGGATGGATCCTTGTGGTGGTTAATAGAGAGCAGTTTTGTTTTAGAGGCGTTAAAGTTTCTCGCCCCAGTTCACAACCGATTGGAGGTCATTTTCAACTTGAGCTGCCAGGTTAACTTTGTCAGCATCACTAGATTTGTGTTTGAGGCAGGAGTAAATTGTGGTGTCGTCAGCGTAGATGCCAACTTGGGAGTCGACATACACGTGTTTGAGTAGACATCAAGTTTTTTGTAACTTTAGTGTATACTGGCCTAGCGATTGAGAGTCCTAACATAGAAAATGTGCCTCCAACACACACACAGACACATACACACACACACACACACACACACATACACAAATATATATATATATATATAAATATATATATTTTTGTGTATTTAGGCAGCAATCCTTCTTTCATGCACATTTCATTAAAAACGACTGACAAAGTGCTTTTCTTTAGTTCTTTATACAATTTCTCATGCGATCTAATAATGTTTTATTTTCGGATGATAAATTATCTAAAAACAGTCCGAATGTTCTTTTTATCCGAGCGCTTTCGGCTATACATTTAGCCATTTTCAAGGATTATATTTTAACTGTTAGAATTAGAAATAGTTTGTTATATGTATGTTTTATAAAATGTTTCAGTTTTTAATGAAATGTGCATATATATATATATATATATATATATATATAAAGTGTACATAGAAGTCAACACTTAGAGGCGACAGGCTGTTTCATGCTAGATGTAATCGACAGGCTTGACGATTGCGTCTCACATGAAACAGCCTGTTGCCTCTGAGTGTTGACATCTATGTTCACTTTTATATTTACACACGCTCTATCTCTGATATTGAGCACTTTATCCCGTAAATATAGCACACCTTAAGACTATATTTCTTCATATATATATATATATATATATATATATATATATATATATATATATATATATGATAAAGTATACTTTTAAGGCACGCTATATTTCTGTGATAAAGTGCTTAATATGAGGGATAGAGCGTATGTAAATATAAAAGTGGATATTAAAGTCAACACCCAGAAGCGAGAGTCTTTTTCATGCTAAACGCAATTGTCGGCCATGCGCTTAGCATGAAAAACTGTCCACTTATATATATATATATATATATATATATATATATATATATATATATATATATATATATATATATATATGTATGTATATATATATATATTTTTTAAATTAATTGATTTAAAATATGGGTTTTTCGCTACACAGTGATGACCCTGTTTCAAAAATGAAACAATGTACATATATATATATATATATATATATATATATATATATATATATATATATATATATATATAATGCTATACCCATAAACATGATATATCTGGAACTAGGACAGGAATAAGAAAAAAGAAAAAGCCCTACAGGCACACATGCCTACTTAGTAAAGTGTTCAAAGCATAGATTACCTAGACAGTGGTAAAAACGCTTGACGAAGTTAATTCCTATGAAAGTATGGCTCGAGTAGTAACCCGAGTTTCACGCTCACGCAAATGAACTTTTCCACATTTTTACATATTTTGTCTAAAAATTTAAATGTATTTTATTGGGCTTTTTTGTCATGGAGCAACCCAAAATAATCCATCATTTTGAATTGGGAGAATATATAATGTGATTTTCAAAATTATTCATGAATACACATCTGAAAAGTGCTGAATGCATATGTAGTCACCCTCTTTTCTGTGAAATCCAATGCAACCAGCTGCCTTCAGAAATCATGATTGTTAAATAAACTCTATCTGATTATGATGAAGAGAAGAATGAAAAAACAATTAAGACCTTTCGTTCTCTAGTTCAATATACCTGTTCTGTGAAGACTTCAGAAGTTTTGTTAGAGAACATTAGTAAACAAACCGCGTCACGAAGACCAAAGAGCTAACCAGACTGAGTCAGGGACAAAGTTGCGGAGAGGGAGAAAGCAGAATTAGGTTAAAACATTAGCCCACGTTTTGAACATCTCACGGAGCACAAATTCCTCATCCAATAAAGGAAAGAGTATAGCAAACCGACGAAGACAAGGCCAGCTACCAAAACGGCAGAGCGAGAATATTAGTCGGAGAAGCAACCAAGAGGTCCATGGTAACGATGAAAGAGCTGAAAAGATCTACAACTCAGTTGGGAGAATTTGTCAATTGGACAATTATTAGCTGTATACTCCACAAGAGTAAAGAGGAGTCACGATGGACAGCGGCTTTGATGGAGTAATCGAAGAGCTAGGTTCGAATTCCAGTCGAATCCAATACATTCAATTACGTGCTAATGCCCTTGGGAAAGGTATGAATCCTCTTCTTCTCCCTCCAGCTATGGGTAAATAGCAGACAGTCTGGGTTCTATAGCCTTATATGGCAACTGGTCTACTACTTATTCGGACTATTGTCCTCATCTGTGTCGCCGTATTTATTACAACGTTTCGGCCGTTGTAAGCTCCGGCCTTCTTCAGGTAGTTGGAATGGTCGAACCCTTTATTTCGCTCACTGGGGTAGAAACTACTGCGGGGAAAAATCTGCCTCGTCAGTCATGTATCTCTCGATACATGACCGCCTAAGCGTGTATCACGTATGGCACATAACTGATAAAACTGCTACTTATGACATTGGTATTTTATAGCGTTTATTGTATTTCCATTTTATATGAAATATACTTAGTAGCTTAGGCGGTTGTAAATATTTTGTCCACGCATAACTAACACTCCATATTATCTGTCTATATTTCTGAAATGAGGTACTATTTACATTACTCGGACTATTGTCCTCATTTGTGTCGCCGTATTTATTACAACGTTTCGGCCTTCTTCAGGTAGTTGGAACGTCGAACTCTTTATTTCGCTCACTGGGGTAGACTGTTCTAGTTCCACGTGCCATGTTTAATGGATGTCATCTATCAGTCATCTCCTGTTAATTCCCCTCTCCAAGTTCTCCACTTGAACTCACAACTCTTTGGGTCCTGTCACTGGATCTAAATAACGTTTTTATCCACTGTGTCATGTGTCCTTGAGGACATCTGTGTATGAATTTCACGGCATTATAAACCTAATGTCTTCAACAACCACTAGGGGAAATGGAAAAAGAAAATGGAGATCACCGCCTTCTGTGGGATCAGGTTGAAATCATAGACAAAGAACATTATTAGAAATTTCGTAAACTTAAGGAATCAGCATATATGCTAGGCCACAAAATTCTCCTGAGCCGACCAAACATAGAAAAAAATGGTTGTAAAAGAATGGTTGAAAGTCATTATAAGTCCTGTTTGCTGTTTGCCACAGGCCATATACAAGAAAGTTCTCTGGTCAGATGAGACAGTATTTATATTTTAGACTTAATGCAGAATGCTACGTGCGACAAAAACATAACATTATAGCAGACCATCACCATTGTGAAACCTGATATTGACAACGTCTTAGTTTCTGTTTTTGAAACATGGTAATTCCTGTGTAGCAAGGGAACCATATTTTTAAATTAGTAAATTTATATATGCACATATATATTGTTGTGGATTCCGGGACGAAATCCGGTATCAAATAATAACAAACGCCAAGAATGAATATAGGAAAATAAATGTATTAACATAATAATACAAACTGGTAATACAGGTTAGTAGTTCCAGGAATGCGGGGTTAGTAGATAAATATATATAAAGTCTTTGGTATCGACGTATCGCTGTATGACTTCTTACTGAGTCTAAGTGCTCGTGACTGTGACTCTTGTGCTACCCTCCTGTGTGTGACTGTCTATCTACTCGACCGACTCCACGTTCTACTGCAACGACTGGCCGGGTATTCACTGGCGGTAGTATATGTATGCTCTGGGTGAGTCCATTTGTGTAAAAAGGGGAGACCCCTCAATATATATATATATATATATATATATATATATATATATATATATATATATATATATATATGTATGTATATGTATATATATATATATATGTATATGTATATATATATATATATATATATATATATATATATATATGTGTGTGTATATGTATATGTATATATATATATATATATATATATATATAGAGAGAGAGAGAGAGAGAGAGAGAGAGAAAGATAAAAACTGTGGATAAAGGAATAGACACACCATTTTGACTATAAATGCCTTAAACTCTGCCCGTAAAAATTTTGCAAGTTTTAAATAATATACAGGGTATATCAAAAATACTTTTACAAGCTTGTGTATGGATTCTTGACAGCAAAAAAAGGTAAAATGTCCATATAAACATATGTCCAAAGGCCATGTAGAATGTGTTCTTCGTGGTAAGGCGTGCAAGCGGATCTTGGTCTTCCTAGATCCATAGTTTGAGGTGCCACAGGTCCCGTCTCTGCAACGCGAAGATAAACAGCAGCATAGGTTTAAGGATTCGGCTGCCTTCGGTCTGAAAACGTAATCTGATACAGCTGCGAGGCCTCGCGTCTATTACCATTCTCGCGGCCGTATGTAAAAATCGTATCTGCCTTCTCACGATATGAATATTCTGCCATTGTTAAACTGAAAAGTTCTCAATTAACTCAATACTACACAAGTTAAACGTTGAAAACAGAATAGCCACAAATGTACACGAATGACAAATGTAACCTAGTCTGCATACCAACACAGCGCCATCTACTGTAAACTTTCTTTAAACTTAATAACTCGAAAATGAAAGATTTGAGGACATCTGTTCATATGGACATTTGTCCTAGTTTTCGTATGAGGAACTCGCATATTTAGTATTTAGTAAGTGTAGCTTAAATTCGGCACAAGGCCGCACTCAGTGGGGTTCAAACTCACTGCTCAATCATAATTGATGTAGCGAGACAACATTGACCCACGTTCAAATGTGTGTGTCTGTGTGCGGGGGTGTGTATCTGGTACCAGGCAATGAAAAACAAATTTTAGAATAAATAAAAACAAAGAAATTCAGTACAAAAATCAGTATATTTTCCGCCCTGTCCGCCTGGGCTTCAGAATACGCTGACTGCATCTCTGAAGAGGAGTAAAACCCTTACCCACAAATGAGGCGTCCTGGGTAAGACGATAAACTACATCCAAGGCCTCTGATCAGGAGTTTTTGAGGAGCGTGGAACCACCTCTTAATTGCTGATGTTCCCAGGTCAACCCTGAACCGGAGTGGTAGAACCTGCTAGGGTCCCAGCTAGAGGCATATAGTTAACCCTCCAAACGGGGGTATAAACACTATGAAAGTATAAAAATAGGTTCTAATACCAACAATACATTTTTGTAAAAAATTATTACCAGTAATGAATTTTTGAAGAAAATCATATTACCAGAAATATACTATTACCAGAAATACATTTTTGGGAAAAAATATATACGACCAGCAATACGTTTTTGAAGAAAAAATTTTACCAGCAATACATTTTTGAACATAAATATTACTAGCAATAAAAAATATCTTGTCGGCATTAAGTAACCCATTGAGGTTGAAATGCCGTAAAACACAACAAACCTAACCAGTATATCTTTTAATTTTGCATATGTTCAACAACAAAATTACAACCACCTTCAACCTTGAAGCCAGCCTAGATTTAAGGGATGCCTTGATCACGAAATTTGTCAACCCATCCCTGGTTAACCTCAATGTTATCGGTGGTATTAACACCGTGACTCTGCAGTTGTTTTTTTTCTCTGAAACATTTTGAACGGGTTGAATTTTTTGCAGAGGTTTTTTTTTTCCATAACATCAATGTTCTATTCTTCCTGCTTTTCAATGGATCGGCTCGGCTCGATGCTTTTGGTAAAGGGCAAACCTTTTCAGCAAAATAAATCTTCAACTGATGCATACTTCTTTGTGGGAAGTTCAAGGCTTTGATCTCATTCTATATAAGGGGTCGGCAACCTACGACACGCGTGCCACACGTGGCACGCCAAGCAATTCCCAGTGGCACTTTGCCACATCACGAAATCCGAATCAATAACTACTACAACGCAAAGAAGATATTTAGCTGTTTCAATTTTAATATATACTAAAGTATATATACTATATATAACTATATAAAATATATTGTAGATCAGGTATATTGAGCCTGACTTGTATAAAAATACGTATGCTGTTAGCACACTGAATGGTTTTAAAACCATAAGTCGGTACATAGTTAGCAAAAGGTTACCAATCCCTGTTCTATATCTTAATCACCGAACCCAAAATATCTATTTGACCCAAGACCGTGCAGTACCAATAAAACATTTTCTGTAAAAATAATTCCAACCAGTTCCTTTGTAAATCTGATACAACATTGTCCAAAGCTTTTATGTAGCATATATTTGTTGAAACTGTTTATTGGAGTGACAGAACTAATTTCAACTCGGAACTAATTTCAACTAGATTTAAAATCAAAGTTATCAATTACTGTGAATTTCTAAACAAAATGCAATGAGTTCGTGTTATTTTTATAATTTAGCATTAAAAATCCTTAGTAAAGATAATCCAAAATTCATCTTTTCTGTAACTTTCATTCTTTTTATTGCAAATCTCTGACAATCTGAATGTTTTAAAGATGCAAGAGGATCATGAATTAATGACTGATTCTGTTACTTCAGCCAGTTTAGCAAAATGGATATTCCAGCCAGTTCTGGAAAACAAGAAGTTCTGAAATTCAGTGTTGTACATTCTCGGCAGAGTTAACTTGTCGGCCCTCATCAACTTACAAAACAAAAAAGAAAGCAAATTATGAAGAATTTTTAAAAAAGTCTACAAGAACTTGTCTGTCATAAATGGTCATTATTTTGCTAAAGAGTATCACACCTGTCCAAGTATAGAAGGGGACTGCTCAGAGCTGAATTGAATAATGTGCATGCTTACTATCAAACTGTACATCAACTATCGAGCCAGAAGATCAAGGGGTCTGGCACTCTATGAAGGTATGATACCAAAATCAAATGTGCAGGAAAATCAGTGATGTGTCTGCAACTAATTTCAACTTGGAATTAATTTCAACTTGGAATTAATTTCAACTAGATTTAAAATCAAAGTTATCAATTTCCATGAATTCCTAAACAAAATGCAATGAGTTGGTGTTATTTTTATAATTTAACATTAAAAATCCATAGTCGATAAGATAATTCAGAATTCATCTTTTCTGCAACTTTCATTCTTTTTTGTTGCAAATGCATAAAGTGGGACTTTTTATTACTTTTATTCATTTTAATCTGATCCAATAGAAATTAAATGTTCGTTGTAACAAGAACAGTAGATTGATTAGTTTTTTTTCTCGTTCAAAAGAAACCGTTATTGATCAAAGTTTAAGAAAATCAATAAATTAAATTTTAATTTCGTTTGATTTATTGAAATTTAAATCTTTCTACTGAGGATTTCACAGATTTCACGTTCGTAGATAGAGAACTCTATTACAAATTACAATGTAAAACGATTTGTTGAAATTAAATCCGAGTTGAAATTAGTTCCGAGTTGAAATTAGTTCCGAGTTGTTGAAATTAGTTCCGAGTTGTTGAAATTAGTTCCGAGTTGAAATCAGTTCCGAGTTGAAATCAGTTCCGAGTTGAAATTAGTTCCGAGTTGTTGAAATTAGTTCCGAGTTGTTGAAATTAGTTCCGAGTTGAAATCAGTTCCGAGTTGAAATCAGTTCCGAGTTGAAATCAGTTCCGAGTTGAAATCAGTTCCGAGTTGAAATTAGTTCCGAGTTGTTGAAATTAGTTCCGAGTTGTTGAAATTAGTTCCGAGTTGAAATCAGTTCCGAGTTGAAATTAATTCTGCACTCCATTTATTGTGGTGTTAATTTTCGATTCAAGGAAACTGTTAATTCCTTACACAGACAAATCATGTTAAAACTGATGGTTGCTTAAGATCTCACTTCGCAGTTTGTTAGCTTCACACTAGACCAAAAGGCCTCATCACAGCGGATTGATTAGTATTCTTGTTTTTGTTTGTTTTTCTCTGAACACATTTTGACTTGTTTGAAAGTCACTTCTATTTCTTTCTTGACTTTCGTTGTCATTTACTTCAGTTGAATTCTTATCAAAAGAGTCCGTGACAACATCAGCTCTTCTCTTCTTCACTGGATGGCTTCTCATTAGTGCCTTGGGTAAAGGACAAAACCTTTCATCTAATGAATTCTTCTTCATGGTAGGTGCATCTCTTTCACTAAACCCTGTCTTCTTAGTCTTCATAAATGTATTTTAATGTCTATATGAAACAAGTCCTCGGAGCAATAAGGAAACACATTCTGTGAAAGTAATTCCAAGTCGCATAATGTGAAGGTTTCATTGTGAATCTTATATAAATTTGCAATGCTCTATCATTGAACTGAGAAATTAAAATAATACCTGCATTATTTGTGCTATATATTTTGCTATGTATATTTTGCGACCAGGGGAAATATTACTAACTTCCACAGAAAAACTTGATAAAGCTGTTGGCTATCTATGATCCCAATGCACGGTTTGTTAATTGCACAAAGGGAAAAGCTAACACATACTTTCGCCCTCACTACATGCAGAAGTCAATGGCCTGGAATAGGGTGAAGCTTGTTACCTTATTCTGAAAGTTATTGCAATAACCTCTTGTAATCTTGAAGTTTTTTGTGCACCAGGACATCTGTCATTGGTTTGATTTTGCGGCTGAAAACTGCCATGAGAAAAAGAAAACCAAAATGATCAGAGGATGTATATCAAAGGGGCGAACTTAACTACGAAATAGAAATGTCGCTACTGCATTTATTTCCGTGAGAATGGCTTCTCGTGAGTTCGTTGAATTAGCTTCTAATATACATTACATACATTATTTGGACTATTGTCCTCATCTTTGTCGCCATAATCAGTACAACGTTTCGGCCGTTGTGCGCTCCGGCCTTCTTCAGGTGGTTGGAATGTTGAACTGAACCCTTTATTTCGCTCACTGAGGTAGACTGTTCTGCCATGTTTAATGGATGTCGGTTATCAGTTATCTCCTGTTAATTTTCTCATGAAAGTTCTCCACTGCCATAACCGGGTAATGAACTCACACTCTTTGGATCCTGTCACTGGATCTAACTAACACCTTTATCCACTGTGCCATGTGTCCTCAAGGAGCGTACTACGGCCGAAACGTTGTAATAAACATGGCGACAAAGATGAGGACAATAGTCCGAATAATGTAAATAGTGTACATAATGCCTCATCTCAGAAATATAGGCAAATACTGAAGGGTCGAAACGTTGTAATAAATATGGCGACAAAGATGAAGACAATAGTCCGAATAATGTAAATAGTGTACATAATACCTCATCTCAGAAATATAGACATATAGCTTCTAGTATATTTGTCACAGTTAATAAGATAAAAAGTGTCAATGTCTGTAAGAAATATTTCCTGAGCCTTTAAACACTTTAGTGATATTAGCAGAAAGATAAGATCAGGCTCAGTATCCACTATAATAAAAATGTTGGTCATATATTATTATTATTATTATTGATTTGGCAGAATTATTTTTTATTCATGTCTTGTGAAGTAAGGATCATTTTCCAGTGGGCCAAAAGTGGTTCTGTCAAATGTTGCAGTTTACGGGAAAAGAGTAGACAGTAAAAGAATTGTAAAATCAATCATTTCAAAGCCAATATGAGACAACATGGTTGCCAAGTAGAATGAGAACATCGACTTTTCCTTTTTGCAACAAACATGCCTCACCAAATACTTGATGAATTCTAGAAAAGAATTCTGTCGTTTTCCATTTCGATTTTTTGGTTCGATAGATTAACTCCACAAATACAGCTGTCATCTCGTATAAAGTGATAGTTAAAGATCTTTCCAGAAAAGATCAGTAGGATCGAAAGAAAAGTATCACTGTGAGAGGTAGCATCACATAATTTTATTAATTGGCTACGTTGAAGAGAAGTAACAGATTCAACATTTTAGTGTTCCTTTCAGCTCCACAATACTTCAAATCTTCTGAATCATTCAAAGTTACCAATCCAAATAAAGATGGGGTTTCAAAATAAGGAAATAAACACATTCATTTAACCCACTCACTTCCATGACCTGAGCCCGACTTTAAATTTATGTTCATGCTTATAAGCCTAATAATTTGAATGAACTGAAAAGATTTGTCTTGAATCGCGGTCTAAAATACCAAACGCTTGGTGATTGGTTGCTTTTGCTTCGCAGCATATCAACCTCTACGGGTTATTTAATGCCGAAATCTAAATATTTTTCATCCAATTTTGTGGTGTGTGGAAATGATAACGGTTTTAGCGAGACAAATTTTGCTAATTAACCCATACCTGGGTAAAAGAGGTGGATTCATAACTTTCCTAAGTGTATTTACGCCTAAGGGAATATACCGAACGCAACTGGAATTGGAACTCGGCTCTCCGATTAATAATTCCGGTCCATTATCCATTACACCACCCGCACATCCAAGTTTACCGCAACAGGTATATGTTTCCAAATACCAAAAGAATAGGGTTTCAGGCAAAAAGATTAGTGGCTAGTAGGAACTGGCGACTGTTGGGTCGAACAAAGACTATTCCAAAAAATATTAGTCTGTTTCATTCTACTTTCTATAACATGCTGAATATATTATACTGCTTCTTTATTAAATACTATCCTAAAAGCCCCTATGCGTAGGGCTTTTGGGTCTTCGGCCCTTTACCTTCAGCCTCCTATGGATTTCAATATGATAAGAATTTAGAAATAATAAAATTATTTTATCTTTCTTCGGCATAATCTTTCTTCGTATACGCAACAAATCTCCGTAGTTTGTTTACATTTATTACGCGCACAATTTTTATTTTATTTTAAAATAACCATTCTTTATGATCCCTTCACATGAATTCACGCTGGAAAGATATTAGGGAACCCGAACCAAACAAAAGATTGGTTGGTTGTTTGTTTTTGCTTCGCGGCATATCAATCTCAATGGGTTTAATTAATGCCGAAATCTAAATCTTTCTTACCCAATTTGGGTGGGGGATGATAACATTTTTAGTGATACAAGTTTTGCTAATTAACCCATACCTGGAGAAAAGGGGTGGATTCATACCTTTCCCAAGGGTATTTACGCCTAAGGGAATATACCAAACGCAACTGAAATTGGAACTCGGCTCTCTGATTATAAATTCCGTGCGATTATCCATTGCACCATCCACACATACAAGTTTACAGCATCAGGTATATGTTTAACTAAAACTTATAGCTCAAACCAAACTTGTGGAGTCAAGCAAAAATGTGGATATATTTGGACGATGTTTGATAAAATCATCGCATCGGTTTGATGCTCCAGATCTATTTACCTCCACCCAACATCTGAAGCACGTTGGGATCAATGACTACAGATGATTTGAAGCGAATGAATCCTGTAGGTCTTCAAGTGGACTGTCCTTTGTTCGTACCTCGATGGCAGGCGCTACAGAAAGACAAAGAACTTTAACAAATAACAGAAACCACATCACTTGAAGCAATAAAAAATGGTAACACATGTAAATCGAAGGGAGACTAATGACATAAACAAGAAGTTGACATTCCATACTACTTTAAACAAAAGGTTAGGAAGGAAACCTTCATCGATAGTAGAAAGGGCGATAACATTTAGCGGACTTGACAAGGCTATGTTCCCGAAAAGAAAGATTTTATTAATTTCAACCGAAAGTAACGCTAACGTTTCGCTCAATGAATGCAAAAAATATAGCGAGGTCTACCCCCCGTTTTACGTATTTAGAAAATGTGAGACAGTCATAAATACCCCTGTTAGACGTCAACTGAACTTATCTATGTTAGACCTCACCTGACCTGATGGTCACATAAGGGGAGGGGCACGACAGATTGAGGTAGAACTCAGGCTATAGTAGCACTGCAAAATGTTTACTTATGAGGAAAGGATTAATCTCACTATATTATGTTCTTATACTATTTCTATCCATTTTTCTGAGATCAAATGGTTTAAATGGTGAGTTAGAGGGTGGTAGCATATGTTAGGGTCCCAGCATAGTTAACTATTACCGGCAATACATTTTTGAAAAATATTATTACCAGCAATACAATTTTAAAAGAAAAATATTACCAGACACAGATTTTTGACAAAACAAAATATTACCAGCAATAAAAAATATTGTCGGCATTAAATAACCCATTGAGGTTGATATGCCGTAAAACAAAATAAACCAAAACAATCTAAACCAAAGAATACATATTTTATTCATACGAATCTATCCTAAAAATGTTGTCGGCATTAAATAACCCATTGAGGTTGATATGCCGTAAAACAAAATAAACCAAACCAATCTAAACCAAAGAATACATATTCTATTCATACGAATCTATCCTAAAAAAGTTGGCGGCATTAAATAAGCCATTCAGGTTGATATGCCGTAAAACAAAATAAACCAAACCAATCTAAACCAAAGAATACATATTCTATTCATACGGATCTATCCTAAAAATGTCGGCATTAAATAACCCATTGAGGTTGATATGCCGTAAAACAAAATAAACCAAACCAAACTAAACCAAACCATTAACCACAAATTATATTTTGTATGAGGCACACATTTACCAAAATTTAAAAAGTTATTTACCAGTGTTAAAAACAGTATTTTTATGCTTACAGCATAAGTAACTCGGAATAAAAATGGAGGAAACTTTTTCATATCAACATATGGCGCCATTAAATAGTAGAGACAAACAATAAAGCAAGTGATTCAACTTATTCTATATACCAACCAGCTTTTATCTCGCCTACTTGATTTTTCATATTTTGTATAATATTTCAATTTTTTAAAAGCCTTTTGAAACTTTAAAAAATGGCACTGAAATTATTGATTTTTCCGATAAAAGTAAATATTGACTTTACAACGGTTCAGATCTAACTTGTAATTAGAGGAAATTTGTTTTGCTTTTTCAGACAAATATTTGATTTTTCCTTTTGAGGAGAAACAAGAAAAAACTTTAAAACAACATTTTCTTTTAACTTTGTTTCTTTTTAAATTGTGTAGAATATCTTTGCGTGGGAATTTCTATATTTTTTTTTATTTTGTAAGCCGCCCCATAATTTAAAAAATACAGTTGTTAGGCTTTTTTTTCTTTTGTATGGGTTAAAAAGTTTTGTTTAAAATACTGGAAAGTTTTTCGCTTTTCATTTCTTGTAAAAATGGAATTTATTTTTTTTATTTAATGTTTCAGTTATTTCGTATTGAATTCATGTTTCCGCTGCTGCCAATCCTAAATTGTGGTTATCATTTATTCTTTCTGTGTCGTCATTGTGCCTGTCTGTCTGATTCCTAAGAAAATTAAACATGCATGTGAAAAAAAGACATTTGTTTCTCGAGTACTAAACATATTTTCGTTTTAAGAATGTGACGTTGCTACCGTAGAGAGGTTTCGCAAGTTCGTCATGCAGACTATTCCCAGTAGTGTTTCAGAAGGAATGGTGCGTTATTTCAAACTTGTTCCAATTTCAGCTAAAATTGATATCTAAAATGAATATAATAATTCTTCAATAAACTAATTTATTACATTATTTACCTATACATATGGTACATACTTAACCCAACAATTTCAACAACTATTTCGACTGTACTATAATAACTATGACGAAAGTTCCTAAACCCACTTATATGTAAAATCAAAAGTTTTATTCCGAAAACATGAAGCAAAAAACGTATAAAAGACTAAAGAAATGGATGTCATCTGGAATTCTGATCTCCAAGACAACCTCAAAAGAAGATTCTTTTGCGCTACTGTGAAACTAGTATTAATGTATGGTACTACTGCCTGGACATTAACTAAAAGCTTAGAGTCTAATCTTGATGGAACCTTCACTCGAATGCTGACAGCTATACTTAACATCTGGAGACAACATCCAACTAAATCACAGCTCCATGGACAGATCCCCGATATTTGTATAATCTTACGCGGATTTCCAATTCTTCCAGTTTTATTGCATTTGTTTTCTTTATTTTGCAATAATCCTTTTAGGATTTTCCAAAAAATTTGTATATGTCTGGGGAAAAGACTAATATCGAATAATTTTAAATCTCATCCGGATTAGGACAGAAAAGAAATGGGAGCTCCAGTCTATTTAATTTCTTCTTAAACTATACACTACGCGTATACAAGCACAGGCGTAAAGAGATTAGTCAAGATCCTTTAAGCATCCCATAAAACAACCCAAGCAAATCTACTAATAAATGACAGCATTCCTGGTTTCATTATTATTATTATCATTATTATCATTATTATTATTATTTCCTTTCATTTCTGTTGTATGCATATTTCCTTCCGGGCCCCAACCAGAAACATAAGGTCAGAAATGGTTTCATGATATTTTCTACTGAGAATTTTTCTAAAACAAAAAAAAACGAGCTTATTTATAAAACATGAAGCAAAAAACCAGATAAAAGACGTACTCTGGAATTCTGATCTCCAAGACAACCTGAAGAGGAGATTCTTTTGAGCCACTGTAGAGGCAGTGTTAATGAATGAGGATCTTTTCTGTTTATTCACCCAAAATAATGTAAAGTTACTTATCGGGGAGGCACGTTGAAGTAATGGATAGCATCTCGGATTGAGGAATCGGAGAGCCGAGTTCGAATTCCAGTCGAATCCATTACGTGCTAATGACCCTTGGGAAGGGTATTAATATTCTTCTTCTCCTCAGATATGGGTAAATAACAGGTCAGACCGCGTTGTATAGCCTTGGATGGCAACTTGTCTACCGCAAAAAGAAATGGCAACCTACTGCGGGAGAAAATCTGCCTCGAAAGATACATGATCGCCTATGCATGAATCACGCATGGCACATAACTGACTGGTCGCAAATATTAATTCACCCCAAGAAATTATAAATTTTAAATCAAAGTTTGTTTTTTATTAGATATTTGGCACTCTTTTGAAATTATAATCAAAATTTATTTACCTTCTCTTGCAACAACATCAACCCTCAGAATGAAAATTACCAAATATCAAGGAGTTATTCATATTCGTAAGTACGGATGATATTCGAGGTACTTAAAAGGACTTTTTTACAATTAATTTTGGCTTGTTTATCGGGTTGAGCCCGAAAAGAGATCCCACACTATAAAAAGCGCACCGAGGCGCCCACAACCCAAACGAAATGCAATAGAAAGGCCTCCAGAGAATTTGGTGTGAATTTTAGTAAATATAAATTCTTTTTACATTATTCGGACTATTGTCCTTATCTTTGTCGCCATATATATTACAACGTTTCGACCGTTGTGCGCTCGGGCCTTCGTCAGGTGGTTGGAATGAACTGAAACCTTTATTTCGCTCACTGGGGTATATCCAGTGACAGGACCCAAAGAGTTGTGAGTTCAATACCTGGATAAGGCAGTGGATAACTTGGAGAGGGGAATTAACAGGAGATAACTGATGACTGACATCCATTAGACTTGGCACGTGGAACAAGAACAGTCTACCATAGCGAGCGAAATAAAGGCTTCAGTTCTACATTCCACCACCTGAAGAAGTCCGGAGCGTACAACGGCCGAAACGTTGGGATAAATATGGCAACAAAGTTGAGGACAATAGTCCGAATAATGTTAATAGTGTAATATTTTGGCGTGAATTATCAGAAAACATCCAATGTATGGTACCATTGCCTGGACATTAACTAAACCCCCAGAGTCTTAGCTTGATGGAACCTATACTCGGATGCTTAGAGCTATACGTTGAATGTTATCCTGGAGATAACATTCAAATAAATCACGGCTCTATGGGTCCATCCCTGATATTTTTACAATCTTACGCGAACGCAGAATGCGCTTTTGCAGGACACTGCTGGTGAGCAAGGCAAGAACTCACGAGTGATCTAATGTTCTGAACGCCCAGACAAGGAGCTAGACATGTTAGTCATCCAGTAACCACCTACATTGACCAGCTATGCTATAACATAGACTGACTCTCTAATGACCTTCCGATCTTGATGCAGGACCGTAATGGTTGCCCTGATAGAATGTTTGAGCTAGCTCGACCAAATAATAAATGTAATAAAATTGAAACTATACCACAGTATATAATTTGACCACTAAACGTCGTCGCAATAGAAACCACAAGGCTGAGAACATGTTACAAGTCCCAACAATATTAGGGTAAGTCTTTATCATAAAGTTGGAGGTAACAGGCATTGACGTAGAGCTATAATTCAACATTCATTAATCTAGTGTCCCTTTAAAGAAATCCATCCAGATTGTAAGAATAGTAAAGAAATCGCCAAGTATTACTCGCATAGATTTGTTAGTTGATCTCCGATTAAGGCAATAGTTATACTTGAAGCTCTCATTAACACACTCCGAGAGCATGACTATCTTGTAAAACAAGAAAAGTAAATCGATCACGCGTAATTCACGTTTGAACTTTGCTCTAAGCATTTATGTAAGCCAGATAAATACTGGAATAAAGTTTTTGGTCTGATGTGACAAAGGCAAAGTTCTTTGGCTGAGCTTGGCGTAAGATTAAAGAAAATGTTCACCCAAAGAACACCGTTCTATCTCTAAAATAAGGAACTGTGTTTCATCATCTGATACAGAAACACTTCGCATAATCAAAGAAAAAAGTGAAAGGAAGCATTTACGGAGATGGCTTGAAACAGAAGGTTCATACATCATTGATAGGAAGTGAAAGTAGATGTCTCAGAAGGACAATGATACTAAAAATGTTACCAATCCAAATAAAGATGGGGTTTCAAAATAAGGAAATAAACACATTCATTTAACCCACTCACTTCCATGACCTGAGCCCGACTTTAAATTTATGTTCATGCTTATAAGCCTAATAATTTGAATGAACTGAAAAGATTTGTCTACAATAGCGGTCTAAATTACCAAACGATTGGTTGTTTGGTTGTTTTTGCTTCACGGCATATCAACCTCTACGGGTTATTTAATGCCGAAATCTAAATATTTTTCACCCAATTTTGTGGTGTGTGGAAATGATAATGGTGCAACAGAGAGAGATTGACGCACACACCCACATGAATGCACACACGCAAATATAACGTTTATTGATTGAAAATGGAAAACACGATCTTCCGTGAAGTTACAAACTGTGTCAGCGCTATTAATAGGAAAGAATCTAGAACAATGATATATGAAACCTAAGACAGCTGATGGATAAAGAGTGAATTTCAAATCCTTAAATGGTCATTAAAAAAAAAAATAAACGAAAATAATATTTTTGATAAAAACATATTGAAGCAAATTGGACCGGGGAGGTAAGATCAGTATATGTTTACCGCTAGCGAAATCTAATCTAAACATAAGTTGTATCCGCTGAATTTGGTCATCGAAAAGACAATTGGAATGAACGAATTAATTTTATCCACTAAGAGATTTGAAATAGATCTGAGTAAGCAACAGAAACTTTTCAAATACACGTGATTATGGCGACACTCGTGTTAAGCGCGTGAACAACCTGGCTTATAACCTTCGGTTGCTATATAAACGCGAGTTATGCTGAGTTGGGGAGTTACGTTGGGAGTTACGTTGGGAGTTACGTCGGTGAAGCAGAGTCGGGGTAGAGAGACTGTCGTCGCAGATAAGGACTTCAAGAAATATCATCGTCGTTGTAGCAGTCGCATTGAAAAGCCGCTGAAACTTAACGTTTGTCACTTACGACAACAAATTGAAAAGCTAAACTTCCACGTAGGGCTGGAATTACGAGCCACATATCCTCCCAAATCGATTGGAACGAGTTAATCACACACACACCTCTCTCTGTTGGAAAATTGGTAGAGGAGTAGTCCTCTTTTCTTATGTTAATTGCTTTTCTATCCTTTCTGTAATCTTTTCTACTGTTGTTGTTTCCTTATATAAAAGACATCAATATTTTACCCATTGTTGTTCGGCTTCTGCAGATATTATTTACTTTTTTTCGCCACATTCTAATTTTCCTGCCGCCCACCCTCACAGCCATGCCTACATCCCCAATCGACCGTGAGCGTATGGACAATACCCCCCCCCCCGCCTACTGGATCTAAAATTTAACACAACGTGGCAGCAGGCGGAACTTGGCCAGTGACCGGTCGAACAATCTACGGGTACACAGGGAGCGTACGGACAGCTACCCCTGAGTTCGGTTCAGACCGAGTGGGCGCCTGAACCCAAAGAGGAAGACGCCGGATGTTGAGGG
This sequence comes from Acanthosepion esculentum, assembly GCA_964036315.1. Lineage (NCBI taxonomy): Eukaryota > Metazoa > Mollusca > Cephalopoda > Sepiida > Sepiidae > Acanthosepion > Acanthosepion esculentum. The sequence goes on along the minus strand of OZ038508.1, from coordinate 19,268,720 downwards.
GCTGAAGGGACGGAGTGGTAGAATGGTTTTAGCGAGACAAATTTTGCTAATTAACCCATACGTGGGGAAAAGAGGTGGATTCATACCTTTCCTAAGTGTATTTACGCCTAAGGGAATATACTGAACGCAACTGGAATTAGAACTCTGCTCTCTGATTAACAATTCCGAGCCATTATCCATTACACCACCCGCACATCCAAGTTTACCGCAACAGGTATATGTTTCCAAATACCAAAAGAATAGGGTTTCAGGCAAAAAGATTAGTGGCTAGTAGGAACTGGCGACTGTTGGGTCGAACAAAGACTATTCCAAAAAATATTAGTCTGTTTCATTCTACTTTCTATAACATGCTGAATATATTATACTGCTTCTTTATTAAATATTATCCTAAATGCCGCTCTGCAGAGGGCTTTTGGGTCTTCGGCCCTTTACCTTCAGCCTCCTATGGACTTAAATATTATAAGAATTTAGAAATAATAAAATTATTTTATCTTTCTTCGACATAATCTTTCTTCGTATACGCAACCGATCTCCGTATTTTGTTTACATTTATTACGCGCGCAATTTTTTTTTCCTTTTAAAATAACCATTCTTTATGATCCCTTCACATGAATTCACGCTGGAAAGACAGTAGGGAACCTGAATTATGTAATAAGTCAAATACATCACAGTACGTGTGCTAAGAAAAGAAAAAAATGAGCAACTTACCGTACCCCGCTTAAGTTTTAATTACAGTTTTAATTAGACTATATCACCTGCAACGGAAAGCGAATTTAAAGTTAAACCCTTTAATAAAGAGTTGCTTTTTAAAACTTTCATTCTGTCCAATATTTAAATTTAACTTTAAATGGGTTATTTATTTAGTTTTTAATCGCGTGTTCCTTGAGGTTGTTTATGTTTTGTTGAGAACGAAAAATGGACGGACGGACGGACACACGTACCCTGCAATTTATTTATATAGATATCTTTTAGAATTGTATACAAAAAAGTTTGGCTCTTACTGACATGTTGAAACTTATAGGCAGTATAATTTTTAATTAAATACGATACATGCAGATTGAAACGTAATAAACTGGATTTTGCGGCTTGAATAAAATATTTATTTTCCGTCGTGTGTCTGCAGATAAGATTCCCTATAAAATGTCGAAAACTGGCATTCGTAAGCTTTTGAAAAAGAATATACTGGATGCTTTATTTTGATGTATGGTTACGTTTTTTTGTTTTTGTTTTTGTTTTTTTGTTTTTTTAATCAAATAAGGGGTCACTGTTCGGACTTGTCCTTATCTTCGTTGTCATATTCACGACGTTTCAACCTTCATCAGGTGATTAGAATTTCGAATGGAACTCTTTATTTCTAGTTCCCTTTGTCGCTTCCGGGTATCTCAGTATCAGTTACCTCTCTTAAACTCAACTCATGTTTTTTTTTTCTTATCTCTGCTGTAGCCAGGTATTGAACTCACAACTCTTTGGGTCAAGTCACTGGATTCAACCAGCGCATTTGTCATTCAGTATGAAATGTTAGATCTTATAATCCTAATGTCTCAGAAACAGTTTTTACTAGAGCTCATATTACAATTTTTCTTGTTATTGCATTCCTCTAGCACTCCGTATTACTGGTTCCCATATTGTGTATTCATTTTTATTCTTGGCCGACTGAGGAGATTTGTAGCCTAGCATATGTGCTGATTCCTTAAGTTTCCGTATTTTCCAGTGATGTTCTTTGTCTATTATTTCAACCTCATCCCTCATCTCCCTTTCCTATATGTGGTCAGCCACGCCTAATGTTTCTAATTCTCCTCGCCTTACGAACTTCCAGCAGTCTTATCTTAAGGGGTGGCCAGTTTCTCCTTTATATTTCCTTCCACGGCTGCATGGGATTGCGTACACGCAGTCCTTAATCATGTTCTCCTCTACGGGAGGTCTTAATCGGAAGAGGTGTCTGAGAAATTTCGAACCACTTTTGAAGGTCGTCCTGACGTTATATGGATCATAGATCGTTTGTATTTTTACGATAATCCCTTTACATAGGGTAGGCAGACTGAGTCTGTTTCCTGAGTGCTGTTGTCCTCTTGCACCCTTGTATCACAGTTTGTCGGAGCTGCTAGGGATCTAGTTTAGAAATGATGGCCGAAACCATGTAGGGTATTATGTACATATAACTAAGTAGAGACTCTATTTTAAGGAAAGATCAGGCAGAGATACTCCAGATTGTAGGAAAGTGAAGTTGGAAGAGAATTTCAGGGTAAAGCACTTTGCTTTATGTGCAATAAATGACATTTGGAATTGATTCAAGAGAGGAGGGACTGAGGATTTGCTCCTTTACACCCTTACAGAACCGCCAGTAATCTCTAGAACCAAACTTGTCAGAGGCTATATGGCGTCGCACTCTATCAGCGAATAGTAGTTTTGTCTTTTGAGGACACGCTTGAATTCATTACGAGTGGTGACAAAGAGACGTCAGTTACAATTGGACTTGTCGCAATGGTATAGCCGAAAGAAGTGATTCCTTTGGGCTATAGCAACCGAACAAGCAGGAGATTAAGGGAGAAGATTGTGGTTCCAGTTAGTATTTCCGTGTCGGCACGAAAGTTTAAATGCCGGCTTCCACACAGGAAGACCGCAGTTGCATATTTCTCAACAGGATGACTAAATATTATCACGCCAGGCGGGAGGCATCGTGAAGGAAATCAAATACTGAATCCCAATCAGTGCGTTGATAACAGAAAGATGTTCTGTTAATAGGTGATTCTTGTCTGATGGGAGAGCGAAAAATGATATCTTTAGACACTACCGCGTGATCGGAGTTACTTAAAGTACATAACTGCAGAGCAAAACATGAGCCGGGGAGCAGGGAAAGAAGCGATCATGTGAAGAAGCATGGCCGTGAGAGTTATCAGGGAAAAACGTGGGGAAGTCTACTATTTAAGTGAGAGAGGTTCAGAGTCTACTATTTGAGTGAGAGAGGTTCAAAGTCTACATTTGAGTCAGAGAGGTTCAAAGTCAACTATTTGAGTGAGAGAGGTTCAGAGTCTACTATTTAAGTGAGAGATGTTCAAAATCTACATTTGAGCCAGAGTGGTTCAAAGTCTACTATTTGAGTGAGAGAGGTTCAAAGTCTACTATTTGAGTGAGAGAGGTTCAAAGTCTACATTTCAGTCAGAGAGGTTCAAAGTCTACTATTTGAGTGAGAGAGGTTCAGAGTCTACTATTTGAGTGAGAGAGGTTCAAAGTCTACCATTTGAGCGAGAGAAGTTCAAAGTCTACTATTAGCGTGAGAGAGGTTCAAAATCTACTATTTGAGTGAGAGAGGTTCAGAGTCTACATTTGAGTCAGAGAGGTTCAGAGTCTACTATTTGAGTGAGAGAGGTTCAAAGTCTAATATTTGAGTGAGAGAGGTTCAAAGTCTACTATTTAAGTGAGAGAGGTTCAAAGTCTACTATTTGAGTGAGAGAGGTTCAGAGTCTACTAATTGAGTGAGGAGGTTCAAAGTCTACTATTTGAGTGAGAGTGGTTCAAAGTCTACTATTTGCGTGAGAGAGGTTCAAAGTCTACTATTTGAGTCAGAGAGGTTCAAAATCTACATTTGAGCCAGAGAGGTTCAAAGTCTACTATTTGAGTGAGAGAGGTTGAAAGTCTACTATTTGAGTCAGAGAGGTTCAGAGTCTACTATTTGAGTGAGAGAGGTCCAAAGTCTACATTTGAGTCAGAGAGGTTCAAAGTCTACTATTTGAGTGAGAGAGGTTCAAAGTCTACTATTTGAGTGAGAGAGATTTAAAGTCTACTATTTGAGTGAGAGAGGTTCAGAGTCTACTATTTGAGTGAAAGAGATTCAAAGTCTACTATTTGAGTCAGAGAGGTTCAAAGTCTACTATTTGAGTGAGAGAGGTTCAAAATCTACATTTGAGCCAGAGAGGTTCAAAGTCTACTATTTGAGTGAGAGAGGTTCAAAGTCTACTATTTGAGTGAGAGAGGTTCAAAGTCTACTATTTGAGTGAGAGAGGTTCAAAGTCTACTATTTGAGTGAGAGAGGTTCAAAGTCTACTATTTGAGTGAGAGATGTTCAAAATCTACATTTGAGCCAGAGGGGTTCAAAGTCTACTATTTGAGTGAGAGAGGTTCAAAGTCTACTATTTGAGTGAGAGAGGTTCAAAGTCTACATTTGAGTTAGAGAGGTTCAAAGTCTACTATTTGAGTGAGAGAGGTTCAGAGTCTAGTATTTGAGTGAGAGAGGTTCAAAGTCTACTATTTGAGTGAGAGAGGTTCAAAGTCTACTATTTGCGTGAGAGAGGTTCAAAATCTACTATTTGAGTGAGAGAGGTTCAAAATCTACATTTGAGCCAGAGAGGTTCAAAGTCTACTATTTGAGTGAGAGAGGTTCAAAGTCTACTATTTGAGTCAGAGAGGTTCAAAGTCTACTATTTGAGTGAGAGAGGTTCAAAGTCTACTATTTGCGTGAGAGAGGTTCAAAATCTACTATTTGAGTGAGAGAGGTTCAAAATCTACATTTGAGCCAGAGAGGTTCAAAGTCTACTATTTGAGTCAGAGAGGTTCAGAGTCTGCTATTTGAGTGAGAGAGGTCCAAAGTCTACTATTTGAGTGAGTGAGGTTCAAAGTCTACTATTTGAGTGAGAGAGGTTCAAAGTCTACTATTTGAGTGAGAGAGGTTCAAAGTCTACTATTTGAGTGAGAGAGATTCAAAGTCTACTATTTGAGTGAGAGAGGTTCAAAGTCTACTATTTGAGTGAGAGAGGTTCAAAGTCTACTATTTAAGTGAGAGAGGTTCAAAGTCTACTATTTGAGTGAGAGAGGTTTAGAGTCTACTAATTGAGTGAGGAGGTTCAAAGTCTACTATTTGAGTGAGAGAGGTTCAAAGTCTACTATTTGCGTGAGAAATGTTCAAAGTCTACTATTTGAGTCAGAGAGGTTCAAAATCTACATTTGAGCCAGAGAGGTTCAAAGTCTACTATTTGAGTGAGAGAGGTTGAAAGTCTACTATTTGAGTCAGAGAGGTTCAGAGTCTACTATTTGAGTGAGAGAGGTCCAAAGTCTACATTTGAGTCAGAGAGGTTCAAAGTCTACTATTTGAGTGAGAGAGGTTCAAAGTCTACTATTTGAGTGAGAGAGATTTAAAGTCTACTATTTGAGTGAGAGAGGTTCAGAGTCTACTATTTGAGTGAAAGAGATTCAAAGTCTACTATTTGAGTCAGAGAGGTTCAAAGTCTACTATTTGAGTGAGAGAGGTTCAAAATCTACATTTGAGCCAGAGAGGTTCAAAGTCTACTATTTGAGTGAGAGAGGTTCAAAGTCTACTATTTGAGTGAGAGAGGTTCAAAGTCTACTATTTAAGTGAGAGATGTTCAAAATCTACATTTGAGCCAGAGAGGTTCAAAGTCTACTATTTGAGTGAGAGAGGTTCAAAGTCTACTATTTGAGTCAGAAAGGTTCAAAGTCTACATTTGAGTTAGAGACGTTCAAAGTCTACTATTTGAGTGAGAGAGTTTCAGAGTCTACTATTTGAGTGAGAGAGGTTCAAAGTCTACTATTTGAGTGAGAGAGGTTCAAAGTCTACTATTTGCGTGAGAGAGGTTCAAAATCTACTATTTGAGTGAGAGAGGTTCAAAATCTACATTTGAGCCAGAGAGGTTCAAAGTCTACTATTTGAGTGAGAGAGGTTCAAAGTCTACTATTTGAGTGAGAGAGGTTCAAAATCTACATTTGAGTGAGAGAGGTCCAAAATCTACTATTTGAGTGAGAGAGGTTCAAAATCTACATTTGAGCCATAGAGGTTCAAAGTCTACTATTTGAGTCAGAGAGGTTCAGAGTCTGCTATTTGAGTGAGAGAAGTTCAAAGTCTACATTTGAGTCAGAGAGGTTCAAAGTCAACTATTTCAGTGAGAGAGGTCCAAAGTCTACTATTTGAGTGAGAGAGGTTCAAAGTCTACTATTTGAGTGAGAGAGGTTCAAAGTCTACTATTTGAGTGAGAGAGGTTCAAAGTCTACTATTTGAGTGAGAGAGGTTCAAAGTCTACTATTTAAGTGAGAGAGGTTCAAAGTCTACTATTTGAGTGAGAGAGGTTCAAAATCTACATTTGAGCCAGAGAGGTTCAAAGTCTACTATTTGAGTCAGAGAGGTTCAGAGTCTACTATTTGAGTGAGAGAGGTTCAAAGTCTACTATTTGAGTGAGAGAGGTTCAAAGTCTACTATTTAAGTGAGAGAGGTTCAAAGTCTACTATTTGAGTGAGAGAGGTTCAGAGTCTACTAATTGAGTGAGAGAGGTTCAACGTCTACTATTTGAGTGAGAGAGGTTCAAAGTCTACTATTTGAGTGAGAGAGGTTCAAAGTCTACATTTGAGTCAGAGAGGTTCAGAGTCTACTATTTGAGTGAGAGAGGTTCAAAGTCTACATTTGAGTCAGAGAGGTTCAATGTCAACTATTTGAGTGAGAGAGGTTCAAAGTCTACTATTTGAGTCAGAGATGTTCAGAGTCTACTATTTGAGTGAGAGGGGTTCAAAGTCTACTATTTGAGTGAGAGAGGTTCAAAGTCTACTATTTGAGTTAGAGAGGTTCAAAGTCTACTATTTGAGTGAGAGAGGTTCAGAGTCTACTATTTCAGTGAGAGAGGTTCAAAGTCTACTATTTGAGTGAGAGAGGTTCAAAGTCTACTATTTGCGTGAGAGAGGTTCAAAATCTACTATTTGAGTGAGAAAGGTTCAAAACTACATTTGAGCCAGAGAGGTTCAAAGTCTACTATTTGAGTGAGAGAGGTTCAAAGACTACTATTTGAGTCAGAGAGGTTCAGAGTCTACTATTTGAGTGAGAGAGGTCCAAAGTCTACATTTGAGTGAGAGAGGTTCAAAGTCTACTATTTGAGTGAGAGAGGTTCAAAGTCTACTATTTGAGTGAGAGAGATTTAAAGTCTACTATTTGAGTGAGAGAGGTTCAGAGTCTACTATTTGAGTGAAAGAGATTCAAAGTCTACTATTTGAGTCAGAGAGGTTCAAAGTCTACTATTTGAGTGAGAGAGGTTCAAAATCTACATTTGAGCAAGAGAGGTTCAAAGTCTACTATTTGAGTGAGAGAGGTTCAAAGTCTACTATTTAAGTGAGAGAGGTTCAAAGTCTACTATTTGAGTGAGAGAGGTTTAGAGTCTACTAATTGAGTGAGGAGGTTCAAAGTCTACTATTTGAGTGAGAGAGGTTCAAAGTCTACTATTTGCGTGAGAGATGTTCAAAGTCTACTATTTGAGTCAGAGAGGTTCAAAATCTACATTGGAGCCAGAGAGGTTCAAAGTCTACTATTTGAGTGAGAGAGGTTGAAAGTCTACTATTTGAGTCAGAGAGGTTCAGAGTCTACTATTTGAGTGAGTGAGGTCCAAAGTCTACATTTGAGTCAGAGAGGTTCAAAGTCTACTATTTGAGTGAGAGAGGTTCAAAGTCTACTATTTGAGTGAGAGAGATTTAAAGTCTACTATTTGAGTGAGAGAGGTTCAGAGTCTACTATTTGAGTGAAAGAGATTCAAAGTCTACTATTTGAGTCAGAGAGGTTCAAAGTCTACTATTTGAGTGAGAGAGGTTCAAAATCTACATTTGAGCCAGAGAGGTTCAAAGTCTACTATTTGAGTGAGAGAGGTTCAAAGTCTACTATTTGAGTGAGAGAGGTTCAAAGTCTACTATTTGAGTGAGAGATGTTCAAAATCTACATTTGAGCCAGAGAGGTTCAAAGTCTACTATTTGAGTGAGAGAGGTTCAAAGTCTACTATTTGAGTCAGAAAGGTTCAAAGTCTACATTTGAGTTAGAGACGTTCAAAGTCTACTATTTGAGTGAGAGAGGTTCAGAGTCTACTATTTGAGTGAGAGAGGTTCAAAGTCTACTATTTGAGTGAGAGAGGTTCAAAGTCTACTATTTGCGTGAGAGAGGTTCAAAATCTACTATTTGAGTGAGAGAGGTTCAAAATCTACATTTGAGCCAGAGAGGTTCAAATTCTACTATTTGAGTGAGAGAGGTTCAAAGTCTACTATTTGAGTCAGAGAGGTTCAAAGTCTACTATTTGAGTGAGAGAGGTTCAAAGTCTACTATTTGCGTGAGAGAGGTTCAAAATCTACTATTTGAGTGAGAGAGGTTCAAAATCTACATTTGAGCCAGAGAGGTTCAAAGTCTACTATTTGAGTGAGAGAGGTTCAAAGTCTACTATTTGAGTGAGAGAGGTTCAAAATCTACATTTGAGTGAGAGAGGTCCAAAATCTACTATTTGAGTGAGAGAGGTTCAAAATCTACATTTGAGCCATAGAGGTTCAAAGTCTACTATTTGAGTCAGAGAGGTTCAGAGTCTGCTATTTGAGTGAGAGAAGTTCAAAGTCTACATTTGAGTCAGAGAGGTTCAAACTCAACTATTTCAGTGAGAGAGGTCCAAAGTCTACTATTTGAGTGAGAGAGGTTCAAAGTCTACTATTTGAGTGAGAGAGGTTCAAAGTCTGCTATTTGAGTGAGAGAGGTTCAAAGTCTACTATTTGAGTGAGAGAGGTTCAAAGTCTACTATTTAAGTGAGAGAGGTTCAAAGTCTACTATTTGAGTGAGAGAGGTTCAAAATCTACATTTGAGCCAGAGAGGTTCAAAGTCTACTATTTGAGTCAGAGAGGTTCAGAGTCTACTATTTGAGTGAGAGAGGTTCAAAGTCTACTATTTGAGTGAGAGAGGTTCAAAGTCTACTATTTAAGTGAGAGAGGTTCAAAGTCTACTATTTGAGTGAGAGAGGTTCAGAGTCTACTAATTGAGTGAGAGAGGTTCAACGTCTACTATTTGAGTGAGAGAGGTTCAAAGTCTACTATTTGAGTGAGAGAGGTTCAAAGTCTACATTTGAGTCAGAGAGGTTCAGAGTCTACTATTTGAGTGAGAGAGGTTCAAAGTCTACATTTGAGTCAGAGAGGTTCAATGTCAACTATTTGAGTGAGAGAGGTTCAAAGTCTACTATTTGAGTCAGAGATGTTCAGAGTCTACTATTTGAGTGAGAGGGGTTCAAAGTCTACTATTTGAGTGAGAGACGTTCAAAGTCTACTATTTGAGTCAGAGAGGTTCAGAGTCTACTATTTGAGTGAGAGAGGTTCAGAGTCTACTATTTGAGTGAGAGAGGTTCAAAGTCTACTATTTGAGTGAGAGAGGTTCAAAGTCTACTATTTGCGTGAGAGAGGTTCAAAATCTACTATTTGAGTGAGAGAGGTTCAAAACTACATTTGAGCCAGAGAGGTTCAAAGTCTACTATTTGAGTGAGAGAGGTTCAAAATCTACTATTTGAGTCAGAGAGGTTCAGAGTCTACTATTTGAGTGAGAGAGATTCAAAGTCTACTATTTGAGTGAGAGAGGTTCAAAATCTACTATTTGAGTGAGAGAGGTTCAAAATCAACATTTGAGCCAGAGAGGTTCAAAGTCTACTATTTGAGAGAGAGAGATTCAAATTCTACTATTTGAGTGAGAGAGGTTCAGAGTCTACTATTTGAGTGAGAGATGTTCAAAGTCTACTATTTGAGTGAGAGAGGTCCAAATCTGCATTTGAGCCAGAGAGGTTCAAAGTCTACTTTTTGAGTGAGAGAGGTTCAAAGTCTACATTTGAGTCAGAGAGGTTCAGAGTCTACTATTTGAGTGAGAGAGGTTCAAAGTCTACTATTTGAGTCAGAGAGGTTCAAAGTCTACTAATTGCGTGAGAGAGGTTCAAAGTCTACTATTTGAGTCAGAGAGGTTCAAAATCTACATTTGAGCCAGAGAGGTTCAAAGTCTACTATTTGAGTGAGAGAGGTTGAAAGTCTACTATTTGAGTCAGAGAGGTTCAGAGTCTACTATTTGAGTGAGAGAGGTCCAAAGTCTACATTTGAGTCAGAGAGGTTCAAAGTCTACTATTTGAGTGAGAGAGGTTCAAAGTCTACTATTTGAGTGAGAGAGATTTAAAGTCTACTATTTGAGTGAGAGAGTTTCAGAGTCTACTATTTGAGTGAAAGAGATTCAAAGTCTACTATTTGAGTCAGAGAGGTTCAAAGTCTACTATTTGAGTGAGAGAGGTTCAAAATCTACATTTGAGCCAGAGAGGTTCAAAGTCTACTATTTGAGTGAGAGAGGTTCAAAGTCTACTATTTGAGTGAGAGAGGTTCAAAGTCTACATTTGAGTTAGAGAGGTTCAAAGTCTACTATTTGAGTGAGAGAGGTTCAGAGTCTACTATTTGAGTGAGAGAGGTTCAAAGTCTACTATTTGAGTGAGAGAGGTTCAAAGTCTACTATTTGCGTGAGAGAGGTTCAAAATCTACTATTTGAGTGAGAGAGGTTCAAAATCTACATTTGAGCCAGAGAGGTTCAAAGTCTACTATTTGAGTGAGAGAGGTTCAAAGTCTACTATTTGAGTCAGAGAGGTTCAAAGTCTACTATTTGAGTGAGAGAGGTTCAAAGTCTACTATTTGCGTGAGAGAGGTTCAAAATCTACTATTTGAGTGAGAGAGGTTCAAAATCTACATTTGAGCCAGAGAGGTTCAAAGTCTACTATTTGAGTGAGAGAGGTTCAAAGTCTACTATTTGAGTGAGAGAGGTTCAAAATCTACATTTGAGCCAGAGAGGTTCAAAGTCTACTATTTGAGTGAGAGAGGTTCAAAGTCTACTATTTAAGTGAGAGAGGTTCAAAGTCTACTATTTGAGTGAGAGAGGTTTAGAGTCTACTAATTGAGTGAGGAGGTTCAAAGTCTACTATTTGAGTGAGAGAGGTTCAAAGTCTACTATTTGCGTGAGAGATGTTCAAAGTCTACTATTTGAGTCAGAGAGGTTCAAAATCTACATTTGAGCCAGAGAGGTTCAAAGTCTACTATTTGAGTGAGAGAGGTTGAAAGTCTACTATTTGAGTCAGAGAGGTTCAGAGTCTACTATTTGAGTGAGTGAGGTCCAAAGTCTACATTTGAGTCAGAGAGGTTCAAAGTCTACTATTTGAGTGAGAGAGGTTCAAAGTCTACTATTTGAGTGAGAGAGATTTAAAGTCTACTATTTGAGTGAGAGAGGTTCAGAGTCTACTATTTGAGTGAAAGAGATTCAAAGTCTACTATTTGAGTCAGAGAGGTTCAAAGTCTACTATTTGAGTGAGAGAGGTTCAAAATCTACATTTGAGCCAGAGAGGTTCAAAGTCTACTATTTGAGTGAGAGAGGTTCAAAGTCTACTATTTGAGTGAGAGAGGTTCAAAGTCTACTATTTGAGTGAGAGATGTTCAAAATCTACATTTGAGCCAGAGAGGTTCAAAGTCTACTATTTGAGTGAGAGAGGTTCAAAGTCTACTATTTGAGTCAGAAAGGTTCAAAGTCTACATTTGAGTTAGAGACGTTCAAAGTCTACTATTTGAGTGAGAGAGGTTCAGAGTCTACTATTTGAGTGAGAGAGGTTCAAAGTCTACTATTTGAGTGAGAGAGGTTCAAAGTCTACTATTTGCGTGAGAGAGGTTCAAAATCTACTATTTGAGTGAGAGAGGTTCAAAATCTACATTTGAGCCAGAGAGGTTCAAAGTCTACTATTTGAGTGAGAGAGGTTCAAAGTCTACTATTTGAGTCAGAGAGGTTCAAAGTCTACTATTTGAGTGAGAGAGGTTCAAAGTCTACTATTTGCGTGAGAGAGGTTCAAAATCTACTATTTGAGTGAGAGAGGTTCAAAATCTACATTTGAGCCAGAGAGGTTCAACGTCTACTATTTGAGTGAGAGAGGTTCAAAATCTACTATTTGAGTGAGAGAGGTTCAAAATCTACATTTGAGTGAGAGAGGTCCAAAATCTACTATTTGAGTGAGAGAGGTTCAAAATCTACATTTGAGCCATAGAGGTTCAAAGTCTACTATTTGAGTCAGAGAGGTTCAGAGTCTGCTATTTGAGTGAGAGAAGTTCAAAGTCTACATTTGAGTCAGAGAGGTTCAAAGTCAACTATTTCAGTGAGAGAGGTCCAAAGTCTACTATTTGAGTGAGAGAGGTTCAAAGTCTACTATTTGAGTGAGAGAGGTTCAAAGTCTGCTATTTGAGTGAGAGAGGTTCAAAGTCTACTATTTGAGTGAGAGAGGTTCAAAGTCTACTATTTAAGTGAGAGAGGTTCAAAGTCTACTATTTGAGTGAGAGAGGTTCAAAATCTACATTTGAGCCAGAGAGGTTCAAAGTCTACTATTTGAGTCAGAGAGGTTCAAAGTCTACTATTTAAGTGAGAGAGGTTCAAAGTCTACTATTTGAGTGAGAGAGGTTCAGAGTCTACTAATTGAGTGAGAGAGGTTCAACGTCTACTATTTGAGTGAGAGAGGTTCAAAGTCTACTATTTGAGTGAGAGAGGTTCAAAGTCTACATTTGAGTCAGAGAGGTTCAGAGTCTACTATTTGAGTGAGAGAGGTTCAAAGTCTACATTTGAGTCAGAGAGGTTCAATGTCAACTATTTGAGTGAGAGAGGTTCAAAGTCTACTATTTGAGTCAGAGATGTTCAGAGTCTACTATTTGAGAGAGAGAGATTCAAATTCTACTATTTGAGTGAGAGAGGTTCAGAGTCTACTATTTGAGTGAGAGATGTTCAAAGTCTACTATTTGAGTGAGAGAGGTCCAAATCTGCATTTGAGCCAGAGAGGTTCAAAGTCTACTTTTTGAGTGAGAGAGGTTCAAAGTCTACATTTGAGTCAGAGAGGTTCAGAGTCTACTATTTGAGTGAGAGAGGTTCAAAGTCTACTATTTGAGTCAGAGAGGTTCAAAGTCTACTAATTGCGTGAGAGAGGTTCAAAGTCTACTATTTGAGTCAGAGAGGTTCAAAATCTACATTTGAGCCAGAGAGGTTCAAAGTCTACTATTTGAGTGAGAGAGGTTGAAAGTCTACTATTTGAGTCAGAGAGGTTCAGAGTCTACTATTTGAGTGAGAGAGGTCCAAAATCTACATTTGAGTCAGAGAGGTTCAAAGTCTACTATTTGAGTGAGAGAGGTTCAAAGTCTACTATTTGAGTGAGAGAGATTTAAAGTCTACTATTTGAGTGAGAGAGGTTCAGAGTCTACTATTTGAGTGAAAGAGATTCAAAGTCTACTATTTGAGTCAGAGAGGTTCAAAGTCTACTATTTGAGTGAGAGAGGTTCAAAATCTACATTTGAGCCAGAGAGGTTCAAAGTCTACTATTTGAGTGAGAGAGGTTCAAAGTCTACTATTTGAGTGAGAGAGGTTCAAAGTCTACATTTGAGTTAGAGAGGTTCAAAGTCTACTATTTGAGTGAGAGAGGTTCAGAGTCTACTATTTGAGTGAGAGAGGTTCAAAGTCTACTATTTGAGTGAGAGAGGTTCAAAGTCTACTATTTGCGTGAGAGAGGTTCAAAATCTACTATTTGAGTGAGAGAGGTTCAAAATCTACATTTGAGCCAGAGAGGTTCAAAGTCTACTATTTGAGTGAGAGAGGTTCAAAGTCTACTATTTGAGTCAGAGAGGTTCAAAGTCTACTATTTGAGTGAGAGAGTTTCAAAGTCTACTATTTGCGTGAGAGAGGTTCAAAATCTACTATTTGAGTGAGAGAGGTTCAAAATCTACATTTGAGCCAGAGAGGTTCAAAGTCTACTATTTGAGTGAGAGAGGTTCAAAGTCTACTATTTGAGTCAGAGATGTTCAGAGTCTACTATTTGAGTGAGAGGGGTTCAAAGTCTACTATTTGAGTGAGAGAGGTTCAAAGTCTACTATTTGAGTCAGAGAGGTTCAAAGTCTACTATTTGAGTGAGAGAGGTTCAGAGTCTACTAATTGAGTGAGAGAGGTTCAAAGTCTACTATTTGCGTGAAAGAGGTTCAAAGTCTACTATTTGAGTCAGAGAGGTTCAAAATCTACATTTGAGCCAGAGAGGTTCAAAGTCTACTATTTGAGTCAGAGAGGTTCAAAGTCTACTATTTGAGTCAGAGAGGTTCAGAGTCTACTATTTGAGTGAGAGAGGTTCAAAGTCTACATTTGAGTCAGAGAGGTTCAAAGTCAACTATTTGAGTGAGAGAGGTTCAAAGTCTACTATTTGAGTGAGAGAGGTTCAAAGTCTACTATTTGAGTCAGAGATGTTCAAAGTCTACTATTTGAGTGAGAGAGGTTCAAAGTCTACTATTTGAGTGAGAGAGGTTCAAAGTCTACTATTTGAGTGAGAGAGGTTCAAAGTCTACATTTGAGTCAGAGTGGTTCAAAGTCTACTATTTGAGTGAGAGAGGTTCAGAGTCTACTATTTGAGTGAGAGAGGTTCAAAGTCTACTATTTGAGTGAGAGAGGTTCAAAGTCTACTATTTGCGTGAGAGAGGTTCAAAATCTACTATTTGAGTGAGAGAGGTTCAAAACTACATTTGAGCCAGAGAGGTTCAAAGTCTACTATTTGAGTGAGAGAGGTTCAAAGTCTACTATTTGAGTCAGAGAGGTTCAGAGTCTACTATTTGAGTGAGAGAGATTCAAAGTCTACTATTTGAGTGAGAGAGGTTCAAAATCAACATTTGAGCCAGAGAGGTTTCAAAGTCTACTATTTGAGAGAGAGAGATTCAAATTCTACTATTTGAGTGAGAGAGGTTCAGAGTCTACTATTTGAGTGAGAGATGTTCAAAGTCTACTATTTGAGTGAGAGAGGTCCAAATCTGCATTTGAGCCAGAGAGGTTCAAAGTCTACTTTTTGAGTGAGAGAGGTTCAAAGTCTACATTTGAGTCAGAGAGGTTCAGAGTCTACTATTTGAGTGAGAGAGTTTCAAAGTCTACTATTTGAGTCAGAGAGGTTCAAAGTCTACTAATTGCGTGAGAGAGGTTCAAAGTCTACTATTTGAGTCAGAGAGGTTCAAAATCTACATTTGAGCCAGAGAGGTTCAAAGTCTACTATTTGAGTGAGAGAGGTTCAAAGTCTACTATTTGAGTCAGAGAGGTTCAGAGTCTACTATTTGACTGAGAGAGGTTCAAAGTCTACTATTTGAGTGAGAGAGATTCAAAGTCTACTATTTGAGTGAGAGACGTTTAAAGTCTACTATTTGAGTGAGAGAGGCTCAAAATCTACATTTGAGCCAGAGAGGTTCAAAGTCTACTATTTGAGTCAAGAGGTTCAGAGTCTACTATTTGAGTGAGAGAGGTTCAAAGTCTACTATTTGAGTGAGAGAGGTTCAAAGTCTACTATTTAAGTGAGAGAGGTTCAAAGTCTAAAATTTGAGTGAGAGAGGTTAAGAGTCTACTAATTGATTGAGAGAGGTTCAAAGTCTACTATTTGAGTGAGAGAGGTTCAAAATGTACATTTGAGCCAGAGAGGTTCAAAGTCTACTATTTGACTGAGAGAGGTTCAAAGTCTACTATTTGAGTCAAGAGGTTCAGAGTCTACTATTTGAGTGAGAGAGGTTCAAAGTCTACTATTTGAGTCAGAGAGGTTCAGTCTACTATTTGAGTGAGAGCGGTTCAAAGTCTAAATTTGAGTCAGAGAGGTTCAAAATCTACATTTGAGCCAGAGAGGTTCAAAGTCTACTATTTGAGTGAGAGAGGTTAAAAGACTACTATTTGAGTGAGAGAGATTCAAAGTCTACTATTTGAGTGAGAGAGGTTCAGAGTCTACTATTTGAGTGAAAGAGATTCAAAGTCTACTATTTGAGTAAGAGAGGTTCAAAGTCTACTATTTGAGTGAGAGAGGTTCAAAATGTACATTTGAGCCAGAGAGGTTCAAAGTCTACTATTTGATTGAGAGAGGTTCAAAGTCTACTATTTGAGTGAGAGAGGTTCAAAGTCTACTATTTGAGTGAGAGAGGTTTCAAAGTCTACTATTTGAGTGAGAGATGTTCAAAATCTACATTTGAGCCAGAGAGGTTCAAAGTCTACTATTTGAGTGAGAGTGGTTCAAAGTCTACATTTGAGTCAGAGAGGTTCAACGTCTACTATTTGAGTGAGAGAGGTTCAGAGTCTACTATTTGAGTGAGAGAGGTTCAAAGTCTACTATTTGCGTGAGAGAGGTTCAAAATCTACTATTTGAGTGAGAGAGGTTCAAAATCTACATTTGAGCCAGAGAGGTTCAAAGTCTACTATTTGAGTGAGAGAGGTTCAAAGTCTACTATTTGAGTGAGAGAGGTTCAGAGTCTACTAATTGAGTGAGAGAGGTTCAAAGTCTACTATTTGACTGAGAGAGATTCAAAGTCTACTATTTGCGTGAGAGAGGTTCAAAGTCTACTATTTGAGTCAGAGAGGTTCAAAATCCTCATTTGAGCCAGAGAGGTTCAAAGTCTACTATTTGAGAGAGAGGTTCAAAATCTACATTTTAGCCAGAGAGGCTCAAAGTCTACTATTTGAGTGAGAGAGGTTCAAAGTCTACTATTTGAGTCAGAGAGGTTCAAAGTCTACATTTGAGTCAGAGAGGTTCAAAGTCTACTATTCGAGTGAGAGAGGTTCAGTGTCTACTATTTGAGTGAGAGAGGTTCAAAGTCTACTATTTGAGTGAGAGAGGTTCAAAGTCTACTATTTGCGTGAGAGAGGTTCAAAATCTACTATTTGAGTCAGAGATGTTCAGAGTCAACTATTTGAGAGAGAGGTTCAAAGACTACTATTTGAGTCAGAGATGTTCAGAGTCTACTATTTGAGTGAGAGAGGCTCAAAATCTACATTTGAGCCAGAGAGGTTCAAAGTCTACATTTGAGTGAGAGAGGTTCAAAGTCAACTATTTGAGTGAGAGAGGTTCAAAGTCTACTATTTGAGTGAGAGAGGTTCAAAGTCTACTATTTGAGTGAGAGAGATTCAAAGTCTACTATTTGAGTGAGAGAGGTTCAAAGTCTACTATTTGAGTGAGAGACATTCAAAGTCTACTATTTGAGTCAGAGAGGTTCAAAGTCTACTATTTGTGTGAGAGAGGTTAAAAATCTACATTTGAGCCAGAGAGGTTCAAAGTCTACTATTTGAGTGAGAGAGGTTCAAAGTCTACTATTTGAGTGAGAGAGGTTCAAAGTCTACTATTTGAGTGAGAGAGGTTCAAAGTCTACTATTTGAGTGAGAGAGGTTCAAAATCTACATTTGAGCCAGAGAGGCTCAAAGTCTACTATTTGAGTGAGAGAGGTTCAAAGTCTACTATTTGAGTGAGAGAGGTTCAAAGTCTACATTTGAGTCAGAGAGGTTCAAAGTCTACTATTTGAGTCAGAGAGGTTCAGTGTCTACTATTTGAGTGAGAGAGGTTCAAAGTCTACTATTTGAGTGAGAGAGGTTCAAAGTCTACTATTTGCTGAGAGAGGTTCAAAATCTACTATTTGAGTGAGAGAGGTTCAAAATCTACATTTGAGCCAGAGAGGTTCAAAGTCAACTATTTGAGTGAGAGAGGTTCAAAGTCTACTATTTGAGTCAGAGAGGTTCAGAGTCTACTATTTGAGTGAGAGAGATTCAAAGTCTAATATTTGAGTGAGAGAGGTCCAAAATCTACTATTTGAGTGAGAGAGGTTCAAAATCTACATTTGAGCCAGAGAGGTTCAAAGTCTACTATTTGAGTGAGAGAGATTCAAATTCTACTATTTGAGTGAGAGAGGTTCAGAGTCTACTATTTGAGTGAGAGAGATTCAAAGTCTACTATTTGAGTGAGAGAGGTTCAAAGTCTACTATTTGAGTGAAGGAGGTTCAAAATCTACATTTGAGCCAGAGAGGTTCAAAATCTACTATTTGAGCGAGAGAGGTTCAAAGTCTACTATTTGAGTGAGAGAGGTTCAGAGTCTACTATTTGCGTGAGAGAGGTTCAAAGTCTACTAAATGCGTGAGAGAGGTTCAAAGTCTACTATTTGAGTTAGAGCGGTTCAAAGTCTACTATTTGAGTAATTGAAGTTCAAAGTCTACTATTTGAGTGAGAGAGGTTCAGAGTTTACTATTTGAGTGATTGAGGTTCAAATTCAGGACGCTAGCGAGAGCAGTGAGATTAAACGGATGAAACCACTTGACATAATCGGCATTGAAGTCGACAAAGATTTTTATAGATGAGTATAGGACAAGTCCTTAAATATACTATCAGAAATTCTATCTAGTTATCCATAGTCTTGAGAGAAAGGAGAAAGATAAAGGAAGAAGAGCCGATTGAGTTTATAAAACCCATACTTAAAGCAAACGGTGTAAGTTAAATTCTATCAAATTCACACAAAATGTGCACAGATCAATATGCGGACATCCACCAAATATAGATAAAAATACTTACTAGACGCATGCGCACATATACACGCACACACACAAACAAAGGAATATACATTATCACCCGAATCTCGCGTAAAAAAATGGAATTATGATATACATATACACATGAATTAAACACGCAAACGCTGCTTGACAAGACAGATGCACGTAAGATCTGTTTAACCAATAAAAAACAAACTAGACAAAAATATAAAATAGTAGAATTTTCTTTATATTCGTCTGTCTATGGATGACTATATATTATTTAATGACATTTAAAACCAACCAGGGATTAGGACGTATCTTAATTTTAACATAAACTATGAACAAATCTGAAATAATTTTTAGACGCCACTAAAGGGAATTCGTAACCACAAAGCTTGTCTTTAAGCTATGTTTCATGTAGAACGCAAGTTGAATTCGGGGTCAGATTTTGAAAAGAAAATGTGTCATATTCGGTAAATTACTCGACATGAAGACATAGATATTTCAAGCTGAAAGTATTTGACTGTTTTGCTTTATAAAGCACCTATTTGACCGCAGACACGAACCAAATCGCAGTTTCCAAATCGACAAATCTTAATTCCACAATAAAATCGAAAGATAATCCTAGGATTGCGTGGAGACATTTTGGAACTGGAGAGAAGTCATTCTGAAGATCAGTGTTGTGAAGTTATAACATTCTTTTCCCATTGTCTTTTAGTTTACCAACAAAGTTTATTTGCTGTTGTCTCCACTAAAACACATCTTTTTCTTTAATCTTTGGAAATTGCTTTGATCTAAAAAAAGATATTATTAAAAGATAAATAAATTCTTCTTTTTCACCTCAACATATCTCCATGAGTGAATACCGTACTGTAATGTTAAGGCAAGTTTGAAGAAAATGTTGTTAATAACAAAGAAAACAGTCCTGGGCTACTATGTAACATCAACCTTCCTATATGAAGTGGATACTAAACAGTTTACTCACATATGAAGAGGAGACTTGCGGTAAAAGAAATGTGGTTCTACAAAAGAATGCTAAGAATACCATCAAAATGGAAGGTAAAAAAGATACTTATATTTAGAATCAGAAAATGAGAGTTGAAATTCCTCGGACACATAATGAGGAAATAAGGTTCGGAGAATTTGGTAATCATAGGGCATATTGAAGGCAAAATGAAGAGAAGGAAACAATGAGCAGCCTACCTAAAGAGCTTGTGTAAATGGACGATGATAATGAGGAGAAGGGAGAGCAAAGATGGACACATAGCTAAGAGCTACAAATGATACGAAGTTGTTGGAACCCAATATCAGCCTAACAAACAAGCTTCTATAAACGGATTGAAGATCATGGGAGAGGAGTGAAAGTAAAAATACGCACATTGCTAAGAGCTACAAAGGAGAGGAAGTTGTGGAGAGCCATGATAAACCTACCTAACAAGTGTGTGTAAATAGATTGCAGATGTTACAGAACATAAAAACATAAAAGAACAAAATCAACAATCATATATTGCAGGCCAACGTGTTTGTATTATGAATTCCTTCTTGATAGGGTGCTCCATTTCTGCGACCCTGTGTCAGACGAAGCTGATCTTAATAAATAAATAGAGATCTACCTGATGGCTAAGGTTGGTGCGTTTTTGGCATCGAGATTTTCTTGCCTTGGTGATTAACGGAAAGCCAGGATTTCGAGTGCTGGTGTTCAAGGCAGCCCCATACCCCCGCCCATATTTGAAAGTGTTGCAATAGCATTTTCCTAACACTTTCTTTAAGCCATTTAGACTTGTGCAGGCTTAATAAATAACATACGCGTGTTTCTAGATTAACTGGAAATATTTCTCGAACGTAGAGAAGGATCTTAGACATAGCGTCATTGTTCAGGAAACCAAATCTGTTTGTACTGTTGTTGTTTTCATTAACATAACATTCCTCCTCTCTCTACAGAAAAAAAAAACTAGATGAAAACATGTTTGTTTCTAGAACATAAGGTTTAATTTATTCTCATCAATTACACCTGACACAGGCTGAAGAATGGATCGGCCAAAATGTTTTGCTAGCGCCAATTCTACAAAGATGAACATGCGTCCGAACAATGCTGAATAAGATTATTTATGCTTGCAAAATAAATATTTTATGTCTCAGAGAAAAGAGGATTAATTATAAATTATACTTATGCCTATAAAATCCTTGTTTCGAGACTACATTTTGCCGTTAAACAATAAAGACAGTAGTCGCTGCGAGGAAGAACCAGGCAGCTGGTCTCGTAGACTGATACTACTGCAGTGAGTAGGATTCTCACCGAGTGCTCCGTGCTTGCGGTCGAGTTAAAGATTGGCATAAGCTTGATAAAAATTGAATTAAAAAAAATTTTTTAATAGTTTTTACCCCCAAGAGCCACTCAAGGTAGAGAAAATTATAGCTAAAATTATGAATAAGGTATTTGGTATGAATAGAACAGAAGGTGGGCGTCCTGGGTAAGACGATAAACTACATCCGCGTTCTTAGTAAGACGATAAACTACAGCCAACAGCAAAGCCTTTGATCAGAAGGTATTGAGGAGCGTACAACCACCTCTTAATTGCTGGTGTTCCCAGGTCCACCCTGATCCAGGGTGGTAGCACCTGTTAGGGTCCCAGCTATAGGCAAATAGTTAATCCCCCAAAAGGGGTCAAAACATTATGTAATTATAAAAATAAGTTTTAATACCAATAATACTTTTTAGACATTTTTTTATCTAACAATACATTTTAAAAAAAATATGTTACCAGCAATACATTTTGGAAAAAAAATTCTACCAGCAATACATTTTGGAAAAAAATTTTACTAGCAATAAATTTTGAGAAAATTTATTACCAGTAATACATTTTTGAAGAAAAATATTACCAACAATATATTTTTGAAAAAAATATTACCAGCAATAAAAATCTCAGCTTTCCGGTCGATACAGGTTCCGGATTTCTTTAAAGCTTTGTTGAATCTGGTGGTCTATCTAAATTGCTTCCGTGCTGGGTAGGACGATAAACTACATCCACGTCCTGGGTAAGACGATAAACTACATCCAACAGCAAGGCCTCTGATTAGCAGGCTGAGGAGTGTGAAACCACTTCTTAGTTTTTGTTGTTCCCAGGTCCACTCTAACCCGGGCCGGTAGCACCTGTTAGGCTCTCAGCTATGGGCAAATAGTTAACCCCAAAATTGGGGTCAAAACACTATGAAAATGTAAAAAATTGGTTTTAATACCAGCAATATGTTTTTATAAATAATTACCAGCAATAAATATTTGAAGAAAAAATTCTTACATATTACATTACCAGCAATACATTTTTGAAAAAAAATATTACCAGCAATAAAAATCTTGTAGGCATTAAATAACCCATTGAGGTTGATATGCCGTAAAACAAAACAAACCAAACCAAACAGGTGGTTTGATGTGTAGATTATAAAAATAAGGATGATACATGACGACTGACACTTGACTTGAATTCAGGATTTCAGTGTTCAGGAAAGTAACATCGCGGGACTCTGTTCTACAAAATGGCAGTTTGGGAGTAAAAGGTGTCTCAATGGAACCTTCTTCTTACATTTGGAATATGAGGGAAATGACACTGATTCAACTCCGTGGATGTGTCATGTGTCCCCCGTCGTAACATGTGGAACTAAAGAATGGAAACCATCTGAATATTTTCTATGGAAATAACGACAGGCTTGCAATGTTACGTCTGTGGAGAAAGACTGCAGAGTGTAAACTAAATCATCCCCGACAAGACCGCATAAACGTTTCTGAACAAGTCTAAAAGAGGAAGATTGAGTAGCTCCATCCAAGATATGGCAGCAATGTTCTATTTTTGTCTCACTTGTAGAATCGCTTCCATTTCCTCTGTAGCAGAAGGAATCGGGTACTTCCTGAAGCGATAGGATGAACCGACTATTGTTCCAACTTCTTTTGCAATGAATTGTAAATGAGGTCCTCTTGAAGTCTGAAGTGAACTTGAGACCAAATATTCAAAACACGAGGCCTCATTGAGTGCTCAAACTTTCATCGTGAACAGAGAAAACTCACGGATTGGTCCCTGATTATACTAGCTTGCTTTAGGTGTTGAAAGTTACAAACCAGTTTTTGTTTTCACCATTAGAGCTTTTCGGTGGAGAGATCAGCTTCAACGTTCCGATCATCTTGGTTTTCAGAGAGGCATCTATAAACAGTGGCATCATCTGTATAGAAGATTATTAATTTCGGTAGATCCTTAATTTTTAAAAAAGCAGAAAGTGGAGCCGAGAAAAGAGCCGTTTGAGAACAGTTGCTTTGATTACTGAACATCGTCTCGATAGTAAAATTTTCAATTATCTGAAGGGTTACCAGTAATATTAGATAAAATTCTGGGGTTATGTATTTTATAATCTATAAATTATTTTGACCAATATCCACATTTTTATTGTTTTTATCATAATATTTGGGCTGAGGCGTATTTCAGCATTTGCTTGATGTATATTGAACGAAACTCAATAGACTCAATAACGTTGAAGAACATATCAATCAAAAACGTTGTGTCTTAATAATTTGCAGAATCAATGTGTCATTACCAGTGTTTGCTTGATCACTATTATTTATCCAGTGAGATTTCCAGGAATTATTTAAATATTTTAATATCCTGACTACATTATACAACTGCGGAAGGCCGCAGAAAACATAGGTCGTAATGTGATGATTGAAACAACAAAGTCCGGAGAATATGAGGAAACATATTATTTTCTTTCTTTTTATATGCTGTGTCCCTTCATGACGTAGGCGATCAAGGCCCTCCACTTTCCCCTATCCCTTGTAGCTCTCAATAAGTTTTGTACCTTTGCTACATTCCCCAGGCCGTGTTCTGTGATCCATTTGCTTAAGCCCGCCGAGTATGTCATGCGTTGCTTTCCTCTCTCTCTCTCTCTCTCTCTCTCTCTCTCTCTCTCTCTCTCTCTTCGACCTGAGAGTATTAGATTCTCCAAGCCCTCTTTCTCATTACGTGTCTCAGAAACTTCAGACTGTTTAAAAACTGTGACAACCTGATATTTCTCTTTCCATGAACCGTGTCCCTTCAGGGCGTGGGCGATAATGGCTCTCCACTTCTCCTTATCCCTTGTAGCTCTCAATAAGTTTTGTCCCTCTGCCACCTTCCCCAGGCCATGTTCTGTCATCCACTTGCATAAGCCCGCCAGGTATGTCCTGTGTTACTTTCCCTTGTCTCTCTTTCCCTCTATTAGACCTGTGAGTATCAGATTCTCCAAGCCCTTCTTTCTTATTACGTGTCCTAGAAATTTCAGCTGCCTCTTCCTGATGTTAAGCATAAGCCTCCTTGTTTGTATCTTCTTCAAGACCACATCGTCCACTCTCGGTCCATGATATCTTCATCATCCTTCTGTAACCTCCAGTCTCATCTTTATCTTTGAGGAGACCGTCCAACATTCTCTGCCGAAAAGGAGGACAGATGTTACTTAGTAGTTCAGTACTCTTTCCTTGGTTACAAAAAAATGTTCCTGTCTCGTAATACACTGCCTAGCTTTCGGAATCCGTCTTTGGCTATTACCTGTTCAGTATTATTTAAATTGTATTTTCTCAGGTACCTCTTATCCCAGCTGAGGTTTTTACTCTGCGGTCATGTAATTATAGTGTTATAATTTAGTTTTTATTCATAATAGCAAATCATCATGAAACTAGCGTAAATTAATTGATGCTTTGACTTCGTCTATCTCCTC